>JAFEMH010000155.1:600000-989894 GCA_022495995.1 Adenophora triphylla var. japonica | reverse complement strand
TATTTTATAATTTGGTGTTATATATATATATTTTTTTTTAGAAAAATTACATTTCGGTCCGTAACCTTTGTCCCTAATAATTTTCCGAGAAAAAAATAAATTGGCGCTAAATTAATATTAGGGTCGGCAATCTCGTCCCTAACAACGGGTACCAAAAACTATTTGGCTCCAAAAAATTCCCGGAAAAAAAAAAAGAAATTACTTTTTATTAGGGTCGGCTAAATCCCGTCCTAAATATAGTATTTGAGACGGTGACGGGGGTCCTGAAACTTTTAGAGTCGCATGTTATTTAGGACCCTTGTTTCCCGACCTAAACGTCGACCTAAATAGTATTAAGGACGGCAAAATGACTATTTGGGACGGGAAAGAGCCGACCCTAATAACTCTGTTTCTTGTAGTGAACAATGGTGCCATTGCACAAGCAAAGGAATCAAGGTCACATCAGAGATCCAAACACATACTTCGACGTTTCCACATTATCCGAGAGATATGCGAAAGGGAAGACGTAAAGATATGCAGAGAAGACACTGATGACAACGTGGCAAACCCATTAACTAAGGCTCTCCCGCAAGCTAAGCATGATGGTCATGTTAGGTCCATGGGTATTCGATACATGGGAGATTGGGCCTAGTGCAAGTGGGAGACTGTTAGTGTTATGCCCTAGGCCTATTGTTGATAGACTTATGTGTTGACATTATTTATTATTATATGAAAAAGTTTATTATTTGATTATTATATGTTTTGCACATTTATTTGTAATAATCTCCGTCCCTAATTATTAAGTGAATAATTAGTATAAATGTTAATGGATAATCATATGATGATTATATGCATAAAGATGCACATTAAATTTATGGGTACTTGTTAGAGAACAAGTGACTGGACTTGACCCGTTTGAGATTTATGTCATGGTCAAATGTCATAATTAAATCTCATATGGTCACTTCATTTGGTCCCTGGACCTGAGATTATCACGACCTTACATATGATGAAAGTCATGTTTGATTTTAGTCAAACGATATCTTAACACGATATCTATAAAGGCTATCTTTGGCAAGTTCAGATTCATGATGGGAAGGATGATAAGTCAAGATGGAATTTTTCCCTCGAACGAGAGTTGTTTTGCTTGGGCCCCTCGATGAGTGATAATGATTGAAGTGTATGGATATACCCCAATGCGATTGGATTATCATTATACTCAAGATCGAGAAAGCATTGAACAAGTACAAGTTGACGTGGACCATGACTTGTGTTCAATATAACATCGTGAGACAAAGGGAGAAATGAAAGTATATCGTTGGAAATGTGAACTCTTACGTTATATTATTTGGGTAGACATAATGGCTTGCTAGAGTCCGCTTATGTTTTATGAGGGTCGATATGATTGAGCTCATTGCCAACATAATATAATCCTGTTGGGTCACACACAACTAGAATGAATTGATTAAACCAGAGGAAGAATAATTGAGAAAGTCCTGATGTGGCATAATACATCGCGCGACAGAACCTGTCCATGGGACTCGTCTGGTCGTGCGACAGATCATGCCACTGAGGCGGTTTACAGACAGTTTTCTAATTTGATTAGGAAACAAATACCATACTAATGTAGTATAAATATAAGGTCTGTGAAACCCTAATAGTCTAGCTGAATTTCTGAAAAGAAAATCACAACAAAAGTTCTCAATATTCTTCAAGGTTTATGATCTAGCAATCATCAAGAAAGCGTTCTTGGTATATTCAAGTTGTGGATACTACTAGAGGGTCTTCGCTCGTACGACGATCAAGGCCTAGAGTTCAAAGTTTGTGATTCAAAATCACATCAACACATTGTTCGATAGCTCAAGAACGGAAAGCAATTAAGGTTGGTTAATTCTATCTCATAGGAATTCAATTTAATCATATAGAACGGATCTTAGGGCTCTTGGGTTTTGAGTTATTAGATGCTTAATTCCGCTGCGCATGGACCCATAAAACCCAACAATAGCAACATATAATTGGCCGTGAGTGAACACGGATGTCCGAAGATCAATGCCGACAAATTTAACAGATTGACCTTGTGACTTATTTATACTCATTGCAAAGCACAACCTAATTGGAAATTGACGCCTTGTAATTGGAATAATAAGTTCGGTCGAAGAAGGCGTAAGAGAAATTCTTGGTATAAATACCAAATTATTCCTAATTTTAAATTATTTTATCGAAAAAAAATACGTCGATACAAATTATATAATAACCATAATTAAAAAAAAATTGATGTACGAATATTATTTTAAAATGCTTCAATTTTTTTTAATAGGCTTCTTGATCCTAAATCTCTCTCTCTCTATCTCTCTCTCTCTCACACACACACACACAAAAACAAACAAACACATTTTAATTCTCTATCCTTCCCAAAATCTTCAGGCATCCCGTCCAGCTTCTCCCTCACCAACATGGCTACCCCACCCCTCCCATACTTAGGCCACCTCCTCCCCTTCCCTCCCCTCCCCACCCCATTAGATCGGCGTTACAACGTCCGTCCATCTTCTCCGTCCAATCGGCTCCCACCGAGAGATTGATTAAGAGGGCTGTTGGGTTTGATCGGCGACGAAGAAATCATTTGCTCTAATCAACGGAGGAAGGCAACCACCCATCAAAAATTCCCTCCGGAGCATCAATTTGGTGTTTTGGGAAACGAAGCCCTGAGTCATGTGAATCCACTCCGTCCGCAAACCGCTGCAATCCGTACGCAATTCGCCCTCAATCCGCCCGCAAACCGCCTGGCTGCCAATGGGCGCGATCGTCTCTGCGCGGTGCCCCGGTGAAGACGATGGTGTTGAGCTGGTTGGTTGAGGTTAGGGTGGGGGTTGGCCGGAGGTGAGGCGATGTTGAATTTTTCGTGGAAGGGCTTGCACTAGATTTTTCCTAATTTCATTTTTACTTTCATTATAGGTCGAAGGAGTATAAGCATCCAGATATTTGGTTATGGTATGCACTAGATATTTCCTAATTTCATTTTTACATTCATTATAGGTCGAAGGAGTATAAGCATCCAGATATTTGGTTACGGTATATGTAACGACCCTAACCCTAGGCACAATTTTAATATAACATTATATACTTGTAATATTAATATCAATCTTATGTGTTTATTTTATATCTGTAAATTTCTTATATTAGGATAGAATGATAAGGAAAAATAATAAGTAGAATAAATAAAGTAATAAAGTGGAGTGGTAATAAAATGGACAAATAAAATGTTGTTGGTTGGGAGAATTATATTAAATGATGAAAGAAATGTTGTAGGGGATTTTTTTAGTGGGGGACAAAATCCCCCAAAACCCTCCCTCTCATCCGGCCCCCTCCCCCTCATCCTAGCTCCCTCAAGTCAACACCCCATCACTTCTCCCTTCACCTCCCCATACTTCACCTAGATACTTTCATCTTCTTCCTCCTTTTCTTCTTTCACTCTTCCATGGAACTCCATTGAAGGCTTCTTCATTCCCAAGCATTGTAGCTAGAGATTCTACACCATTTTCAAGTCTAAAGGCATTTTTGGGTTTGGATCATCTAGAGGAGCAAGGCAAGCTGAGAAGATCAACTTTTATTCTAAAAATCTAAGGTGAGTTATTATGACCCTTCTTTTCTTTAAATGTTCATAAACTATTAAATGTTGTTATTGTTCTTCAAATGGCTATTTGATGCTTTGAGGAAACTTTCTTGGATTTGAGGAATGGATTAGTGTTATGGAAATTGTTGTTGTTCATGAAAGTAGTAAAGAGTGGAAGTAAATGGGTTGGATTGGATTAAATGGAAATCTTGAAAATTTGTGGTGTATTGGATGGAAATCTAAGTGAGAATGATTTAGAATTAGGAAATGATACTTTGGGATTAAGTGAGTTAAAATGAATTTAATAAAGTTAGAATTTCCTTTAAGTTCACAAGTTAAAGCTCCCTTAGTTGAAAAGTTGGTTTCTTGAGAATCATGTGATAAATGATTTAGATTTATAACATCTTTGGGTCTAAAATGATTTAGTATGTGAAGTATGAAGTTAGTAAGCTTTCTAGGTATACACAAAATAAAGGAATCTTGGTCGGGAACAAATGGATATAAGTGATGAAGGATTTCGCATCTATGTTGATTACAGGCTCGGAGTCACGAGTCGTGCCTGTGGCACGAGTCGTGCCTGAGGTGTGGGACGAGTCGTGACTAGGGTTATAAGGAAGTCGTGCCTTGTAGGGGACGACAGTTCGAGAGGAAGGTGCAATGGGCACGAGTCGTGCCCCTGGGGGCGAGTCGTGCCACTGGCACAGTTGCACATCAAATTTAGATTTGTTTAAACCTAACCAAACTCGAACCGAAATAGAATCTCTTTAACCTAGATTAAAGTAGAATACTTTGGCTACACATTAATATCCTAAGTGATCAAAATGGAATTGGGGAAGTATTTTAAATGCTACTTGGAAAATGCTAGTTAACCTAGTTTGGTAACTTAACAGAAATGATTTCAACTTGGTAGAGTTAAGCGGGATCCTTATAGAGATCATATATTATTGTATAATGACTAAGTAAGATAGGTTGATGATATCTCCTTATCTTATTGGAGTCTTTATTCATGGATTGTATTATGCTTAGCGTGTTACATAAATCTTTGCACTCGATTATTGGTTGAACATGAGTATATTTTACCATGTTGATATATTGTTATCCCTTTTTGTGGAATTTATTCAAGTATCTATTATGTGCTTGATAATGTTGAATACTTGATATAGTATTGCTATCTTCATGATATCTTTGTTGTAGTATGTATCCCTACTTTGGATCATACAATGTTTGGTTAAGCAAGTATGTTATTACGTGCTTAGTTATGTAAATCCACTGGGTATTGATTTAATTGTTTGTTGGGCAATGTTATGGATTTATAATGGCACCGAGCCGAGTTCATTATAATTCATACATTGCCGAGTTTGTCCCCCTTGTGTGGGATTTGTGGGCTAGCATCTCCTTTTGAGGTAGATGGTCTAGTTTTCACCAGGGGATACGTTGTGTGTCAGGAGTCCCGAGTGCTTGTTATTGTTCATGGTTCCGGAACCGCTTCATCGTTCTTCTTTGCTCGGATGTGTATATCCTTTTGGAGATGAAACCTTGGCTCAAGTATCCTTCTAAGTGTTACTTTATCGTACTTATGTGTTGTGATATATTCATCTTGAGTGGTCGTTGTCTCCAACCGGTATGGGACGGTTGGCGGCGGAGCCTCTCGGGTTATATGAATATGTCTTTTGATGTGTTGCCATGCTACGTGTTGCATCTTGTATGGCATCTTCTTTGCATCCATAATAGCTTGCTGAGATTTATTCTCACCCCTCTCCCCTTTCTTGTTTTAGATTCCGAGACGGGTGGACCAGTCAAGTAAGGGCGGTGAGGAGTTTGGAAGTTATATTGTGGGACTTGTCGGGGTATGATTAGGTTGGTATAGAAAGTGTACTTTGGTACAATTCATTTATGAAATTGTAATTCTAAATCTTTATTTTATGTTATAACCAAGGCCGTTTCGTAACTAAAAACGTTTCTTATATTCTAAGTTGGATAGCTATTTCTCCTTTGTGAAAAAGTATAGATTTATTATGAAATGGGTATAATAATTGTATTTATTTTTGAAAGTTAAATAAAGGTTTTAAAAGTTTAGGAAATTTGGAATAGTTTGAGGACGCTCCAGTTCGGGACACGTGTAGGTTCCGGGTCGGGGTCCTCACAGTTGGTATCAGAGCTCGGTTAGAATTCTCGGGGTAGAGTCTAGGCGAGTGAGAGTGTGCGATAACTTACGTCGAGTGTTTAATGCAGGAATTTGTTCAATGACGAGAAAATAATGTTGTCCAACCAAGGAATCAAGGAAAGGTGAGTTTTGGAAAGATAGATTTCCCACCACCATTTGAGGTATTTTACTGTCTCGGGAATTAGGGTTCATACTTTTATAAATCCTCGTGCATTCGTTCTCATGTGGCATTACATTTCATCTTTATGTGCATAATTGGCCTAAAAGTTGTTTTATGTCTTTGGAGGTTCTACCTATGGGGCCGTGCCTCGAATCATCCTTAAATTATCTTGGTAGTTGTGATTTAGTGGGCATGTATTGCCGGTGGATTTGGTCGAGTTACCAATCCGTGAATCATCGTCATATTAACATGAATTATTTGAGTAGTTATTGTGTTTGAGGAGGACTATCGCAAGAAGCGAGTCTCCTTATCTACGTTTGATTTACCTCCGTGTATAATTGAGTCGGATAAATTATTGATTGATAGTATGTCACATATGCGTAAATGTCGAAAGTAGGACCTAAAGAATGTGGAGGTTATGTGTTATATTTAAGTAGAAGAACCTTGAATTATCTCATGTGCGGTGGTAAATGAAATTTGTGAACTCTTAGTTGAGGTTAGGTATATGACCTAATTAGGAGTGGTTTATAGTAGTATAACATGCGTGAGTATTTATACATTGGTGTCTCGTGGTAGAGACTAGGTATATGAGACTAGTATTGGAAGTGATAGTCTAAGTGAGATTATATGAGTTATAGAATGTCGCGAGTACAAGATCTTATAGAACTAGTATAACCTTGCCTTAGGTGTTATTAGTGGACTAAGTGGTGTTTTCTATGTGAGTTTCAAAAATGGGTTTTCATCAGGTATCATACCAGGACCTTGAAGCTTTGAGTTGATATAAGGTACTATTTTAGTATTCGGATTCCTAGATAGAGGACACTAATTGGGATGATGGACTTGATGATTCATCTTGGGAAAGTATTTGATAAAGAAGATAATTAGCTTAGCGACACTCCGTAGGGATGAATTAGTACTATATTGAGGAAAGATGATACTTGGTGGTTAATTATAAGGTTATAGAGATCTTAAATAGGTAACTATGAAGGATAAGTATTCGTTAGCACTTGTTGACAATTTGTATGAGTCGATTTTAGAAACTAGTAGGATACTAAATGGTTATTAGTTGAATTTTTCGGAGTATTACAATTACAGTGAAATTTTGCTTTGAGGATGTACTTAAGACAGCACTTATATCTAGCATGACCGTTTTGATTTGTGGATTGTGTATTAGTTTTGGGAAGGTAAATAGAGTAAATGCGAAGAAGTATAATAGATGCAGTTATTGGTGACTTATAGGATCAACTTCGGAAATGGGTAATGTATGTATATATGGTTTGTTTTGAGGAACGATTATCATTAATTGAGAATATAAAATGAGGATAAATTTTATTGGAAGGCAGGATACTTTAGGATGATTACACCGTGTAGGTTGACTTAGTTGCGCGAATCATATAAGGGATTGGTGTGATGCTTGGAAGATATTTACGTTATACGAATTTTGAGTTGTTGATGGTTATAGGGAGATAAGTTAGATTATACCGTTAATGTTTAATTGAAATTTGATGATGATTTACCTAGTTTATAATCTTAATGATTGTTTTAGTGTTATTCATCGGAGATAGTAATAATATTGCGAGATTGTGTTTTCTTGTAAGAGAATTTAATTCAGTATAAATATTATGAATGGTGGCTATACTATAATTAGAGGTCGAACAAGAGTATTATGTTGGAATTGTTTAATTGTGTTTTAATAAGTGAAGGTGTGTGTTGAACTTCGGTGTGAGCAATTGTGCTCTTCGGGGATAAATTGATTTATTAAAGTCAGTAAACCGTATTTGTGTACATTTAAAATCTGTGAGTAATTTAACTATCTGCCACTGTTATGGGACGGTTGTAGATACTTAAATCACTTGAGTTATTTTGTCAGCTTATCAACCTTTTGAAAAATTTTAAATTGTGAGTGGTTTAGTTAATTAAAACTGGTATGGGCCGGTTTTAAATAAATAAACCATTCGGGTCTCTTTGAATCTCTTTTATTTTATCCTTTGGAATTCTGAAAGATGTTGTAAATTTTTGAAAGACTTGATATTCTAAAGATATAAGTTGTACTGAAGTAAGTGAAAAGGTAACCTAGTTCTCCTATAATGATTAATTGTATTCAAGTTTTGATTCGAGAAATGATTTGATAATTGTGGGGTTATTATTGTGTTGGTCACAGTAGACTCGGTTTTTGTTTTGGGAGTTGGATCGGCTCCGTTGTGGGCGGCCAACCCTTCAATTTGAATATTGATTTGCCTAGTCCTGAACATATTGGAATATTGGATGGTAATAATAGAATGTTGATGTTAGAAGATTTATTAAAATATTTAGAGTTCTAGGTTGAACTTGAGAGTTTATCACTATAAATTTTGTGATTAAGTTGCATTGGAAGGAAAGGAGGGTATGTTATTTTGTTATAGAAGGTTGAATTATATTTTCTACCCGTTATTTATATAGCTTGACGAGATGTTAGTTATGAGAAAGGCTATGGGCGTGGTTATACTGAGGTTTATACTGAAGAGAGGGTTCGAGATGTTATTAATAAAGTCCTCACTTATGTTAGGGGATAGTTCGATTGTATAAAACTCATAGTGTTAAATGGATCGGATAGACATCGTTCGGGAAAGTCCTTTTGGGAAGGTAGGAATGCTATTAAGTTTAACCTTGTGAAAAGTTGAGGAATCATTACTTGTTGTTGATGATATGCTACGAGCGTGTACAATGGAGGTTAGTAGTCAATAGGACGTATGGTTACCGAGTGGTTAAGTGCGTATAATAGTAGTTAGCATTTTAACATTGAGATAAAACCGTATGAGGCATAGTTTGGGAAGAAAACATCGATCTCTAATTTGTTGGGGTGATTTTGGAGAAGCTTATAGGGTAATTGGAGATTTAATGTGATATTGTAATGAATTTGGTGACCTAAGTTGTAATACTTTTATTTATTTATATTTCCATTGAGAACGGAAAATTTGTGTTAGTGATATTCGTATAGTATGCTTGGATCATTAAGTGGTAATATCATATTATTAATGGAATTAGAAAATTTTGGGGAAAGAATCACAAATTGAAGAGACTATATGGGAATTTGAGTCTGAGGTATGCAGGAGTAATCAAGGCGGATTGAACATTTAGGTAATCTTTTTAAAATTCGGGACGAATTTTCTTTAAGGGGGAGTGAGTGTAACGACCCTAACCCTAGGCACAATTTTAATATAACATTATATACTTGTAATATTAATATCAATCTTATGTGTTTATTTTATATCTGTAAATTTCTTATATTAGGATAGAATGATAAGGAAAAATAATAAGTAGAATAAATAAAGTAATAAAGTGGAGTGGTAATAAAATGGACAAATAAAATGTTGTTGGTTGGGAGAATTATATTAAATGATGAAAGAAATGTTGTAGGGGATTTTTTTAGTGGGGGACAAAATCCCCCAAAACCCTCCCTCTCATCCGGCCCCCTCCCCTCATCCTAGCTCCCTCAAGTCAACACCCCATCACTTCTCCCTTCACCTCCCCATACTTCACCTAGATACTTTCATCTTCTTCCTCCTTTTCTTCTTTCACTCTTCCATGGAACTCCATTGAAGGCTTCTTCATTCCCAAGCATTGTAGCTAGAGATTCTACACCATTTTCAAGTCTAAAGGCATTTTTGGGTTTGGATCATCTAGAGGAGCAAGGCAAGCTGAGAAGATCAACTTTTATTCTAAAAATCTAAGGTGAGTTATTATGACCCTTCTTTTCTTTAAATGTTCATAAACTATTAAATGTTGTTATTGTTCTTCAAATGGCTATTTGATGCTTTGAGGAAACTTTCTTGGATTTGAGGAATGGATTAGTGTTATGGAAATTGTTGTTGTTCATGAAAGTAGTAAAGAGTGGAAGTAAATGGGTTGGATTGGATTAAATGGAAATCTTGAAAATTTGTGGTGTATTGGATGGAAATCTAAGTGAGAATGATTTAGAATTAGGAAATGATACTTTGGGATTAAGTGAGTTAAAATGAATTTAATAAAGTTAGAATTTCCTTTAAGTTCACAAGTTAAAGCTCCCTTAGTTGAAAAGTTGGTTTCTTGAGAATCATGTGATAAATGATTTAGATTTATAACATCTTTGGGTCTAAAATGATTTAGTATGTGAAGTATGAAGTTAGTAAGCTTTCTAGGTATACACAAAATAAAGGAATCTTGGTCGGGAACAAATGGATATAAGTGATGAAGGATTTCTGCATCTATGTTGATTCTGGGCTCAGGTCACGAGTCGTGCCCTGTGGCACGAGTCGTGCCTGAGGTGTGGACGAGTCGTGACTAGGGTTATAAGGAAGTCGTGCCTTGTAGGGGACGACGATTCGAGGAAGGTAATGGGCACGAGTCGTGCCCTGGGGGACGAGTCGTGCCCTGGCCTGGTTGCACATCAAATTTAGAGCTGTTTAAACCTAACCAAACTCGAACCGAAATAGAATCTCTTTAACCTAGATTAAAGTAGAATACTTTGGCTACACATTAATATCCTAAGTGATCAAAATGGAATTGGGGAAGTACTTTAAATGCTACTTGGAAAATGCTAGTTAACCTAGTTTGGTAACTTAACAGAAATGATTTCAACTTGGTAGAGTTAACTGGGATCCTTATAGAGATCATATATTATTGTATAATGACTAAGTAAGATAGGTTGATGATATCTCCTTATCTTACTGGAGTCTTTATTCATGGATTGTATTATGCTTAGCGTGTTACATAAATGCTGCACTCTGATTATTGGTTGAACATGAGTATATTTTACCATGTTGATATATTGTTATCCCTTTTTGTGGAATTTATTCAAGTATCTATTATGTGCTTGATAATGTTGAATACTTGATATAGTATTGCTATCTTCATGATATCTTTGTTGTAGTATGTATCCCTACTTTGGATCATACAATGTTTGGTTAAGCAAGTATGTTATTACCGTGCTTAGTTATGTAAATCCAATTGGTATTGATTTAATTGTTTGTTGGGCAATGTTATGGATTTATAATGGCACCGAGCCGAGTTCATTATAATTCATACATTGCCGAGTTTGTCCCCCTTGTGTGGGATTTGTGGGCTAGCATCTCCTTTTGAGGTAGATGGTCTAGTTTTCACCGGGGATACGGCTGTGTGTCCGAGTCCCCGAGTACCGTTATTGTTCATGGTTCCGAACCGCTTCATCGACCGTTCTTTGCTCGGATGTGTATATCCTTTTGGAGATGAAACCTTGGCTCAGTATCCTTCTAAGTGTTACTTTATCGTACTTAGGTGTTGTGATATATTCATGCTGAGCTGGTCGTTGTCTCCAACCGGTATGGGACGGTTGGCGGCAGGGAGCCTCTCGGGTTATATGAATATGTCTTTTGATGTGTTGCCATGCTACGTGTTGCATCTTGTATGGCATCTTGCTGCATCCATAATAGCTTGCTGAGATTTATTCTCACCCCTCTCCCCTTTACTGTTTTAGATTCTCGAGACGGTGGACCACCAAGTAAGGGCGGTGAGGAGTTTGGAAGTTATATTGTGGGACTTGTCGGGGTATGATTAGGTTGGTATAGAAAGTGTACTTTGGTACAATTCATTTATGAAATTGTAATTCTAAATCTTTATTTTATGTTATAACCAAGGCCGTTTCGTAACTAAAAACGTTTCTTATATTCTAAGTTGGATAGCTATTTCTCCTTTGTGAAAAAGTATAGATTTATTATGAAATGGGTATAATAATTGTATTTATTTTTGAAAGTTAAATAAAGGTTTTAAAAGTTTAGGAAATTTGGAATAGTTTGAGGACGCTCCAGTTCGGGACACGTGTAGGTTCCGGGTCGGGGTCCTCACAGTATATTGCCGTGGGAATTTCTTTCCCTTATCCATTCTATTTACCATTTTTACAAATATTTGAAGACGTGGGGTGGGAAGGAAACATTAAACAGAGAAATTAAACAGAGAAGCAAAGCTACATAAACTTACAGTTTGAGAGAGAGAGAGAATGGCCGCCGTAGGCAAAACCTGAAAATCTTCGGGCGTCACAGTCAAAATGGGGAAAATCTTCTGGCGTAGACTCAAAATCGTGAAAATTAAGAGAAAAATAACAGTGGAGAAAAAGCAAGAGAGGCTGGAACCTTTAAATATTTAGTAGTAGAAGAATGAATTTTAGCTATGAATTCGGCGACGAAAATATTTTGTAGTACAAGACCGGATAATTTGGGAAGAATTAATTCATCGCTAAAAGAATTCATTAGTCTACAAAAAATACCCTTTAGCGACGATTTTATATTTTGTCGCATAAACTATTTGGCGACGAAATTTATTTTTCGTAGCTTAAAAATATACCTACGACTACGAATATTATTTCGTCGCCAATACCCTTTAGCGACGTCGCATAGGCGACGAAATTGCGACGAAAACAGGTTCGTCGCCAATTCTCTTTAGCTACGAAATCTTAACATTTTGCTACAAATTTTTTCGTAGAAAAATCTCAATTTTTTTGTAGTGTGTGGATGGTGTGGGGTGGTTTAATGGAAGTTTCGTAACAGCCCATCAGAGTGGGGAGAGATCGTGGGAGAAGGTGAGAGATCGTTGGAGAATGGATTGTTTACAGCCGTCGGATCAAATTTTCAAGATTCAATCTCAGCCACCACTTATACCCAGGCTAAGAGGCGGTTATGACCAACCTGTATTGTATTATAGACAAGTACTCAAAAGCCCGTGCCATTGGCACGGGTCAGTATGGAAAGGGAGACAGTATGGAAAGAGAAAGACGTGGGGAAACTGAAATCGTATTCTAACTATATGACGTTTTAAACTAAACTAAACTAAACTAAACTAAACTAAACTAAACTAAACTAAACTAAACTAAACTAAACCAAACTAAACTAAACCTTCCTTCCTACAACTTGACTACTCATTCTCATTCTTCAAGATCCTCTTCGGAATCATCATTTTGGTCCTCCTCGGGTTCTTCTTCTGGATCCTCCTCGGGATCCTCCTCATTCTCATTCCCAACGGCCTCCATAGGCTCGACTCCGCCTAGGTCATTAGCATGGGCCTCCACAGGGATTTCACATCAAATTGTAAACATACGCATATCCCAACTCGTGTAAAAAAATAGGTGAAAGAACAAATTTACTGACTTTAGGAACATGCAGTAACATCATCATCAATTAAAGCCAAAACAACAACAAAAATCATACAAAAATTAAGTTTTTTCTTATGATTTTCGAATACTCTCTCCGTCCCACACAACGAAAATCAAGAGTTTTTTTTAGACGGAGGAGTATTTGTAATATTCTCAAGTATAGAATCAAACCGAGCAAACTTGAACAAAGTGAATTTCTTTTCAAAACAACAAATGAAAGAAGAAATTTACTGATTTTAGGAACATGTAGTAACAACATCATCAATTAAAGCCAAAACAACAACAAAATCAAATACAAATTAAGATTTATCTTATGATTTCCAATACTCTCTCGATCCCACACAACAAAAATCAAGAGTTTTTTGAGACGGAGGAGTATTTGTAATATTCTCAAGTATTACACTTTCAATCACTTTGAATGCATGAAGAATCAACAAAAACTGCTGATGAGGTTGCTGATGATGTTCTGAAGCAACAACAACAACAGAAGTCTCAAAAACAGGCTATGGAAAATGAGGAAAACAATAGTCCAAATGGCAGTACACAGTCAGCATATAGAGTAGCTGAGGAAATAAAACAATAACAACATCATATTTTAACAGAAAGGAAATGGATATGGTAGATCAAAAGGTGGAAGCAAGAGGAATAAATGATTTTCCAATGGAATTCTCTTGGAATATTATTGGTTGTTTTGTTGTCTAGATAAAGGAGGATAGGGGAATTTTAATGGTAGCTTTGGCTCATTTTGATACTGCCAGGTTTTTGTTGTTTCAATCAGCAATGAAGAAGTTGTTTATTTGTTGGCAGCTTCAGCAAAAGTCAGAATTGATTAGTTGGTTTGTGGATATAAATGGTTTTGATTGGATTTTCTTGGCCAAGCTGGTTGATCAGTTTGATGTTGCTAAAGTTTGGTTTCAAGTCTTAGATTCTGGGAATTTAAATAGTGATGCTTCCTTAGATCAGCATGGGGATAGTTGAATTATGCTTGATTTCTGGTTCTTGTGGCAAGATATGTGCAAGATGTTGAATATGGTGGAAGGTTCAATGGGTAGCAATGATTCAGCAGTTGGCTTGGTTGCGGTTTTGAATGGGGTTAGTCTGAATGCGATTTTGTATATGGATGGTTTGAATACAGTGGACTTGATGAGGTTTATTTTGGCTGCGGTTGAGCTTGGCCAGATGCAGTTTAATTGATCTGTGGTTAATGGGATAGCAGTTAGATGGATCATAGTTTGTAAGTGTATAAGAAGGTTTATAAGTAGTTTTGGAAAAGGTATAATGTTTGGTATAGAAAATACAGCTGTAGATGAAATAGAAGAGGGGGAAATAGAGGAGACTAAAGGTGATCAGCTGTGTGAAGAAAATGGGCAGCATACAGAGGATATAGATGAATTCCTATATGATAACAAACAATTTGTCAATTATTCATTTATCCGTAGCTAACCAAATAATATTTGGTGCAAACACTAAATAAATAAATATATATATATATATATATATATATATATATATATATATATATATATATATATATATATATATATATATATATATACATATATATATATATATATATATATATACATATATATATATATATATATATATATACATATATATATATATATATATATATATTTCCGCAGGTACCTTGTCTAGGCTTGAGTCAGTAAGTATACTTTTGATATCGTGTAGTACTGTGGGTTTAGAACCAATGGCTTGTTTTGTTGGTAATCCGCCACCAGGCTGAGCATCAACTTCCTAGCCAATATTTGTCCAGCCTCCCAACTGAAACACACCATACATATTTTCAATATCTTTGTGGTTTCTCTTACTTTCTGCCTGATTCTCTCTCTCTCTCTCTCTCTCTCTCTCTCTCACACACACACACACACAAACACACACATTTCTGACCAAATTGTTCCAAGAAGTTTCCATTGCGAATTAGGGATGGTCAAACATATCAATATCCAATAACTATATGGATTGGACATACCGGTTGAAGCCATCTGAATCGTGGGCCAGGAGGAAAAACAGATCACTGTCGATGAACAAACTACCATCGAACTTTAAAATCACCAATAACCGTATTTTCATGTAATCGCCTAAATATTTTGAATAATCTTTAATCCAAAGCTACATTCAATCGTGTAGAGATGATTATATGTATAGGTGACTCATTTGTGCATCAAAGATTTACTTTCCTGCTATCTAAATGCTGACAAAACTAAGGTGGTTAAGGAGACATGTAGAGGGGAGTCACCAATCAAACCAAGTAGCAATGGAGTAATATCTGAACCCCAAAATTGCAGGCCTTAATTTCTGCATAGAATGCTCAAAAAAACTGTAAGTAAGTTAAAAATCAAAAACATCAGTTATACATGTGATGTGAACCAAAAATATAAACTACTATGTTTAAAAAGTTATATGAAGGCTTGTATGAAGGCTTGTATGACAAAAAATAAATTGCTCCCTCCTAACAATATTATGAGGGAAACTCCAATTATATAGTACCACTATTTTCTTTTTGTAGAATTTTATAAATTTGAACAATTAAGAGGGGAAGGGGAGTATGAAAGAGATAGGTTGACTGAAATAGGAAGGGGTGAAGTTTCTCATATTGCTTCCCAATACAAAATCGTGCATACAAAATTAACTATTCAATTCATGTATACTCTAAAAAATATTTTTTAAATATTTGAACAGAATCAGATCACCCTTACCTAATATCTCTCGAAGACTCGCAAAATCGCACCATAGAAACCAGCAACAACAGGTGGTGGTAGCAATAGTCTGTCGCATCCGCCTCCATTGCTACATGTTAAGGTCCAAAAGAAAACTGAGAAACTCTTGTTATAAGTCAAAAATATATTACATAAAGAAAATGAGAATCTAAATATATGATTAGCACACTGAAGTTAGAGAGTAAGAAACCAAAAATTTAACAACCACAAAACAACTTCTGATTTTTTTTGTCTTCTTTATCAGTCACAAATCTCACTGTAAATTCTAGGAGATATTATTTAGGAACATGAGAAAATTATGACATTCAACATCTAAGAATTAACACTTGAAATTTCCTTTCCTGTTCTAGTGCCACATCTCATTATTTAAATTGAGATTTAATAAAGAATAATATATTCAAAAATTATTAATATCTTAGACCTTAATTCAATCATAAGTGCAACAATTAAGTCCTAAAGGATTCATAATCTGTGACAAACAATAGAACATAATCAATAGAATTGTAAAGCAATTTGAGAGAGGAAACGATAAGGAAAACTGTCGAGGGTGAGGTCGGGAAACAATGTGGGAAATGGGTAAGAGGCGATAGTGATTTACATGGTGAAAAACTGTCTTTCAACAAAAAAAAAATCAAAAAAAAAATCAGCAATTTCAAAAATGAAGTATTACCTCTTTGTGAAACAACAGTTCATGAGAAAATGCCAGCTAATGTTTCTCGGATTTGTGAGAAATTGAAATGCTTTTGGAACATGGACAGAGGCGTTTAGGGTTTCGACTAATGGGCGAATTCCCGGCGAGGGAAGGAAGTACGCCGATTTGCGTGACGTCCCCTTTCTCCCTGCACTCCCTCAAAACAATTGTTCCTTCCCCCATTTTCAACCCTCCGCCGCACAAATCTGCCTCTCCGCCACCATGAAACCCTAACTCATCCTTCCATCGAATCGCCGCACCTTTCTCCAACCTCAAAACCCCCTACGGCAACTCGATCTCCAACGGTGGGGAGGGGGTCGCCGGAGAGATGAAGTAGAGAGAGAAATTGAGAGAGAGAGAGAGAGGTGAATGGGTGAAGACTGAAGAACGCAAAGGATTTTTGGAGAAAAGTAACGGCCGTGGGAGACGTGGGTATGAGGATGATTTTCAGCCGTCGGATCAACATTCCAAGATTAAATCTCAGCCACTACTTATGGGTAGGCTAAGAGGCGGTTACCCCTTCCTGTATTGTATATTAGATTACTAGTACATGCCCGTGTCCAAGGCCACGTGAGAATTTTTTTTTTTTAATATATCAAAAAAAAATGGCCACCCATGTCGTACGACATAGATAGTTATGAGGGCAAAACGGGAAAGGGACAAAACAGTGAGGGCAAAATGGGAATTTCCACCAATGTTACTGTTCATACAACTGTTCACAAGACAGGTATGATTTATACTATAGATATCGTTAAAAAAACACTCATCTCTACTACTATTAAAACTAGCGGTACCCCCGTGCGATGCACGGTGAGTGATTTGTACCAATCAAGTTCAAAATTTGTGAGAGGATGTAATGGGATAAATTGTGAATGATGAGAGATTAACTTGAAAATGGAGCAAGAATAAACAACACGTGTCAAGCTTTTGCAACTAAAAATGACAAATGGATTACATGCAAGCCATTAAAAGAAAGCATGCGCATTATCAATGTTCTTAAATTTTCATGACAATTTTTTTTTCTCGCCATCCATTTCTTTGATTACTAAGTTGACAATTATCTATGCAATAACAATGGCACATTCTCAAATTTATCAAATATTTTGCTTAAAAAATAGAAATTACCGATTTGAAATTCAACATAACTATCTTTCATCCTCCTTATATAGGATTTCTTCTCTATTAATAAACTTTCCATTAAAAAATATAAACAAAAATTTAAATTATTTTGGTAACAATTGACCATAATCACTCTCCCAAATCCTCGTGCCTTCCTTTCAACTTCCCCAATTTACTCATTCAACAAAACCTAAAAAAAAAAAATTCATTCTATAAATATAGTAACAACTTTTATGCTTTTAACTACTCCTACATCTTAAAAAAAAAAAAAAAAATCTCCACATAAATATGAAACCCTCACTCCTAAAAACAAAATAAATTCATTCTATAAATATAGTAACAACTTTTATGCTTTTAACTTCCCCTACATCTTTAAAAAAAAATAAAAAATCTCCACATAAATATGAAAACCTCACTATCTCATTCAAACACCTTCTACTGCGCCGCTGCCGCCAAATTAACTTCAATCAAAGATTACACTAAAAACCTACTACTTCACCGCCATCGTCGCAGCCAAGTTAACCTCAATGAAAGGTTGCTTCTTCTATCTTCTAGCTCTCTACCTCTCCCTATTTCTCCCCAGTTCTATCCATCGTTCTCCCTCAAACTCTCGCTCTATTTCTCTACCATCATTTCTATTAAACCTGTCAATCAGATCCAAAAGCTCTTTCTTTCTCTTCACCCAAGTTAAAGGAATCATCTTTCTTGCCCCACAGACCAACCACCGGCGAAATTCAAAGCCCCCCTTAACCACCATTTTCGTCGGCTCGGTATAAAATAAAAAAAGAACATGAAGCCACCACCATAAAATTAGAGAGAGAAAGCTAGGTGGAGAAACCCATTACCTTACAAAAAAATCTATATCTTTCTCCTTTATCATCCCCTCTCTTTTCCATGCATGTTTATAAAAAATGTTTCAATTACTCCCTGATCTTTCAACTACTGTCTAAACTCCCCGCCAACGTCACAACCACCATCATCGACACCACCACCATTACCACTCGTAGCCGCCACACCCATTACATCAAGAAAATCACCATTACAAAAGCCAAAACAAAATAACCAAAAAATAATCAAACTCAAATAAATTTCATAGAAGTTGAGGGAATTTACCTCCGAGCTCAAATGATCTTGAATCCACACACCATGACTCAATTTAAGATACCCTCCTATATTTTTCGCCTTCTCAATAAACCTATTTCAAGAAGAGAAAATAGAAAATTAGATATATTACGTGTGTGTATTTTGGTGTTCATTACAGTAGATTTATTTGTGTGATCGTTTATGTCGGTGTGTGTGTTCGTTTATGTCGTGTTTATATGTGTGTGCATAATTGAAGAGGAGGGTTGAAGAGAGTAAAAATGATGAGTAGGTCTAGGGAGAAACGCGTTTCTCCATAAGTTATGGAGAAACGGGTTTCTGAATATCCAGAAGCTTTGGGATTGATATCCAGAAGCTTTGGGACAGATATCCAGAAAAAAGATTTGAGACCAAATTCAATGCCAAGACCAAATTTCTGATTCTGGATATCACTTTCACAAGGTTCTGGATATCCAGAATATTGAATATGGATATTCAGAAGTCTTAAAACTTATATCCAGAAGTCAATTCTAAATTTCTGGATATCACTTACATAAGGTTCTGGATATCCTTTCAAAGAGTTCTGGATATCCAGAAACCCGTTTCTCTATAACTTATGGAGAAACGCGTTTCTCCCTAGATTTTGGCAAAAATGATAGAGAGAGAGAGTTTGAATTTCAAATTTGTTTATATTAAATCGTGCATCTCTTCACACCCAATAGAATTGTATGCAAATTTGATCAATCCAGTCTTATCTAATTTAATGATAATTTTTTTTTCAAATATCATGAATTATACATTTTGGAAAGTACCCTTAATGATAAGGCGGCTAAAACTGTTACAAAAATGTCCTTATACGTGAAAAAATTTGCAACTATTTCCTTTCATATACAGAGAGAGAAAGTCCAATCCCAGAACACAATTCGGACAGGGATAAATTAAAGAGTCACGGGTAAATAAAATTCAAATCATACAAATCAGCAACACCCGACATACAAAACGAGCCTATATGGGACCAAATAACGTGGGGCCCCACACCATTATGTAGAGAGACGAGAGTGTTACTATTTTTTTCGTACCACTTCCTTCCAAATAAAGTCCACCGCACCCGCACCCGCACCCGCACCCGCCTCTATATAATCACATCTTCATCACTCTCTCTCTCTTCCTCTCTCTCTCACACACACACACACACACACACACACACACACATTTCTCTCACTCTTTCCCTTTTCCCCTTCCCAAAAACTTGTATGGCAGTTCGGTTATTATCATATGAGGTAGCTGACCTCTGCCTCGGCAAGCCACCGCTAAGTTCGCTCTCCATCTCCGCCACCGTAGCCGACGCCTTGTCCGCTCTCAAATCATTCGACGACAATCACATCAGTATCTGGTCCTGTAATCATTCCTCCACCACCGCCTCCGACGACAATTGCCTCTGCATCGGAAAAATTTGTATGGTTGACATCATCTGCTATCTCTCCAAATCGGAGAACATCTCCGCTCCTTCAATTGCTCTCAAATCCTCCGTCTCTGTTTTGCTTTCGAACGCTCCTGGCCTTGTTAGACACGTGGATCCCTCCTCAAGGTAGAATTCAATGCCATAGCTTGATCTTTTCTCTCTCTCTCTCTTGTAATTTTGCGATTCAATGCCATAACTTGATCTTACCTGTATGAACGGGAAATTTTATTTTTGGACTATTTAATAATTGGGAGAGTGACCTGGGAAGTTCTAAAAAACAATCATCCCGAGAAGCTTTTTCACGATGATGTATTATAGATGCAGTATTATATTCACATATATGAGTGAATATAATAATATTTTATGCTTCACCTTTTACCTAAAATGGCGTCCCGTTTGAAACTTCATATTTTCTAAAATGAAAATGTTTTATTAATATTCTATTATACCCACTTACTATTTTCTCCGCTCATTCTCTCTCCTAATTCACTATTACACTCATAACACTTTTTAAATTTACTATTTCCTTCACTAATTCTCTATCCTATTTTCAAATTACACTCACAATATTTTTTCTTCCCACCTATTTTCTTAATTTGCGTGCCTGGCAAAAAATGGTAAATCATTTCCTGGGACGGAGGGAGTATATTACTGCATAAGAACTTCTAAGTCATTTCGATTTAATGAGGAATTTGAGGGGGAGTGATTTGTCCTAAAAGGAACTTTCGGGTCAAATTCCCTTAATAATTTTGAATCAGATATTTGATTTAGGTCGGAATTATGTGCCTTTTTTGAAATTGATATATTCTCCCCTGTTTCATTATTGTTTTTGCAGTTTGTTGGAAGCAATTGAACTAATCCTCCAAGGTACACAAAATCTCGTTGTGCCAATCAAGAGTAGAATCACTAACAACTCTAAGAGGAAGCTACTCCAGCAGTCTTCAATTTGTCCTACAATTCATAATGGGCGTGAATTCTGTTGGTTGACTCAGGAAGATGTGATTAGGTTCCTCCTCTGCTCAATTGGTCTATTTTCTCACATTCCGGCATTCTCCATAGAGTCGCTGGGAATAATTAGCGAAGAAATTTTGGCAATTGATTACCACTCCCCTGCTTATGAAGCATTGGGAGCAATATCAAGCTCTCTCGCCAACCAAACTTCCGTTGCAGTGGTAGATGATGACGGAACTTTGATTGGTGAGATCTCTCCTTTTACCCTCGTCCACTGCGACGAGATGGTTGCAGCCGCCATCGTGACCCTATCCGCTGGGGACCTAATGGCATACATAGACTGCGGTGGTCCCCCAGAGGATATGATTAGGGTCGTGGAGTCGAGGCTAAGAGAAACTAAATTGGTTGGAATGTTGGAAGAATTCTCAATCTATTCTTCCGACATTCCATCCACTAACTCATCATCTTCCTTCTCATCCTCGTCGGATGAGGAGTCTATGCCGTCCCCAACTACTCCATTACGGAAGTTGGGGAGGCATAGCAGGTCGAGTAGTTACTCAGCCAGGATGATAAAGAGGGCAGAAGCAATTGTTTGCCATCCGAGGAGTTCATTGGTTGCTGTAATGATTCAGGCCATAGCTCACCGGGTGAATTATGTTTGGGTGATCGAAGATGATTGTAGCTTAGTCGGAATCGTGACATTTTCCAATATATTGGAAGTTTTCCGGGAAAATTTGCAGTCCATGATGTAGAAAATGAAGAGATTTAGTCGAAATGAGGGAGGGAAAATATTGTGAATATGAGCTAGTTTTGGGGATTTGTCTTTGGTTACCTTACTGGCTGGTATGATTTGTTTGTTTTAAGTTTTTGATTTTTTTGTATGTACTTTTTGGGCCCTTTTTGTATTTTCCTAATAAAAAGTGGCAAATAAATGGACAGATTTGATATCTACTTCTCAAAGTGTCTTTGGCATTTGTTTGCTTTTTAGTCTCGGATTTGATAATCAAACTATGGTGAGAAAAGAGTGAGTCATTGTGATCTACTCCCTCCATCCCAGCCTAATGTGAACCAAAATATTGGACACATCGATTAAGGAAAAGGAGTAGGTTTTGGGGGAAACTAATTTCTCCCTAACATTATAAAAAGTCTTGTTTTAAAAATCGAAACAAAGGCACATACAATTTCTTTTTTTTTAAATGAAAAACAAGACTTTTTATAATATTTGGGGAAACTAGTTTCCCCCAAAATTTTCTGAAGGAAAAGTAAGAGAGAGAAAAAGTGGAGAGAGAATGTTGTGAGTGTAAAAGTAAAATAGGAGAGAGAGTGAATGGAAGTAGGGCTGTTCGAACCGAGCCGGCTCGAACTCGGCTCGGGCTCGGCTAAAAAAAAACTCGAGTTCGAGTGGGCTCGAGGTGAACTCGAGCTCGAACCGATTTTCAAGCTCGTCATTTTTTTTCGAGCCGGCTCGTGTTCGGCTCGTATGTTCGACGAGCTCTGTTCGAGATCGACTCGTTTGAGCTCGACACGGGCTCGGCTCGTTAAAAGCTCGAATAAATTTTAGTATATATATATATAAGTCGAAGCTCGAGCTCGGCTCGTTAAAAGCTCGTTTGATTTCAGATTTTTTTCAAAAAATAAGTCGAAGCTCGAGCTCGGCTCATTAAAAACTCGTTTGATTTCAGATTTTTTTCAAAAAATAAGTCGAAGCTCGAGCTCGGCTCGTTAAAAGCTCGTTTGATTTCAGAATTTTTTCAAAAAATAAGTCGAAGCTCGAGCTCGGCTCGTTAAAACTCGAGTTTGAGCAGCTCGCGAAAAGTTCGCGAGCCAGCTCGCGAAAAGCTCGAAACTTGATTCGAGCCGAGCTCGAACATGCATTCTGGGCTCGAGCTCGAGAAAAGCTCGAGCTCGATATTTTTTATTCGAGCTCGAGCTCGAAACTTCAAAGCTCGGCTCGGCTCGTTTACAGGCCTAAATTGAAGGAATAGTTAGGAGAGAGAATGTTGTGAGTTTAAAAGTAAAATAGGAGAGAGAATGAGTGGGGTAAATAGTGAAGATTCCCTTCCATTTTGGATAGTTCACACTCGGCTGAGACGGACCAAAAGGAAAATAAGTGTACACTCGACTGGAACAGAGGGAGTAGGAGTTTTAAAAAATATTACTTCCTCCGTCTCACTTCAAGGGTTCTAGGTAGGGTAGTATTTTACGTTTCTTAAGAAAAATTTTAAAAAATGAATAAATAATTGCAAGTGGGTAGAAGATTAGAGGAGAGAGAATGTAAAAGTTAAAACATTTATGATTAAACTTCTTTTTGATTGATTTTTTTGTAAATATTTTAACATTATAAGGATATAATGAATGATTTTTTTGTAAATATATTTACATTATAATTATATAAATGTTCGAAATACTGTTCAAAATTTGTCATTTATGAAATGAGACTCTTAATTTGAAACGAACTAAAAGAAAAAGTAGGACTCTTAAAATGAAATTAAAATGAAATGGAGGTAGTATAATAGACAAAAGTGTTGATCACCAAACCTAATGGTCAAAAAGAACATTCGATTCAAATTCTCAAAAGAATAGACAAAAGTTAGCAATATTAATTCATAGTATCCACTCCAACCCCACATTGATAGCAAACGTAATGGGTCATTATGACTCAAGAACAAGGTTTTAAAAAGTATTAGGCGGATGTTAGGTAGCGGAGTCGGACTTAGCGTCTAGACGGGAACTAGTCGAGATTAGTCAAGATTAGTCGGGACCTAGACGGGGCTTAGAACTAGGCGTTGAAGAAGGGCCTAGTGCCTAGGCGAAGCCTAATGCCTAAGCGGAACTTAAGCGCCCTTAGGCGAAATCTTTTAGAACACTGCTTGCTTAAGAACGTGACAGATACCAAGTTAATTGGCCTTATTATTCATTTATTTGTATGTCATGATGGTGAGATTAACATTTCTTTATGGCTCTTTTTATGGTCACTTTTACGTGTCCTTCAATTTAATAATTCACAGTCCTATGACATTAATACCCTCTTTGTACCCGTCCCATTATTTTTTTATTTTTTTTTTAATTTGGATTTGGACATACTTTTTCTGTCCCGCTAATATCCGCACTAACACTAACACTGTTTGTGCGGGAATTAAAGAATATGATATTTTAATTAAATGTTGTGAGTGTAAAAGTAAAATAGGAGAGAGAATGAGTGGAGTGAATAGTAAATTATAATGGTGTTGTGAGTATTAAAATAATGTAGGAGAGAGAATGAGTGGAGTAGGGTGAATATTTTATTAATATAAAGTTTCCTTTTTGAGAGTGTGCGGTTTGTAATGGGACGCCCAAAAAGAAAAATGTGCGGTTTATAGCGGGACGGAGGGAGTATTTCATTTCCCTTTAATTTAATATGATTAGTTCATCTCTTTATTAAGGGTATTAATATCTTGATATCGCTTATCAACATGGACTATCCATTTCAATATGATTTAATCTGAATCGCTAAATATATACTCCCTCCGTTCAGTTACATACTTCACACTTTCTATTTTGGGCGTTCAATTACATACTTTACACTTTGTCTCCTACATTATTTTAATACTCACAACACCATTATAATTTACTATTCCCTCCACTCATTCTCTCTCCTATTTTTACTTTTACACTCACAACATTATATCATTATTTTTTTTCTTAATCCACACGTGAACAGTAACCGTGAAGTATGTACTTGAACGAAGGGAGTATAATTTTTGTGTTAAATTATACTGACCCCAAATCCTAAAAAAAGATGCACTGTTAAATTACTTTTGCACTAGAAGGTAACATCACAAGAAACCGTAGCGGGGTATAATACTTCAGATTCTTCCGGTTTATTTACATTGTGTTCGAAAATATATGTGGTATATTGTTACAACCATCTATAATCTATAATCTATAAGGGTATCTCCAATGCATATAGTTAAGTTATAGAAATCAAAATCAAATTTTGATACCTATATACACTATTCACAAGTAATCAAATTACATCTACAATGCATAGGTATTAAAATCAAATTTTGATATTTATGTAATAGTACTAGCATCTTTTATAACTAGTACCAAATTAATAACTCAAAATTTTATTTTCATATTGTTAAATTTATTTCATATTTAAACCAAATTTTGATACCTATGCAAATAACATTGGAGATACTAACTCCTTTGTACCTTTGTATATGTACTAGTACTCAAATGTTCGTGCCATTGACACGGGTCAGTATGAAAAGAGAAATTGTGAAAAAATTGAAATCGCATGCTAACTATATGACATTTTAAACGTAATTTTAAACCGTTACAAATATATAAAGTGCAATAAAAAAAGGGGGAATGACATTTTGGCTGATAATTAAACAAAGTAAGTTCCTATTAACTCTATTGATATTTACATCACATGAATTAAAAAAGTGGTAAAATGAAGTTTGATAAAAAAGATGAATTTCAACAATAAGTAAAAATACTTAAATAATCATACTTTAGATATATTTTAAATCTAGATAATCTATTTTATTTTAAAATATGGGTTCATGTAAATATATGCATTTCACATCACATTATATTATAACACATAGAATTATTTTGAAAACATAGGTTTAATTTAGTGTAAAATACCATTATACATGAATTTATTTTTAAAAAAAATTTAGTATATACGCATGTAAAAGAAAAAATACCAAATTTGAGAAGGAATCAAGTTCTATCTAGTCAAATGATCTGTAATCATCTGATAATATAAATGTATTTAATAAAATCTGAGACTGCTAATAATGAATGTCGATATTTATGAATGAAGATACAAAAGATGATGCAATTCTTTGAAACAAAAATCGTTTAACCATTTCGTATTAATATTTCTAAATGAAGATACATATGTTGATGATTTGAGAAGATATACTCCCACCGTTCCATCCAACTTAAAATTTTCTCTCCCGACATGAGGATTAAGAAATACTAATATAATAAGAGTAGAGAGAACGAGTGGAGGAGGTATTGTGAGTATAAAAAGTAAAATAGAAGAGAAATGAGTGGGAGGAATAGTAAGAAAATTGTTGTCGTAAATATGACAAGTGGGTCCCATTGAATATAAAAATAATATAATATAAACTTCTCATTTTGGGACATTCTAATTCGGGTGGATGTCAAAAATGGCAAATTATCCTAAATCAAATGGGATGGAGGGAATATACAGATAAGTATGTGTATAGTTGATGGATTAGTCATTAAATCGTTTTGGTCTTGGGTTAGGATTTCAAAAGCGGCAAGGAAAGATTGAGGGTTAGATAGAAATTTAGATTTAGAATTTGGGAGAAGGTTCAGGGTTGGGCTAGGTTATTTGAGTGGGTTTTATTATATATCAGTCCAGATCGTTAAAAAATTAACTGAATTTATTAAACCAGTTCATTGTAAAAAATTACTCGTAGTTATTGGTTTATTTTCTTGTAGATAAAAACTTATTTACGAGGCCAATAAAGTTTTATTTTTAGATCTGAAAATAAAAAGAGTATTTATATTAATGGTTTATTTTCTTCCCTTTAAGAAAGTTGATAGGAAATGGAAATAAAAGATTAAAAAAAGAAGATGGAGTTATTTTATTGATGTGGTACCATCTCTATTTCAAAATTTCAAAATGAATGATCTTGTAATTTCAAAATGAATGATTTTATACAAGTGTCTTAAAATTATTATTAGTTCTTATAAGATTTTTTGCAATATAATAATTATATAGTATACTTCGTCCCATTCAAAATATTTGTTATTTTTAGATTTTTCACCAGAAGAACCATTAGTTATCATACCAACTTCATAAGTAAAATACTAATATTCCCATTATTTATTATTTCTCCTTCATTACTTTCAACAATAAATCAATTAATAAAATAGAACAAGTTTCAATGCCAGGATATATTTTTGTTTAATACCTTTGAGTTGGTCTTATAAAAAATGCGTTTTTCCTGACACTTAGGAAAAACGTGTTTTGTGTTTTTCCGTTTGTGCCAGTGCCAGTTTAACAAAGTGTCAGTGTGACAAAGTGCCAGTGCATGTGTAACAAAGTGTCAGTGTAAAAAGTGTCAGTGCCAGTTTAACAAAGTGCCAGTGTGACAAAGTGCCAGTGCATGTGTAACAAAGTGTCAGTGTAAAAAGTGTCAGTGCCAGTTTAACAAAGTGCCAGTACACTAACACCGACACTTTGTTAAACTGGCACTGGCGTTTTTTACACGAGCACTTTTATATACATGAACTGGCACTCTTCACACTGGCACTCTGTTACACTAGCACTGACACTTTGTTACGCTAACATTTTTGCTGCCTCTCAAAAACACAAGCATTGGCATTCAAAAACACATGCACTGACATTCAAAAACACATGCACTGGCACTCAAAAACACATACACTGGCACTCAAAAAAACTGGTAATCATTTTTGCTGGCTCTCATAAACACAAGCACTGGCATTCAAAAACACATGCACTGGCATTCAAAAACACATACACTGACACTCAAAAATACATACACTGGCACTCAAATTCCCATCTGATTTGTTCTGTACGACGGGTTGTACTGACATTCCAAAACACATTCACTGGCACTCGAATTAAAATGCACTGGCAGCTCTACACCTGCGTTTCTCTCTCCCCCCTTCCCTTCTCTCTCGCTGCCTTGTCCAACCAAACCCTAATGTTGGAAAACTATTACATAATAAAAGGAAATTACAGAAAACTAAATAAAACAAAAATTACACAACAGAAAAGAAAAGGAAAAAGATTTGACGAGGAATCCGAGTCGTGTGAAAACACACTCTCCTTAAGACAAATTACGCCCCCTCACCACGTTGTGCTTGAGTTGTTACGGAACGCTTGCCTCCCAGGATGAAACGGAGTAACCGGACGGTGGTTGCACAATTAGACCTCCGGCGAATTGAAGTCGATGCTTGGACGTTATCACCACAATGATTTATGCAGGAGGCCAAGGGAAAGAATTTCAATATGCAACAAATCTGATGGTGGAGAGAATTTGGAAAATCTGTGTATTTTCCCTTTGTTGTTGTGTTCTATTTATATACATCTCCATGGATCAAAAACTGCCAAACCATTAAAACCTGGTTTTAATTTCGATAATCAATATTGTAATTTATTAAAATAAATTAGCAATTAATTTCGGCAGTTACAGGAGCTGAGCAGTTTCTGGGAACCAACATCTGCTGCTGAGGCGCCCGCCTCGGGCTTGGCCAGGCGCCCGCCTCGGAGAGGCTCGATAGGGCTGCACCTTCTGTCCTTGAGGCGGCCGCTTCACCCAGGTCCAGGCGCCCGCCTCACCACCAGAAACATTGGGTCAAGTTTTGAAAAAAAATGCAAAAAGTGGGCTCGCGCGGACAGGCTATTTCGGAGCTACATTCGTGTCCGCAGGACGCGCATGCACATGAGTTCGCTAGTCCGAAGCCTATTTCGGTCCATGATTTGCACCCCCCCCTGCGCACCTGTGCGCGAGAGAGAGCCTCTATGTACCACAATCTTACTCCCTACCAAAGTGTAGGAGTATTTAAACTTAGCCACTTTTTCATCTTTTTCCAATGTGGGATAACCACATTTTACCCATTCCAACCCATTAACTTTGAGCCTTCATATCTCATTCATTTCTCAACCATTTTGAACAAATGAATATATAATTTCAATGTACTCATGGAGTAGAACACAATCCAACAATCAATTTGTCATTTTAACAAATAACAAATTAAGAAAATAACTCATTATTTCCTTCAAAACACACTTTTTTCCAACAATCCCCCACATGAAGGAATAATGCGGAATTGGTGATAAAGCCCGGCAGACGAAAACTTGCATACGAAGATGTGGGAATGCCCATTGAATCTTCGCTCGTACAAGCATATTTACTCTACTCGCAAATCGATAGACGCGATGTCCTTGAATCGTTATGCTTTTTGTGTAGCCGATCATATGCTTGACACAAGTATCGTCCTAACATACTTCAATTCTCATAGCTATGTTCGATCATGGCCCTGAACATACGCCTGGTTCTGCGAGAGGGTCTAAGAATTGAGCCTCACACAATTCTCCTCGAAGCGGCCCCACTTCTCTCTCACATAGGTGATTTCTTAAAGGTAACCCGTATTACCCCGCTCGAATTTTCGACGCGTAAGAATCATTAAAAGCCATAGGCTTATTCTTGTCCTTTCGGGATGTCACTCATAGGAATGGACTTGGGGTTGATTCCCCCACAGTAACGCTACAAGTCTTTTAACAGTTAGGTGGTCCCATTGAATCTAGTTCTTGGGATCTCCAGTCATCTAGATTGGGTTTTCCGCCGTGTTTAACTTTTCAGAGGCTTTAGTCCCATTCCTCGTCGAGCTTTCAACTAACTCTCTATTTAACCCTTTGGTTAATCGGATCCGCTAAATTTTCCTTTGACTTAACATAGTCAATGGATATTGTGCCGATTGAGAGTAGTTGTCTAATGGTATTATGTCTTCGACGAATGTGTCTAGACTTACCATTATACATATGATTGTGTGCCCTTCCAATCGCTGATTGGCTATCACAATGTATACATATTGATGGCACGGGCTTCGTCCATCTTGGAATATCTTCTATAAATTGGCGTAGCCACTCGGCTTCTTCACCACATTTATCTAACGCTATAAACTCAGATTCCATCGTGGATCTAGCTATAACCGTTTGTTTAGAAGATTTCCATGATATAGCACTCCGCTAATGTGAATACAAATCCGCTTGTAGACCTTGAGTCTTTTATATCGGATATCCAATTAGCATCGCTATACCCTTCAATTACCGCTGGATGTCTAGTATAGTGTAAAGCATAATCACGAGTATATCTTAAGTACCTTAGTACTCTCACTATACCATTCCAATGTTCCGCTCCGGGATTACTTGTATACCGACTCAGTTTGCTAACCGTGTAAGCAATATCTGGTCTAGTACAACTCATCAAGTACATTAGACTTCCAATGATTCTCGAGTATTCAACTTGAGAAACTGTGTCACCTCTATTCTTTGATAGATGTTGACTCATGTCTATTGGGGTTCTAGCAATAGCTAAGTCATCCTTGCTGAATTTCTCAAGAATTTTATCCACATAATGTGACTGGCTTAAAGTAAGTCCATTTGACATTCTTGAAATTTTCACGCCAAGGATTACGTCGGCTAACCCCATATCTTTCATGTCAAACTTTGAGTTCAACATATCTTTAGTGGACTTTATCATTTTATCACAACTTCCTATGATAAGCATGCCATCTACATAAAGACACAAAATGACGTAGCCATTTCCCGTGTCTCTAACATAGATACATTTGTCACATTCATTTATTTTAAATCCACTTTCCATCATGGCTTGATCAAACTTTTGATGCCATTGTTTTGGTGCTTGTTTCAAGCCATACAATGACTTTACTAACTTGCACACTTTATTTTCTTGCCCCGGCGCAGAAAATCCTTCCGGTTGCTCCATGTAAATTTCCTCTTCTAAATCCCCATTTAGAAAGGCTGTTTTAACATCCATTTGATGTACTTCAAGATTCCGCAATGCGGCTATTGCAAGTACAATTCTTATGGATGTTATTCTCGTAACCGGAGAATATGTATCAAAGTAATCAAGGCCTTCCTTTTGCTTGTAACCTTTAATTACAAGTCTTGCCTTATACTTGTCAATTGTTCCATCCGTCTTCATTTTCCTTTTAAAAATCCACCTATATCCTAGTGGTTTACTTCCGGAGGAAGATCCACTAATTCCCAAGTGTGATTTTTGTAAAATGGAATCAATCTCACTTTTAATGGCCTCTTTCCACAAAGGTCCTTCGGAAGAGCTCACGGCCTCTTTATAACTTTGTGGTTCACTTTCAAGCATATAGGTTAGAAAATCTGGGCCAAAAGATTTTTCTACCCTACCTCGTTTGCTCCGTCGAGGCTCTACCTCCGCTTCATCATTTTCATCATGATGATTTGTTCCTTCGACTTCTTCTTCTTCTATTGAATCATGTCTCCGTTTAGATGAACTTGCATCATCTCTTTTGCACGGAAACACATTCTCAAAGAAAGAAGCATTTCTTGACTCCATTATAGTATTCTTGTGTATATCTTGAATCTTCGATTCATGCACAAGAAACCTATAAGCACTACTATTGTGAGCATACCCAATAAATATGCAATCAATAGTTTTTGGTCCAATTTTCACCTTTTTGGGAGGTGGTATTGAAACCTTTGCAAGACACCCCCACACTCGCATGTATTGGTATGATGGTACTCTTCCATGCCACAATTCATAGGGGCTCTTATTTATTTTCTTTCGGGGCATTTTATTCAACACATAATTTGCCGACAAGACGGCCTCTCCCCACGTGTTATCCGGTAACCCCGAACTTATTAACATGGCATTCATCATGTCCTTTAGAGTCCGATTTTTCCTCTCGGCAACTCTATTGGATTGTGGGGTGTATGGTGGTGTTGTAACATGTTTAATCCCATGTTGAGCACAAATACCTTCAAACGGGAATTCATACTCACCACCACGATCACTTCTTATGACCTTTATTTTCCGGTTGAGTTGATTTTCAACTTCATTTTTATAGAGAACAAACTTCTCTATAGCCTCATCTTTACTTTTGAGAAGATACACATAACAATATTTTGTGCTATCATCAACAAAAGTCATAAAGTACTTATTGCCCCCTCGTGTTTGTGTTGACTTGAAGTCACATAAATCCGTATGAACCAACTCAAGTGGTTCATTATTTCTTACAACCGAATGGAACGGAGGTTTTGTAAACTTTGCCTCTACACAAGTTTCACATTTATGTTTGTAGTCTATTTTACATTTTGGTATGCAATTCATGTTAATTAATCTACGTATAGTATCATAGTTAACATGTCCTAGTCTACCATGCCACAAATTGGAAGACTCAAGCAAGTAAACGGAAGAATTATTCTTATTCATCACATTCATCTTAGGCTTGTTAGCCATTACATTGCTTTTAACAACCATAGCACTAAGCTTAAACATACCATCACAAACATAACCTTTGCCTACAAACATTCCACTTTTAGACAAAGTAACCATATCGGATTCAAACACAACACGAAACCCATGCTTAATCAAAAGCGATCCGGACACCAGATTTTTCCGGATTTCGGGCACATAGAGCACATTGTTGAGAGTCAACTCTTTCCCGAAGTCAACTTCAAAGACCACCTTTCCTTGACCTTTCACATCGGACGTGGCAGCATTTCCCATGAACAATTTCTCACCATTTTCAAGTGCTTCAAAACTACTAAACATTTCCGTGTTTGAGCAAACATGCCTAGTAGCACCGGTGTCAATCCACCACCGATTTGGGTTTGAACCCACCAAATTCACCTCGAAATTACCGCCGCCAAATTCATATCTAAACTTCATTCGAGATGACATCCACCATGTTTGCTTGTTTCTTTGGCTTCCGACACTCGGAAGACTTGTGGCCCACAATGCCACAATTGTAACAAGTTCCACCGAACTTTTCTTGGAGATTCCTCCCTTTGGCTTCAAACTAGAACCACCCTTTTGGGACCAAACTTGCCTTTGGCTTTGCCATTGGCCTTGGAGCTATCAACATGCTCCACCACATTGGCTTTCGCCACAAGAAGATTATTCAACTTCTTCTCCGCAATTCTATTCTCTTCCTCAATCCGAAGACGAATAGCAAGCGCTTCAACATTCATTTCTTTTCGTTTATGTTTAAGATAATTCTTGAAATCTTTCCAAGCGGGAGGCAACTTTTCAATTATTGCCGCCACTTGAAAGCTTTCACTAATTACCATCCCTTCGGCATGAATTTCATGAATGATTATTTGCAACTCTTCCACTTGACTTTTAACAGTTTTTGAGTCCACCATTTTATAATCGAGAAAACGGCCCACAATGAATTTCTTTGTGCCCGCGTCATCGATCTTATATTTATATTCCAAGGACTCCCAAAGTTCCTTTGCAGCTTTCTTAACACTATACACATTGTATAGCGTATCCGACAATCCATTGAGGATGTAATTTCTGCAAAGAAACTCGGAATGCTTCCAAGCATCAAGAGCCGAGATGGCTTGCCCATCCGTCTCATTCTCACCCAACTGTGGCGGATCTTCCTTAAGAAATCTCGCCAAGTTCAAGGTAGTCAAATAGAAAAGCATCTTTTGTTGCCATCTTTTAAAGTCTTGGCCAACAAACTTTTCCGGTTTCTCACCATGATGGTTCGAAAACAGCTTTGGACAACCACCCTTTGAGAGTTGGTTTCCACACGAAGCGCTTCCTCCACACGAGGATTCTCGGAGTTGTTCCCAGCGTTGGTTTCCACGTTTGATTGAGTAGCCATCTGAAACAAAACAAACAAGTTTAGTTCACTGTTTTAAATAGTTTTCCTTCCAACGAAGAGACAGTAATTTGTCTTAAGCTTGTTGGAAAACTATTACATAATAAAAGGAAATTACAGAAAACTAAATAAAACAAAAATTACAAAACAGAAAAGAAAAGGAAAAAGATTTGACGAGGAATCCGAGTCGTGTGAAAACACACTCTCCTTAAGACAAATTACGCCCCCTCACCACGTTGTGCTTGAGTTGTTACGGAACGCTTGCCTCCCAGGATGAAACGGAGTAACCGGACGGTGGTTGCACAATTAGACCTCCGGCGAATTGAAGTCGATGCTTGGACGTTATCACCACAATGATTTATGCAGGAGGCCAAGGGAAAGAATTTCAATATGCAACAAATCTGATGGTGGAGAGAATTTGGAAAATCTGTGTATTTTCCCTTTGTTGTTGTGTTCTATTTATATACATCTCCATGGATCAAAAACTGCCAAACCATTAAAACCTGGTTTTAATTTCGATAATCACTATTGTAATTTATTAAAATAAATTAGCAATTAATTTCGGCAAGCATAGAGCCGAGCAGCTTCGGGAACCAACATTCGCCGCCGAGGCGCCCGCCTCGGGCTTGCTGTGCGCCCGCCTCTGGAGAGGCTCGATAGGGCCGCACCTTCTCGCCTTGAGGCGGCCGCTTCACCCAGTCCAGCGCCCGCCTCACCACCGTAAACATTGGGTCAAGTTTTGAAAAAAATGCAAAAAGTGGGCTCGCGCGACAAAGTGCTATTTTGGAGCTACATTCGTGTCCGCAGGACGCGCACGCACACGAAGTTCGCTAGTCCGAAGCCTATTTCGCTCCATGATTTGCACTCGCGCACCTGTGCGCGAGAGAGAGCCTCTATGTACCACAATCTTACTCCCTACCAAAGTGTAGGAGTATTTAAACTTAGCCACTTTTTCATCTTTTTCCAATGTGGGATAACCACATTTTACCCATTCCAACCCATTAACTTTGAGCCTTCATATCTCATTCATTTCTCAACCATTTTGAACAAATGAATATATGATTTCAATGTACTCATGGAGTAGAACACAATCCAACAATCAATTTGTCATTTTAACAAATAACAAATTAAGAAAATAACTCATTATTTCCTTCAAAACACACTTTTTTCCAACACCTAATCCCTCTTTTCTTCTCCCTCGCTCTCTTTTTCTCTACAATTCTGACAGAATATGAAGCCAAGTGATGGATATATTTTTATATCCATTTTATACGTTCTAAATTCTATTTATTGCAAAATTTCGGAGTAAAATAGTAGTTTAATTATTTTGTTAGTGTTATTTTATTTTCAGGTTGAAATGATGGAAAAATGGGTGATTTAAGGTGGAGAAAAAATTAAAATTCGAGACGGAGCGAAACGAGTTCAAAAGAATTACTAAGGACCAAAAGAAAAGAAGAATAAAGAAAGAAAGAAAAGAAAGAAAGAGCAAGGGCCAGCTTCCAAGCAACGGCGACCGCCCAAGTTGGGCTGAAGGTCTTCGGCGCCAGCCCAAGTGTAACGGCGGCCGCCCAAGTCCCATTCCTTCCAAACGCCAAGCCAATTTTCAGCAAGTTAATTTGCAAACACTTGGGCCTTTTCTTTGTATTTTTGTTGGGCTTTATGATTTTTTGGCCCAATCCAATCCCCATGCTCAGCCGTGTGTTCCTAGTATAAATATGAGAATGTTTTTATTTTAGGGTTTATCTTCATTTTGGGAACAAAAAGAGGCAAGGCTTACAGAGAGAATTTTTGGGTTTTTATTTCTTCAAGCAAGATAAGTTTATTTATGCTTTTATTAATTAGTTTTGTTTATTTAATGTGTAGTATGTGTAGCTAAACTCTTAATTTCATGGATTGGATGTAATTTTGTCACTATTGCTATGCCATTAATTATTTTTTCTAATTAATTTATGTCTTGTTCATCCTTGCTATTTTAATGAAAGTTTCTTGGATTACATTATGGTTGATTCCTAATTTATTCCTTTTAACTTTATGGGTGTCAATTTCTTATATTGATTTGGGAATTTTGGCTTAGACTTTTGCTAGATGATGAAATTCATGGGGTTATCTTGATTGAAACCAAATGGGTTTTGGTTCATAAAATCTTTAAAGCTTAAAGCTTTCTTTTTTATCACTTGGACTTGATTTGCGAAAAGTGATTGAATAGAATTTAAGAGATTGAAATCCGGCGGCCTTACCGTATCAATCTTGACTTTGGTGATTGAACCCAAGATAGAAATTAATATATTTTCCTAAATTAATGGCATAGTATTTTGTGATTAAATGAAATCCAATCCATGAAATTCTCTCTTATTATTGTTTTAATCTCTATTTGATATTGTTCTCTTTGTTTACTTGGTACTCCTAGCTCTAGTTTTAAATATTGATCCTTGTAGTTAATTGTTACTTTCAAAAATCACCCCCCCCCATTGTCCTTTACTTGTTTAATTGTGCACCTTTGTTCTAAAACAAACAACCTGAGTCCTTGTGGTTCGACCCCTACAAGAGTATATTGCTACAAGTTGGCACTCGTACTTGCGAGGGTTTTATAACAAGAAGTGGGTAGAGAAATAATACTCATCAAGTTTTTGGCGCCGTTGCCGGGGACTTGGGTGTTTGTTTGCTTTAGTTTATTTGGTGCATGTTTGGGCGACGTTCCTTGAACCCCTTGTTGGCTCAAGCGAACAACGCCATCGATAGGTTCGAGAGGAGCTTAACTCCTACTCGTGGTTCCGGAACAGATTCAGATACTTCGATTTTCGGGCTTTTTGAGGAATTTAGTGAAGGTAGCAATTCTTGTGAAGTGAGTAATTCTTCCACCGGGGAAGAAGAAGTGAATTTTGAAATGGCGGAAGAGGTACCCCCGACCATGAATGACTTTCTTAGACCAAAGTTTGACACCGCCATCTCTTGCATTGTTCTCACCGAGGCGGCAAAGAATCATGAGATAAAAGGGCAATATTTTAGCATGTTGCCTAATTTTTATGGGCTCCCTTCCGAGGATGCCCTAAACTTCCTAAAAGAATATCTCATGACCGTTTCAGGCTTTCCGAGACGAGCGGGTGTCACCGAAGAGCAATTAAGGCTCAAGTGCTTCCCTTTTGCCTTGAAAGGGGCGGCAAAGAATTGGTTGATGTACCTTCCTCCTACTAGCATAACAACATGGGTACAATTGCATGATGCTTTCCTTAGAAAATATCTCCCTCATTCCCTCTTAGGTAGCATTAGACAAAAGATAATCACATTTCAACAAGACCCGGGAGAGGCCTTTCATGAGGCTTGGGATAGATTTAAGATGCTTCTTATGCAATGCCCCCATCATAATTTTCCCTTGCCAATTTTGCACCAAACTTTTTATGATGGTTTGAATCCCACGAATCAAACTATGGTGGATAATGCGGCCGGGGGAAATCTAGGCTTTAAGACCCCGGATGAGACCCAATCGCTTTTTGAAATGTTGGGAGCCAATTCTCAACAAAAGGGTACAAGGGGTAGGGGCATGCATGAGTTGAACTCTAATGATGATATGGCTAAGCAAATGGCCATTTTGACACAAAAAATTGATAAATTGTCTATGCTAGGTGCTTCTTCTTCAAGTGCTAATGTGATTAATGATCGTTGTGCTTATGGTTGTATAAATTTCCATGCTACTCATGATTGTCCAAATGGTCAGATGTTTGGTAATGAACAGGTGAATGCCATGCAAGGTGGTTATGGAAAAGGAAATCAAGGGTATGTGCAAGGCAACCAAGGATATGACCAAAGACCTCCTCAATTCATCCATGGAAATCAAGGATATGGGCAAAGGCTCCCTCAAAACAATCCCTTTAGCAACACGTATAATCCGGGGTGGAGGAACCATCCCAACTTCTCTTGGGGAGGCAATCAACAACAACAACATTTGCCCCTTCATCCCCAAGCTCCTCCGACCCTCAAGAGCAAAAGAAAGAACCATGGGAAGTTGCTATGGAGGCATTGAGGGTTGAAAATCAACAATTAAGAGCGAAGCAACAACAAGCAACCAAAAATAGTGAGGTGGCCTATAAGAAGTTGGAAATCCAACTTGGGCAAATGGTGGAGGCTCTCCAAGGGCACAAATCAGGGACCTTTCCAAGCCAAGCTCACCAAGCTAAGGCCATCATGACTCTTCGCAATGGAAAGCAAATAGGTGAGGAGGTACTTTCTCCTTCTTCTTCTTCTCCCTTACCTCCTAGTGTAGATGATGATGTTGTTATGGGTGATTCTCATGTTGATACTAGTGTTGATGAGGATGTGGTTAATGTTGAAAAGAGTACAAAGAAATTGGGGGAGTCATCTAGTGCTAAATCTCCTTCCCCCAAACCTTATGTACCTCCCGTACCATTTTCCGGTCGATTTCTAAGAAACAAGTTGGACCAACAAATGAAAGAGTTGATAGAAATGTTTTCAAAAGTAAACATCAACCTTCCATTGTTGAATGTCATAAAAAATGTGCCGGCTTATGCCAAATTTTTTAAAGAAATCAACTCAAGGAAACATAGATATGGGAAAGATGAAAAAGTTTTCATGGGAGAAAATGCGAGTGCCGTGGTGCAACATACCCTTCCACCTAAATTGAAAGACCCCGAGAGTTTCTTAATCTCTATCACTTTGGGTAATTCAAGGAAGGTGAAGGCCATGTTGGACCTCGGGGCTAGTATTAATCTTTTGCCGTATTATATGTATGAGGAGATGGGTTTGCCCGAGCTTAAACCCACCACAATGGCCCTTCAATTGGCGGATAGGTCCATAAAACGACCTTTGGGCATTGTGGAGGATGTTCTAGTTCAGGTGGACTCACTCATTGTTCCCGTAGATTTTGTGATTCTAGAAATGCCAAAAAGTGAGGGTGGTGACCGGGACTCACCCATTTTGCTTCGGCGTCCCTTTATGACTACAACCAACACTATCATAAATATGGGAAATGGGACCTTGTCCATGACCGTGGCTAGTGAGAGGATAGAAATTTCCGTATTTAATGCCATGCGTGGGTCCTAGATGATGAGAATGATTGTAATTTTGTGAATGAAATTGAGGATTGTGTAGAGGAGACATGTAGATTTGAAAGAGAGGGTGATGAGATTGAAAAATTATTGAATGATGGTGAGATTGAAAGAGAATGTGTAGACCGATCCCACAAGGGGTCGGTGTCTTCAATAAAATCTTTTTTCCCTCTAAAGTCTAAAAATATGGATTCATGTGATAAAATCGAAGAATGTTATTTCCTTGATATTTCTGATTCTTTCTTTGCCAAGATGTGTGATCAGGATGACAGTTCTTTTGATTGTGTTGAGGAGGAGGAGGTGGTTGAGTATGATAAGCCCAAGGCTTCGAATAGGTTTGGGGGAGAGGTCCCCAAGAAAAAGAAAAAGAAGACAAAGGCCAAGAAAAAGGCCATAAAAATCTCTTGAGCTCCCCCCGAGCTTATATCGAAGGGTGATTTTGTTTGGAAAGTGATGGGCGTGTGTGTCCGAGAATGTGCAAAATGGGTGAAGGGGAGAAAACCGAAGGCCATCTTTGATCCCCATTGAAGCGGGAATCCGATCGAGCTAACGACCTTAACCAAAGCGCTAGTTGGGAGGCACCCCAACATGGTATGACTTTACTTTCTTTCCGTTTTTAATTTCCCGTCTTTTATTTCATGTCTTTTGCTTCCCCCTCCCCGAATTTGAATTTTGCTTTCTTTTGGTTTTCATGCCATGAGGACATAGCACTTTTTAGGTTTGGGGGTGGAGGTATGCTTATAATGTTAGTGTATGATGTCTTGTGTAGTTTTTTTTTTTTTAAAAAAAAATTGTGTCAAATTGTGTCTTCCTCTCATTTATTGAGGGGAAATGTTTGAACTACGGTGACCTGAGCCTATTTCAATGAGTAGTCCGCTCATTATTTTGGGGACGTAGGCAACCTTTGGTGCGGTCAAGAATTTGAAAATTGTGTTGCTCACTATATAGTTGGGTTGCCACCCATGGTTGGATGTTGTGATATGTTTGTTTTTGATTCTTGCATCTTATGTGCCATCTTAATTATAAAAGTAGAGTTGCATTAGAACATATCAACTTTGTTTTTCATTTCACCACAACACTTTGCTTGCATGGGGTCATGGTCACCAATTTAAGTGACCGTTATGGGATTACTTTACATATCCGGGGTAGCTAGAACATGATTGTGTGATGATGTGTATCCGAAAATTTTCCCATTTTTATTTGAAAAAATCAACGAAACGGAGTCGCCACGCCATTTTAATTTTGAGGGCCAAAACTTTGAAAAAAGCCCGAGATCCGAGATTTAGGTTCGGAGGTCATGTTACACGCCGGGAAGGACGTTAGTGTGCACCCGGAATGCCTCGTAAAACGAGTCTTCCAAGCTGAAAATCATTTGTGTGTGTGTGTGTGTGTGTGTTTTGGCCAAAATACTTTGAAACTCAGAAAAGTAAAAATTGGGATATCTTTTCAAGACTTTAAACTGATCTCATGATTTTTTGGAAGATTTTTGGATTGAGATTTGGTACTCAAAAGACCTTTTGAAGTTGAGAGCCATTTCTGCCAGAATGAAAAAGGCAGTGGACCTTTGATTTTGAAATGGATTCAAGGATCTTAAAACTTCATAATCTGGATAAACTCAGAGAATGAAAGTTGTTCCAGACACCTTAAATAAGATTTGTGCGAAGGAATTTTCCATTTTGGAGAAGATTTGAGGGGTCAAAACCTTCTGGAAACCTCAGATATGAGATCTGGATTCCCAGAAGCTGATGAACTAGCCTCTGAAAGAAAATTTGAAAAGAGGAGTTTTACTCACCCAAAAAATAAAGTAAAAATATGTATGGAAAGATCTGGATGTTGGCTACAAAAAGTGTTTTGTAGTCAACACCAAATTCCACATTTATCTGTGTCCAAAAATTAAGATAATGGACTGGGGTCTGGGAAAATTGCTACTGGACAGCAACTTCCCAAGAGAGAAAATATGATTTTAAGGGGGGTTTTGCATCCATGCTTGTCCCCATTTCCCTAGGTTTTGGTTAGTGATCACTAGACATTTTAGTGGTGAATCAACTATACCAAACCATCCTTGGGGTACATTAGGACTAAGCATTTCATTTGCTTGGGGAGGGGATTTTTATCCTTTGAAAATGAGATTTGATGCTTGAAAATGGTTTTTAGGGTTTTGAAAATGAGTTTTCTTTGCAAGAAAGTAAGAGAACTTGAAAATAATTTTGATCTTTGTAGAAGATCATCCATGGAGATGGTCTTCCATGGTGATCTTCTTAGATCTAAAGCAAGAAGATGAAAGAACTACATTTTGTAGTTTGCAAATGCATGCATGGTTGGAGTTTAGGGTAAGGAGAAGAAGGGTTTACCAATCTTCCTTGTTTTCTTGAGTTTTTGGCTTGAGTGTATGAGTGTTTAAGGCTTGAATATGAGAGTGAGTGGATGAGTGTGAGTTGGGAAAGATTGGAGAGAAAAAGGTGACAATTCTTGAAGAATTCTCACTGTTTTCTCTCTATATTTCGCCAGAGGTTCGGTGCAATTGGTGTTGTGGCTCCTTATTTTTGTGACTGGAGGGCTCAATTTATAGCCCTCTGGAAATGACATACTTATCCGCGCGGATAGGACCCTTCAGCGTGCACTGTTCATTAAATGCAGCTCCAGCTTTGGACAAGAGGAATATTTCTTTTTGAAATTTCAAATTAACAGCCAGTTTATTGTTCCCAGCCATTTCTATTTGTGGTTTTATTCCTTTTGTTTTACTTTTTGAGATTCTTTTTGAGGTTTAACCTTAAATAACAATGCCCATTTTACCCTCACTTTGTTAGAAAAGTTAGGATTGTTAGGAATTGTTAGAAATGTTATAACTTTCGTTAATTTTCTAACGAAAATTCTAACAAGCTCAAATTGGAGCACTTACAGATTGCACAATTGTCAATAACAAATCAATAGTTTATGAGATATTGGGCATGACTTATGTGGTCAACGTAAGAGTGTGGGATTGTAATTTTGATAAGGGGCAAGTATCTTTGATGTATTATTCATTGAAAAAAAAAAAGAGAAAAGAAAAAGAAAAAAAAAGTGTCGTCATAAAGAAGAGTCATGGAATGGCAAGGATTAAAGAAAAAAAAAAGTTGAATCCTTGGTACCGATTCCTACTCTGAGATTGAATTAACTTTCTTGTACCTACGAAGACACTAGTTTGTACTTATTTGCTTATCTTGCCCCTTAAATTTGTCAAAGTTGAAATGGCCATGATAGGAAGATGGTAAAGCTACATTTTGAGTGGAATGTTTACTTGTAGTGAGGTTCTAATGTAATCTAGATAGCTTCCTAAGACATGTTTCCAATATGGATTAAGCGGGTTGACAATTGTGTGAAAGTGCTTATGGAAATCCTTCTATCATCATTATTGATCTAGGATATTTTCTTAGTGATCCCATAAAGTATTTTACTTTGTTGGCAATGATCCCCCCTCACATCTCTTCACGGTGAAAAGAATCTTAATTGGTATGTGTTAGTGCAATGGTAAGTTTATGTTTATGATGGCACATGATGGATTGCAATTTTGAAAAGAATTTTGAGATCGATGGTGGCAAACTTTTTATATTGTGAATAACACCCAAAAATATGTTTTTATTTGTTTGCTTGGTCATTTTTAGTTTTAGAATTGTGGGGTAGTATTTAGTATATTTGTGTTTTATTTTACTCGGGGACGAGCAAAAGATAAGTTTGGGGGTATTTGATGAATATATTTTTATATCCATTTTATACGTTCTAAATTCTATTTATTGCAAAATTTTCGAGTAAAATGGTAGTTTAATTATTTTGTTAGTGTTATTTTATTTTCAGGTTAAAATGATGGAAAAATGGGTGATTTAAGGTGGAGAAAAAAATTAAAATTCGAGACGGAGCGAAACGAGTTCAAAAGAATTACTAAGGACCAAAAGAAAAGAAGAATAAAGAAAGAAAAGAAAGAAAGAAAGAGCAAGGGCCAGCTTCCAAGCAACGGCGACCGCCCAAGTTGGGCCGAAGGTCTTCGGCGCCAGCCCAAGTGCAACGGCGGCCGCCCAAGTCCCATTCCTTCCAAACGCCAAGCCAATTTTCAGCAAGTTAATTTGCAAACACTTGGGCCTTTTCTTTGTATTTTTGTTGGGCTTTATGATTTTTTGGCCCAATCCAATCCCTATGCTCAGCCGTGTGTTCCTAGTATAAATATGAGAATGTTTTTATTTTAGGGTTTATCTTCATTTTGGGAACAAAAAGAGGCAAGGCTTACAGAGAGAATTTTTGGGTTTTTATTTCTTCAAGCAAGATAAGTTTATTTATGCTTTTATTAATTAGTTTTGTTTATTTAATGTGTAGTATGTGTAGCTAAACTCTTAATTTCATGGATTGGATGTAATTTTGTCACTATTGCTATGCCATTAATTATTTTCTCTAATTAATTTATGTCTTGTTCATCCTTGCTATTTTAATGAAAGTTTTTTGGATTACATTATGGTTGATTCCTAATTTATTCTTTTTAACTTTATGGGTGTCAATTTCTTATATTGATTTGGGGATTTTGGCTTAGACTTTTGCTAGATGATGAAATCCATGGGGTTATCTTGATTGAAACCAAATGGGTTTTGGTTCATAAAATCTTTAAAGCTTAAAGCTTTCTTTTTTATCACTTGGACTTGATTTGCGAAAAGTGATTGAATAGAATTTAAGAGATTGAAATCCGGCGGCCTTACCGTACCAATCTTGACTTTGGTGATTGAACCCAAGATAGAAATTAATATATTTTCCTAAATTAATGGCATTGTATTTTGTGATTAAATGAAATTCAATCCATGAAATTCTCTCTTATTATTGTTTTAATCTCTATTTGATATTGCTCTCTTTGTTTACTTGTTACTCCTAGCTCTAATTTTAAATATTGATCCTTGTAATTAATTGTTACTTCCAAAAATCAACCCCCCATTGTCCTTTACTTGTTTAATTGTGCGCCTTTGTTCTAAAACAAACAACCTGAGTCCTTGTGGTTCGACCCCTACAATAGTATATTGCTACAAATTGGCACTCGTACTTGCGAGGATTTTATAACAAGAAGTGGGTAGAGAAATAATACTCATCACCAAGAAACATAATCTTGAGAGAGAATCACCCTTCTTCCGCCACCGATACTCCGCCGTCAATCAAGCAGAAATCCTCCACAGTTCGGAAGCAGAAATTCTCCAACAAATACGCTGATGGAGAACGGTGAGGAAATTGTCGATGGTTTGGGGTTCGCCGTCGAAGTAGGATGAGGTAGTGGTGGAACGGAGGTGGGAGATTGAGGGGATTTGGGTCGCCGGCGAATGGGTAGAGAGAAGACGGTGAGGAACGATCAACGATTAGAGAGAGAAGCTCTGTGAAAAACGTTTAGAGAGAGCGCGACGGATAAAGTTTTTCGATAATTTTAAAACACGTTTTTTCGTAAGCTTATGAAAAAATGCGTTTTTTACAAGATTTTGGCAATACCTTTTATTTTAAAAAGTACTCCATCCGTCCCAAAATGTTTGTCCTATTTTAATTTTTTGTTGAACTTTGACCACAAATTTATGAGAGATTAATCATGTTCATGAAATTTTAAAAGTTGTTGTTGATAATATTATTAATGGTGAATCAATAGAAATTTTTAGAATTTCATGAACATAATTAAATTGTCATATATTTGTGGTCAAAGTTCAACAAAAAAGTCAAATGGGACAAACATTTTGAAACGAAGGGAGTAATTTTCTAAATTAACCTTTATATTTTATATTTATGCTAATAGTAACCGTATGTGTTATTCATTAAAGACTAGATTGACTCCCGTGCGATGCACGGGGCGTTACTATATATTCAAAAGACAAAAATTGAACTAAAATAAACTAAAAAATCAATTTGTTTATACATTATGGAATACTTTCTTAAAGACTACATTGTCAGTACATAAAAAATAGAAAACAATAAAATAGGAATAAAAAAAAATCATAAGAAATATGCATTTCTGTATATACAATTCTGTAGTATTTTATCATTTTAAAAAGTAAATAAAACACAGAAATATGTTTATCACATACGAAATAAGTTATTGAAATTAGTAAAAAAAGGTGAAGAGTTGAAATCTATTTTTAAAAAGGTGATATTTTATTTCTTTTTGATAAAGAGAATTTTTTAAATAAAAATAAAAGATTTGTTCATACCAAAAGAATAGTACAGTTATCTAATAAAAATTAATATCATTCCTTTTCAAATGAAAACTTTCCATATACTCATGCTCGTACATCTAAAAAATTATGTCATATTTAATTACATTAACTCATAATGAACATAATTAAGATATTTATTTTCAATGTAAAAAAAAAATATTTAATTTATAGGAGAAATAAAATTTCTAAAAATACTAACAATTTCGTTAAATGAAAAGAAATTTCCCCAAACCCCCCACTTCCTCATCAAACCCAACCCACTTCTTCCTCTCCCTCTTTTAAAATACAAATTTATATTATCTTTATTTCTTATAATATTGACATACACTTCAATCAAAATTTTAAAAATGATGGCCATCTTTCCCGATATTCGTCTTTATAGATACACAATATTTTGAGACGAATATAAAAATCGACAAATTTATTAATACTTTATTTACTATGCTTCAAAGATATATATTTTTTTAAATAAATAAATTGTTTGATATATCGAATTAAAATAAACACAATAATCATATTACCCCATCTCACTTATTAAATAGAAACCAAAACCCACATTCATCACAATCCCCCATATATATATATATATATATATATATATATATATATATATATATATAATCATATTACCCCATCTCACTTATTAAATAGAAACCAAAACCCACATTCATCACAATCCCCCATATATATATATATATATATATATATATATATATATATATATATATATATATATATATATATATATATATATATATATATATATATATATTGAAAATTTTCACAAAAAAGAAATTGAAAATTAGCAAAGCATAATTAAGAAATTTATATTTAAAGAAGAGGTATATTTTTTTGTGTCAACATCAATTGAAAGAACTCTCTATTTAAAGAGGGAAAAAATTATGAATTTTGGTGTAATTTTTTTTTTTTAAAAATTAATTTATCGACGAATTAGATATAGATATAGATAAATATTATATTTTTGATTAGTAAAATTATTATTATTATTTTGATTTATAATAAAAAAAAACTCACAATTAATTAATTATTAAAAAAAAATTAAAAATTAGCAAAGCATAATTAAGAAATTTATATTTAAAGAAGAGAGATTTTTTTTTGTGTCAACATCAATTTATTATTATTATTATTATTATTATTATTATCATTTATAATTAAAAAAAATACTTCACACTTACTTAATTTTCACTAAAAGTAAATTGAAAATTTAGCAAATGATAATTAAGAAATTTATATTTAAAAAAGATAATTATTTTCTGTGTCCAAATTAAATGAAATAAGTCTCTATTTATACATATTTGACATATTTATAATACTTTATTACTATGCTTCAATTTTTGTTAACAAAATTAAATAAATTGTTTTATGGATCGAACTAAAATAAACTCAATAATCATATTACCCCATCCCACTTATTAAATAGAAATCCAAACCCACATTCATCACACTCCCCCTATATATATAGATATAGATTATTATTATATTTAATAACCCTATATACTTTATAAATTGACAATGATTTTTTTTATACATATTCAACAACATTCCAACTCATCATCTTATACCCCATCTCTTTTATTTTATTTTATATTCTTTATTTCTTTTATTAGTAAAATTATTATTATTATTATTATTATTATTATTATTATTATTATTATTATTATTATTATTATTATTATTATTATTATTATTATTATTATTATTAGTATTATTATTATTATTATTAGTATTATTATTATTATTATTATTATTATTATTATTATCATTTAGAATAAAAAAATACTTCACACTTAATTAATTTTAACTAAAAAGAAATTGAAAAATTAGCAAAGGATAATTAAGAAATTTATATTTAAAAAAGAAGATTTTTTTCTGTGTCCAAATCAAATGAAATAAGTCTCTATTTTTAGTGAAACAAAAATTATGAATTTTGGTGTAAAAAATTAATTTAATACAAAATAATTGAGGTCAAAGAAATGGGATAAAAATAAAAATCAGAAATAAAACCAACCAATGAAAAGGTGACACGTGGATTTTCAATTATTTTCAAATATGCCATTGTTGGAAATGTCCAGATTGCCCTAGGCAGATTGATCAACTCATGTCCATAAAGAAAAAAAAATTATCCCCTTCAGTCACGCGCCACGGTCGGCGCGTGTCCGGCACGCGACCAATCATAGTGTCACATGTGTTGTTTCAGCCTTGTTAAATGCAATTTCGCATCGACGTGAAATGTCGAAAATGCACCTGGATGACCAAATATTTTCAACAATCTTCCTTTTATATATATAGAGATATAGATATAGATTTATACTATCTTTATTTCTTAGATATTGACATGCACTTCAATCAAAATTTTAAAAATGATGGCCATCTTTCTCGATATTCGTATTTATAAATACACAATTTTTTGAGACATATAGAAATATCGACACATTTATAATACTTTCTTTACTATGCTTCAAAGATTTTTTTTTAAAAAAATAAAAAAATTAATTTATGTACTGACAATGTAGTCTTTAAGGAAGTATTCCATAATGTATAATTGAATTGAGTTTTTGGTTTATTTTAGTTCAATTTTTGTCTTTTGAATATATAGCAACGCCCCGTGCATCGCACGGGAGTCAATCTAGTATATATATATATATATATATATATATATATATATATATATATATATATATATATATATATATATATATATATATATATATATATTATATTAAATAATCATATATACTTTTTAATACACAATGATTTTGTTTATACATATTCAAAACAATTTCAACCCATCATCCTATACCCCATCACTTTTATTTTATTTTATATTCATTTTTTAGAAAAATTATTATGTTTATTTTTATTATTATTATATTAAATAATCATATATACTTTATAAATACACAATGATTTTGTTTATACATATTCAAAACAATTTCAACTCATCATCCTATACCCCATCACTTTTATTTTACTTTATATTCTTTTTTTAGTAAAATTATTATTATTTTTATTAATATTATTATTATTATTAACATTTATAATTAAAAATTTACTTCACACTAAATTAATTTTCACTAAAAAGAAATTGAAAAATTAGTAAAGGATAATTAACAAATTTATATTTCAAATAGAGGATTTTTTTTCTTTGTCCAAACCAAATGAAAGAAGTCTCTATTTAAAGAGAAAAAAAATATGAATTTTGGTGAAAAAAAATTAAAATAATTTAAAAAAGAGGATTTTTTTTAGTATCAATTATAATTAAAAAAATTACTTCACACTTATTTAATTTTCACTAAAAATAAATTGAAAATTTAGTAAAGCATAATTAACAAATTTATATTTAAAAAGGAAGATTTTTTTCCTTTTTCCAAATCTAATGAAAGAAGTCTCTATCTAAAGAGAAAAAAAAATTATGAATTTTGGTGTAAAAAAAAATTAAATAAATAGATTTATTTACTGACAATGTAGTTTTTAAGAAAGTATATTCCATAATGTATAATTGAATTGAGTTTTTGGTTTATTATAGTTCAATTTTTGTCTTTTGAATATATAGCAATGCCCCGTGCATCGCAGGGGAATCAATCTAGTATATATATATATATATATATATATATATATAGATTGTTATTATATTAAATAATCATATATACTATATAAATACAAAATAATTTTGTTTATACATATTCAAAACAATTTCAACCCATCATCCTATACCCCATCACTTTTATTTTATTTTATATTCTTTTTTTTTTAGTAAAATTATTATGTTTATTTTTATTATTATTATATTAAATAATCATATACTCCCTCCGTCCAAGTTAATACTTCAAGCCACCGTTCACGCTGGATTAAGGAAAAATAATGATATAATGTTGTGAGTGTAAAAGTAAAATAGAGAGAGAATGAGTGAGGAATAGTAAATTATAATGGTGTTGTGAGTATTAAAATAATGTAGGAGACAAAGTGTGAAGTATGTAATTGACGCCCAAAATAAAAAGTGTGAAGATGTGAACCTGACTTGAGGAGTATACTTTATAAATACACAATGATTTTGTTTATACATATTCAAAACAATTCCAACTCATCATCCTATACCCCATCACTTTTATTCTATTTTATATTCTTTTTTCTAGTAAAATTATTATTTTTATTATTGTTATTATTAACATTTATAATTAAAAAATTTACTTCACACTAAATTAATTTTCACTAAAAAGAAATTGAAAAATTAGTAAAGGATAATTAACAAATTTATATTTAAAATAGAGGATTTTTTTTTTCTTTGTCCAAATCAAATGAAAGAAGTCTCTATTTAAAGAGAAAAAAAATTATGAATTTTGGTGAAAAAAAATTAAAATAATTTTAAAAAGAGGATTTTTTTTTAGTATCAATTATAATTAAAAAAATTACTTCTCACTTATTTAATTTTCACTAAAAATAAATTGAAAAATTAGTTAAGCATAATTAACAAATTTATATTTAAAAAAGAAGATTTTTTTCTTTTTCCAAATCTAATGAAAGAAGTCTCTATTTAAAGAGAAAAAAAAATTATGAATTTTGGTGTAAAAAAAAAATTAAAAAAAATTAATTTTATATATAATAATTGAGGTCAAAGAAATAAATGGGATAATTTTTTTTTTTAAATCCGTCTAGCAATGAAATGTTGCCATGTGGCAAGAGTGGAAAAAAGGTGAAAAAGGCTCAGACAAAATGCCCCTCCCTATAAGGCGGACACGTGTCAGAAATGGTTAAAAATATAAAAAAAAAAAATTATCACCCAATAACATAATGCCACATGGCTTTTTTCTTGTTAATTGCATATTTGCCACAAGGTGAAATGTCTAAAATGCCCCTCAATGGCAAAAAAATTACCACAATCTTATTATTATACTCCCTCCGTCCCAATCTAAATGTCCAAACTTTCTATTTTGGGCGTCCCATTTAAAATGTCCCATTTCCAAAAAAGGAAAGTTTTTTTTCACTATTCCACCCACTCATTCTCTCTCCTACTTTACTTTTACACTCACAACGTTCTCTCTCCTAACTATTCCTCCCACTCATTCTCTCTCCTATTTAATTTTTCATACTCACAACATTTAAACTTTTTCTCTTTCCTACCTCACTTTTTCTCTTTCCTACCTCACTTTCCTTAATTCTCGCGCCGGACCCATTTTTGAACATTTAGATTGGGATTGGGATTGGGACGGAGGGAGTATATAGATAGATTTTTGGCCGTACAAACGGACGAGCGGTAGAGTAGTTAATGGTTAATGGACCAAACTAGCCCTCAATAATCCTATTCCTATAGCTGTTTCCTTCAATTAACGCCGCCTCTCGCCATCATTCACCGGCACCTCTACTTTCTCCCGGACCAAATCTTTCTTCCTCTCCGCACACCTTTCCGCCGAACTGTATACTTGTTCCTGCGTGGAGCTCCGATAGGTATTTATTCTTTTTCTTCTGATTCTTCAGTTGTCTCCTTTTACGTCTTCCCACTCCCCTTTTTTTACCCGCCGGGAACTTGCTAAACAATCGATTTGTTTAAATTGAATCATACACGATGGATAGATAGAAAGATAAAGAATAGGACTGTGGAAGTGGAAGCCCTAAATTATGATGGAATAATCAAAATAATTTCTCTGTATTTTACTGTCAGCACCAAATTCTAGCTGCAACCTGCATTGCGATTTTATGCAAAAACAACTATTCTCTCAGTCCCATAATAAATGTTTCTTGTACAAGCAAAGCGCAATGTGTAAACGAGTAAAGCACATTCATTAAAAATGTTGATAAGTCAAATGAGACATTTTTATGGGACGGGGGAGTATATTAATCACTCTGTCTTAAAATGGATTTTCTCTCTTTTTAAAATAAAAAAAAAATCAACCAATTTGTCCTAATCTTAGAAAATTTCACCTTTACAAATACTGTATATATTTTTAATAGGTAACTGTATACAGATAATAGGTGTACGTATTTATATTTACTGCTAAAGTTGATTAAAAGACATTTTTTTCAGAATCTCACAATCATTTTGGGACGAAGGGAGTGCTTATTAGTTGGCAGCAACAAGTGGAACTGCCCTGTGTTTTGTTTTTCTTTTGCGATTTCTTAACTGTAGCTTCTCATAGGCAATGGAATCCACTTCGGTGCCCTCTAGTAGCGTGGAGGATGAAGAAGAGTATGTGCTGATTGATCTCGACAACATTTCTGGACTAATTCACATTCCACCTAATGCTCCTTATGTTTTATCTGTACGTCAAAACTCACACATAAGCAAAAATGTACTCCATGTATTTAGTTTTGAATTTGAACAATCCTGTTGTATACCTCCACTGTTTGAATGTATTTATTCTCTCACTTTTAATTTTATGCAATTTGTTGCAAGTATGCAGGGTTTGGATACATTGAACCCTATTATGATTATTGACAACAAAATAAAGCTGGTATGTCTATAGCATTTCATTAACTTTGTGTGGGAGATCTCTGCTTCTCTTACTTGTTTCTATTTATATGGTTTGCTTTCTTTTTCTAATCTTTGATGTTCTGCAACTTTTCTTCTTCTTATTTGTCTTCTTGTCATTTTCGATTTTTCTCATCATGATTGGGGTAAATAACAAAATAGGGCCAAACTGCACGGAGCAGTACCGGTTTAGGATCTCACATCCATATTTTGATGATTTTAGGGCTTAAAGTGTCTAATGTTGCGCAAATCAGGGATTTTTAAGCCCTAGAAACATAAAATTTCATGGACTTTAGGCCTTATTTTGCAATTGTATGGAAATGGTCGAGCACCAAATAGACAAAGGTTTTTGCATGGAAAAAATAAAAAAGCCCTGTTTTGATCAAATTTTGTCAATATAGTGCCTAAATCGTCAAAATTTGGATGTGAGGCCCTAAACTGGTACAACTCCGTGGAGTTTAGGCCCTATTTTATAATTTACACTTATGATTGCTACATTTGTTCTTTTTGTTTGACATGAGGTATTTGTTGCGCAGCTTTTGACATAGAATCTTGAAGCAGTCAACTTGTTTTTGTTTGAGCTTAACATCAATCTTGCTACAATAGGTTTGAATGAGCTTGCATGCATTTTTCATGGTGTGTCCAAGTATGTTCTTAACTTGATATTTCATGAAATGAATCCTCTTAAATCCTCTAGTCAAGTCAAGTTGGTTGTAATTGGTGTTCAATGCACTTTGATGTCATTACAAATAAAATCTTGCGATCACCTTGTGACAATCGCATTATCCATTAATGGCGTTTCTGAAATTATCGCATTATCCATTAATGGCGTTTCTGAAATTTGCAGGTTGGAGAATATGAGGAAACAATTGGGACATGTATTGTTTTCAGCGAAAATGGTTTGCCACTTCCTCGTCCTCTTTTACAAATTTTCCTCACATAGAAAGCTAGGCCTGTAGGCTAGAAACCTTAACATGAAACTGAGTCTAGCATATAGAGTATCAATGTCACTTTTTCTTTAAGGTGTTCTTAATGTGTTCAAACAATTTACAGTGTCCACTATTCTCTTGGTACTGTCAAAAGATTTCTTCTTTCTGTTACAAGTGAACTTCGTACGGTTTACAAGATATTCCACTTACTATGGTTTATTGCACTTCCTCAATGGCAACTACCATGTAGCACTAGGAATTTACCTGTTTTTAGCCCAATGATCTAGGTTTTGTAGGGAAAAATTATTTTTACTACTGACATTTTCTGGTAGGTTGCCTGCATATTGTATTGAGAAAGAATCTCATCAATTCTTACCATATTTTGCCTCCATCTTTCTTGAAAAGTATTAATTAGATTATTTTTTAACCCAAAAATGGAGTTCAAGATTTTCCCTGCCTCAACATAGTCCATCTGTGAATATATTTTGATTACCAGTTACTCCTCTCCTGCCATTCCCATACTTCAAGGTTAAGTTAATTCAGTAACTTCGTGATCGATTTTTTGTTTTATTTAATTAAGTTTTGTTTGAAAACTGAAGGAATATATTTTCTGCAGATGCCACTCCCGTTGTTCATGAAGAGACCGGACCTTCCGAAGAAAATCTCTTTTCAGGCACATGCATAATAGATCCAAGTCAAACTCCAAGCAAGCAAGTCAAACCAATTGCTAGCCTTCATAAAATCCTTAAGTTCAGGTTGTTATCTGAAGGTGACTTTGAAGATCAAACAGCCAATCAAAGCACTATGCAAGTGGATAAATCTTTGACCAGTCCTTCAAAACCAAATGAGAAGACTTAACGCATGTAAGTAGGTGTGCAGAATCAAGTGGTGTTCATTGACCAGTTCTTCAAATCCTCGAAGATCCATGGATAAGGGTGGCCGGTAAATTGGTAATTTTGGTTTTCCGATCATCTTTTTCTGACAAAACAAGTGTTTCCTTTCTGGTACATGCCCACAGCGGATGGTTGTGAAGCCATGCCAGCATGCGATTTATGCTGATGGTTTAAAGTCGATTTCTGTTTGGATTATTTAGAAAGAGACCCTTATCGGTCGAAACTATACTTAGTCTTTCATTATAAAGAGTGTTGACATGTGAGGGTTTAGTTAGGATTATGTATAACACTTCTCTCGATTCAGCCTGTTTCAAACAAGTTCAATTTGTCATTTCATAGAGTTTTACTTGGAAGATTTTAGTCTTGACTACAATGGATGTTACTTTGATTCACTAGTATGGTAAAAGGTGGTAGAAAGTTGTACAAATGAACAACATAAAAATTGCAAAATAAAGCAACACATTAGACCAACAAATATACAAAATGTTATGAAGAGAAAACAAGATACTGAAAGCATGATTAGCCTCCAACAAGCGTCAGGAGGGGCCATATAGTCGTCTTCCTCGGTCGTGATCGAAAAAGAATATTACTCACTCTGTCCCTAAGCGAATGTCAATTTTTTTTTTTTTTTTTTTTTTCATATTTGCTTTTTAGTAAGAGCAAATTTGATTTTTTTTTTTCTAACATTCATTTATGGACGGAGGGAAGGAAGTAATAAGAAGTGACAAATAATATGCTAGGGAAAACAAATTAAACTTGACCAAATTTTTATGTAGTCACAACACAAATTAAGAGATGGAGAAGATGCAAATGCAGCTGTTGCTTCTTGAGAATATATATATATATGTGTATATATACATTCACACACTAAATGAGCTTCTGGGATCATGTTCACTGCCGCGATTGAGGGATCATCCATCCTCCTTATCGAGTTGGAGTCGTTCTGGTGGCTTAAATTCCGTATGTCAGATCAATACACATGACAACTGATCATATATGTACTATGCATAGATCTAAATTCTTAAAAAACTATTTGACTTAATTTGTGGAATCTTATAATCCTATTTTGACCAAGTTGATCACATGCCTAATTATTGTTTCAGTACTTGGTACCCAAATGCAATAAAAAACTATGTCCTGCACGGTTCATGCAATTAGCTAGTTGCATTTTACACTGTCTTCCATATGCACACAACTTGTTCGACGAATTGCCTCTGTGAAATCTTTCAAGAAACAGCAATAACAAAACCCACATTATTGGACTTTAGTTCGTGTTCAGTTTTTTCCCAACCCAGTAGTAAGATTCAGTTGGGAATTTTGGAGTCAAATAGTCAATGGTGACTGCAAATGTCAAATGTAAATTTGTATTTTACAACTTCACTCTTCAATCTCTCCTTTGAGTTGAATAAAGTTGCTGTTTTTCTATAAAGAAGCCTTCTTGGTTGACAGCAATTGGAACATGTGAGTGACAATCATTAGTTCATAATTGCTTATAACATGTAGGATTAGTATACTTCTGAGGAAAAAAGGACCTGGGTGTTGGAGGGTTGTATTAGAGCGCGTTTTTGTGGGAGAGTAATCTTCAAGTGGGATATGTTGTATGAACAAAGGAATTGTTAGAAATGTTGGAGAATTCGGAAAATATTAAGGAAAGTCGATCATTGGAATTAACTCCAACATGGTCAGTTTCTACTGTATTGACAATCTTTGTTGCCGTTTCGTTGCTTTTGGAACGATCAATTCATCGTTTAAGCATTGTAAGTCAAACCCTGGTATACTGGTTTTGCTTTTCATTGTTTATTCCCAAAGTTTCTTGTTTTTTCTTCGTTGTTAAGTCCGGTGTGACTTAATCTAGACTGTTGTCCCTTGAGTAGGATCAAATGGTAGGTATCTTGGTTTTGACAGAATATCCAGGATTCAAATCCCATGTCAATTTATCAGGTAGTCGAGTTTAGTAGGGTGAACATGCTTGATTCAAACTCCTATGTCTGGTTATTTATTTTGGATTTTGGTTGTTAATGATATGGAAATGCTTTTGTTGTGCATCATTTTACACATCCTCCCCCTACCATTTTACAGATCCCCCCTACTGATACTGAATCGTGCATATTTCCTGATAGATTTTACATGAATTTAGGGAACTAGAGGCAATTTGTTGCTAGCCTGAACAGTTGATGGAATTAGGCTCCATAGAGCTGATTCTGAGTATATCCAATAACTGGAAGTCACAGTAATTTTTCTCATATATTTTTCGAGTCCTAACTTCAAAGATAGGTTATCTCAAGTCTTTTGTTTGGTCGTTGTAATATTAAGTTTGTTACTTAACACAGCTTGAACTTAAAGTCCCCTTTCATGGCTTCTCTGTATCTCGACAGTTTCAGTTTTGACCAAAACTCTGCAATACTGTATTAAAGATATAAAACCCAAGAGGCTGTGTTTGTTCTGTGATGAGCTGAATTTCTACAATCTATGCAGTGGTTACATAAAACAAATCGCAAACCTTTGCTTGCAGCTGTGGAGAAAATGAAGGAAGGTATTTGCCATAATTATTGACAAAACCTATTGAGGTTGTTTAATCTTTTTGATAGTTACTCTCATTCTTAAGCTTTGATTGGATATCTGCAGAGTTGATGCTGCTTGGCTTTATATCCCTCCTTCTTACAGCTACCTCAAGCATTATATCCAATATATGTATCCCTTCAAAGTTTTACAACAGTGCATTTGCTCCATGCACTAGGGAGGAGGTTGATGAATCATTTGAAAATACTAAGTCTCACGAACGCAAGCTTCTTACCGATGTTTCTCTTCATCACTCAGTTAGGAGTGTGCTCAATGTCTTAAATCTAAATACCTGTCAAAAGGCAAGTACTATACATAAAATTGCAATGTCTTTCTTTCCAATATGCGGGCTGGCCCCACTACCTTTTGGCATTTAAGGCTGCAGTTCACTGAAACTTTATGTAGTTCTGCCTTTTCTTGTACAAATGTGACATTTTACACTTACTCTGTGTCCTCTATGTCTTTACAAAATGAAAGTCAAATCTAGTTTTTTCTGGTGGACTTAACACTCTCCTCGATACATATGCCTTCTGCAAGATGGACAATGATTTTGGGATGAGGGGCATATCATTGAATCTAGTTTATACCTCTTGTAATTATTTCAATGAAAAGAGCATACTTTTCTCATTGGATTTCTTTATCTGTTTAATGCTCTCAAAACTTTTGTTTACCTGATTTTGTTGTACCTGCATCTGGATGAGTTGTGGTTACTTTAATTTTCATTATTTCCACAGGACCATGAGCCGTTTGTCTCGTATGAAGGCCTTGAGCAACTGCACCGGTTCATTTTTGTCATGGCAGTTACACATGTATCCTATAGTTGCTTAACAATGCTGCTGGCAATTGTGAAGGTTTACTTAATTCTTAATTATGTATATAATCTACAGAACAGCTCATGTATGCTAACTTGAATGCCTTATCGTTCAAGAAAAATCTCTATGCATTGTTTAGTTTATGGTATTCTATTTGGTTATGTGCTGACACCGAGCAGAGTGATCTCTGTTAGAAGCTTGACTAAATACTGATTGACTTTTCATTCTTTGTTCAGATACATAGTTGGAGAGTGTGGGAGGACGAGGCTCATATGGACAGGCATGGTGTGCTAACTGGTATGCTGATTTTACACTGATGAATCAGATACTGCCCATTTGGCAATACAGCCATTATATTTTTTGATTATCCCACATTTGGTCACTTAGATTTGCTCAAAGTTTGTAGTTATAGAAGCACACTGTGGTAGAGAAATAAAAAGGAGAAGGGTTTTAAAAATGAAAGGTTGATCTAATGTTGCAAATATTTGTCTGAAAACATAGAAAGCAAGCAATGCTTATGCCTAATCCAGGTAAAATATCTCCTGAAGTGTGTCTTGAAGTTGCCATTCTTGTAGGAGAAACTGTGGATCAGAATACTGTTTCAACCATTTTCTCAAAAGAATGCATTATTAAGCTAGCTATTATGTGATGTGGAGAGCTGTTCCCCATTTTATGATGTGGTCTCTTTGACTGCAGACTAATCCATGAACGCCTTACATTTACACTTTCTATGTATTCCATAGTCCATATTTATTATCTTGTGGATAAGGTTATGTAACAAAATGCTTCTTACACAGAAATCACGAGAAAGATCACCTTGCAAAGACAGTCAACTATGGTCAAATTTCAAGCATCAAATCCTTTGGTCAGGAATGGCTTTGTTACTTGGGTGGTAGGTACATTTCCTTTTATGCTGCTGCATCGCTTAGCTTGCTTGCTCCTTCCTTGCAGATATAAAATTGTACAAGCTGGAATATTTGAAGCTGGTTGGTTGAAAGTTTGCAATTCTTATATGTTTGTTTATCTTTATTTAATGGCGCCAAAAAAGAGAGAAAACTTGTGCAAATATAAAAGCTTTAACCTTTTATTTTTATATTACATTATATTCTTTTTAATTTGAGAAGAGCACACAAATTTCTGGCTGTTGGGTGATATACTTTCTTTGCATACTTGAGTTACATATGTTGATGTTTCTTTCTTTGGGAAAACTCTTTCGATAACCACATTCTTCTATATATAAAAAAAAAGTTTTGATGTAAACTTCACACAACAATCAAATGATTCTCAAGTAAGTTTCGTTTGAGCTAAATTCAATGTTCTGACCTCTGAGGCATGTGTTTGTGTGGGTGTGTGGACTTCTATAGCTCTATTGAAGTCTCATAGACTGAATCCTGCAACTTGAAGTAGGTTTCTTATTCTCTTGACATATTATGCACTTGTCTGTTCTTTAACATTATTAGTTGCCACATTCCACCTTTCATGTTGCCTTCTTGTTGTATTACTTTTCCTAATACCTTCAGAAGAACAATTTTTTTTCTTCTTAAAATGTGAATATGCTTTTGTTTCCTCTAGAATTGCTCCTGAAGTTGGATTGTCTAATATTGTTGCAGATCTGTTTCTTGCGGCAATTTGGGACTTCGGTCGTCCGTGCTGATTACCTCACACTTCGTAACGGATTCATCATGGTACGAGTCCTTAGAGGTTCATGTAAATAGTTGTAAACCACTTTGTACATAGGAATAATCCTGTTCTCTCAACATAGAACATACAACCGGCGACAGACTCAAATTTACTGTTAGCAGTGTGAATAATACTCGCCAGCTTATCATTCAATGCACCAACATAAATCTAGTTTTGTTATGATGATTTAAAACATCTTTGTGTGATTTTGGTTCACTCATATTTACCTGTTTCATAGACCTTTTAAGTAGATAGTAGGGTTATCAAAATCGTAACGAAAAATGATTGTGTTCTTTAAGGGATGTGTCCACTGTGGTTTGAATCCATTTCCCCTTCATAGCTCTTCATCATTTTATGTCATGACAGTCGATTAAATTTCTTGCTACTATAGGTTTCACATTCTTGTTTTCTTATTCATGGCAGAATCACAACCTTACATCAAAATATGATTTTCACAGCTATATGATCCGCTCTATGGAAGAAGAATTTCAGAGGATTGTTGGTGTGAGGTACGACACAAACTTGTTATATAGCTGGCAATCTGGGAAGTAGATTATTGCCACAGTCTTACTTAGGAATCATACCTTCATGATCCAAAATGCATGGAGTAAATGTATGGTGCAAAATAGCTTCGCGAAATGCTAACTTTTCAAGTATTCCCTTCCTTCCATAATAAGGGTTCCCTTTTGATTTGAAACAAACTTTAAGAAGTATTCGAGTTCATGGACTTAGTTTATACCCTCAGTTTGTCTTTGTTAGTGTGCATCAATGTATCAATGGGTTTCATTGCCTTTCCGCTCTCACAATATAGAAGGGTACTATAGTTAATTGATCTAAAAACTTTCTAAATAGGAAGCACAAATTAATAGAAAGATTTCGTTTCTGGAAAATCCCAATGTATGGATGGACATTCAATGTATAACCTTCTGAAAAATAGATTCTTTAAAAAGTACTCCGTATTACTTCAGAAAATGTCACTGGGGGCTTGGGCTGGGGCACTCACAATCTTTTAGTTGCATTTAATTCTTCAGAACTCATGCAAGCTGTCTAGGCTCAAAATACTATTACAAGTGTAAACATGAATCTATTTAAGAACCTGTTGTTGGCTGAGTGGAAAAGCAGAGTTAAAATTAGTTCATTTTGTTTTTAGATTTAATTTTTGATTCGTTCAATTTTCCTGCGTGCTTGGCGTCAAGAAGTAATTTTTTAAGCATGCTTTTATCATTCACATTTTCAATCGCACCTCAGTTGGTTTTTTTGTTTTCATTTTGAATGAGGTTTTCACTGAAGCTCTGCTGAAATTCCCTTTTTGTTGAACTTAATGCAGTGCTCCACTATGGGGGTTCGTTGTGGCATTTATGCTGTTTAATGTAAAAGGTATTGTCTCCCATTCTAAATGTATGTGTGTGAGAAAGATAGAGAGACTTGCTTATTCTTGCACATTCATTAAAGTGTATTATAGTGCTTCATTTCCCATATTCCCCCTTGCATTTGGTCGTCCTGCAGATAGAACATTTGGGGACTAGGAATGAGACCCCAAGAATGCAACTTACCTCTTGAACAAATTGATGTTGAATCTTGAACTTTGTAAAAATAGTAATTGGTTTTGGTATGTCACTTGCAGGATCTAACCTTTATTTCTGGATAGCAATAATTCCTGTTACTGTAAGTTCCTATCTTGATATCCAGTAGACATATTAACAATTTTTGGTTGGAAGTATGGTGTCATATAAACACTTGCCTGTTTGACTAGGCTTTGTATATTGTGATAGTGTATTCGTGGAGATAGATCTGATTTCTGGATGGTGTAAAGGCATGTGAACTTGAAAAGGAAATAGTTAAGAACTTATTAAAATGAAAAAATTATAGGAAACATTTTCATTATTCTATTTATTATTTTTTATTGCTTTTAAGACAACTTTTAGAGGAAGTAGGTGTTTCTATCAGTTCGTTTTGAAACAGCCATTTTCTTGTATTTATTTGGCTTATTGACATTCTGAACCATCGTGCTTTGCTTAAGCTCCGGTTTTAACCATCTATCTATTTTTAGCAGTTATAACCATTGTACTTTAGATACACACTCAGTAACCCCAAAAATCTGAAAGTAGGATGATTAAAATTGCTAACAGTATGCACTAAGTATCCCTAGTTTTGGGGATAATGAGTGTGTAGCTAAAATACAATGGTAAAACTACTAAAAAAATACTTGGATGATTAAAATTGCTAAAAGATTTGAAAGTCCAGATGTGTGTTTTTGTTTTTTCTGCAGCTTGTTCTACTTGTGGGGGCAAAATTGCAACATGTTATTGCAACATTGGCATTGGAGAGTGCTGGAATAACTGGATACTTCCCTGGAACTAAGTTAAAGCCTCGAGACGAACTTTTTTGGTTCAAGAAGCCAGAACTTTTGCTATCCTTAATCCATTTTGTTCTTTTCCAGGTAGGTTGTGTTTTATTACGCAGTTGCAGGAATATGTATTATTCTCTTTCTTTAATTTGTGTTTCTGTTCATGGCAGTCTATTTAAGCTACTTCTGTTTCATAGAATCACTTGTATTGGATTATAGCTGCATCTTCTCTCTAAGTTTAATCTTAGGAGGAATTGGTTCTTATACACTATTAGAGCTTTGTATCTTGGAGGTCTTCTGTCAACTCAAAGGTTTTTGGTCAAGAAACTTCGTATGGACAAAAAAGAGGTTCAAGATAATCTATGCTTAAAGAGATTCCTGAGGTGGCACTAGAGCCCTATTTTATATTTTGGGTTGTTCCAGAAATCCTGCTGCAAACATTGAACTTATTAGTATTTGAGGATTCCAGATTATCTTATACTCCCTCCATCCCATGTGAGTGGATATGAGAAATATGGGCACAACAATTAAGGAAAAGTAGAGATAGTAGGAGGAGGTGTTGTGTGTATGAAAAGTAAAATATGAGAGAGAATGAGTGGGAGGAATAGTAAGTGACTAAGTGAATTGTTGTTGTGAGTATGACAAGTGGGTCCCATTGAATATAAAATAATAAAATTATTGCCATTTTGGGAAGTATCCATTGAGGTGGGACGAACAAAAAATGAAATTATTATCCACTCACGTGGGACGGAGGGAGTATAAAAGTAGACTTACATGAAGAAAATTATTTTAGGTCTCAGAATCAAGGTGTTTTTGAAAATATATTTTATCCTTAAATTAAAGGGTTTGACTTTAGGACTTGGAACTCTTTGGACGAATAAGAGGAAGTATATGGAGCGGCTTGTAGTTTCTTGTTTCACTGTTGATAGTGTTAGTATCCCATTATGCAATCTTTGCTCGATCACATATTTTTGTGTTCTTTGTTCTTATTGGTGTGTTGACAGCATTATAATAGGTTTCTGCATTATTGTTCTGAAGCTGTTTGCTTGGTACACTTAAGTTTTTCTTCTAGCTAATCACATACTTGAGAGACGAGTTTACTCTTTTGGGCATACTTTTTAATAGTTTGAATGTTCAAGGGACTGGTGATTAATTATAGATATTTTCTCAATCTCCCATCTATTTGATCATTACTAAGCTTGCATATGCTTGGCCCTTAGTAGGGAGGTAGTCTGGACTGCAAAAGGGATTGTGATTTAATAATTTTACACTAGCGTCTTCACTGGATTTCGAAATATTTTAGTGTAATTAATACGCAAGTGAGGCTAACATGTATCTACATTCAATCTTTATTCATTATTTTTATTATTTACTTATTTATTTTGTTCTTTGTGCAGAATGCGTTTGAGTTGGCTTCATTCTTTTGGTTCTGGGTATTTCCATCTGCTCAACTAGTTGGGTTTTCTCATCTTCTTTGTTGGATCTCTGGTTTTAACTGGATTATTGTTATTATTTTTTTACAGTGGCAATTTGGATATAACTCTTGTTTTATCAAGAACCATACGTTGGTGTATATACGGTTGATTTTAGGGTAAGCATATTCACCCTGGTTCTTTCTACATTGTAAAGGTCTACTAGATCCCTTATGGGAGTCATGTTCTTATGACTTTCCGTGTCATCTAGGTTTGCTGGACAGTTCCTATGCAGCTATAGCACCTTGCCACTGTATGCACTCGTGACTCAGGTATAACTGTAGCACCTACTATGGTCTGAGCCATTGGGTATTACTCCCTCCGTCCCTAAATGTTTGTCCCATTTGACTTTTCAAACATTTTAATTTAGTGATTTTGAAGCTTTAATTTTGGTTATTTTTATGAACGCTTTGAAAATTATTGATAATATACACCGCCGTTATGTAATACTCCGTCCCTAAATGTTACAAGTTTTGAAAATTTAGTGATTTTGAAGCTTTAATTTTGGAAATGAGACTAACTTTTTGGGACAAAGAAAAAAGGGAAATGGGACAAACATTTAGGGACGGAGGGAGTACTATTTTTTTTAACGTTTTTTGCTCCTCATTTTGGAAACATAATATGCTAATGTTGATTTTCAGATGGGGACAAATTACAAGGCAGCTATCATACCACAGAGAATAAGAGAAACAATCCATGGATGGGGAAAGGATGCTAGGCGGAGGAGAAGGCGGCTAGGTATTTTCCCCGACAATTCAACAGTACACACAGACACAAGCACTGTAGTCTCACTAGAGGAATATGATGATGAGCAGTTTCCTGATAGTCCTAGAGATGGGCCACCCGGTGAGGCCGTGGAAATTGAGCTACAACCCCCTGTTATAATTTCTACCAGTTATCATCCCTCAGTTGCCAACGAAACATCAAGTCGTGTAAGTACCCCTTTCCTTCGACCCTCTGCTTCTGTTTCTTCTTCTGCTTCGCCAAGTCTTCTGCCTGATACTTTTACCAGATCATCTTCATTGCCTGCCAATAGTAGTGCTGACGACTAGGAATATATGAAGTTTTAGCTATGTTTATAATCTTGGAGGTAGATTGCTAGCTGTAACTTGATTTATAAGAGAAAGACAAAAGAACAACACGTAAATTCTGTTGTAATCACAACTTGAAATGTTAGAATGTTAATGCAGGTATTTATAAGAATACAAGCTTCTCTAGGCCCATGGTTTCCACTATCAGTCTTATGTTCATATTTTCCTAGCAGTTTTTTGTATCTCTATGTTCTTTCTGTTCGTATTCATATTATTTGAGATAGCTTTTCTCAATTTGATCTCGTAGACTAACAGGTAACTTTTCATCTCAAGTACTGTTTTCCTATGATTGCTATGTAATATAGAGCTAGGCATGAAGCTATGTACTATAATCCTTGGTGTAACTAGCAGGCAAACCAACATCAACATTTTTCTGTTGCTTTAGTTAAGCTTATGGGGATACGACCCCATGAGCTTCCTGACCAGATTCCTGGTTATCTGAGGATTCTGACCCTGCTGATGATCTCTGAACGAGAGTGGTGGTAGCCATGGGTGCACCTTCTTGCTTTTCACGATTAGGACCGAGTGGTGAGCCAGGCATGGGTGCACCGTCTATAGGAGAACACGGACATGGTCCAAGAACCACCTCCCATGGTGGACATGTATCACATGGCGGGTATTGGGTGCATGAGTGGAGTGGAGGAATTGTGGGTGCTGGAGGTGATGGGGGAACTGGATGTAGACTTGATGGGGGGGGGGGACTGGTATAGGAATTAGTGGGGGGATTATGCCTCCACAACAACTGTGACTTTGACACCCAGGGGGATATGCAGTGACTGGTCCTTGACGATTGGGAGTTTGACATCCAGGAGTAGTTGTAGAAAAACTTGGTCCTGCTTGTATAGACACATCATTTGAGTCCACCGGGTCACTCTTGGTCAATGTTGACTTGACTTTAGTATCGGGTTTCGGATCTTCTTGCTTGAGGTCATCTAGATGGAGCGTACGAGCACAGGAATAGTGTAAGCATAACATGAGGAGGATGGAGCCGAGGGAGATTTGAACTGGAATTTATAGACTTAACTGCAGATTTTTTCCTCTCAAGTTCCCGCATTTTCATTGTGTATCCTTTTTCGTCTTTCTGCATTTTCTCAAATTTGTGTATGCCCGAAGAACATGCATGATTATCAGCCAGCCAAGGCATTCCCCTTTCTGAGTGTGCATATCTGTGTGTGCGAGAGAGAGAGAGAGAGAGAGAGAGAGAGAGAGAGAGAGAGAGAGAGAGAGAGAGAGAGAGAGAGAGACAACAACTGATCCAGAATTGCCTCTCAAGTTATTATTTATTATGAACTGGGAATACAAAGATCCACTGCATTTTTACGAAACTAGCTAACTAGGCATGAACATTTAAACCATGGACGATAGCAGGCATAGGGGCATCAGCAGCATTACTAGAGGCGTGTATACCGATAAATGGTTGCATTTCACTTTCCTTTGCTTTGTTATTGGACTCATCGTCGTGGCCCTCACCCTCAGTCTTGTCGTGGCCCTCACCCTCAGTCTTGATACCTTTCGTCTCAGCATTATAACCTTCTTCACAAGGACAGGGACATGGTCCAGGACCATACCAGGGTTCACACGGTGTGCATGGCGTAGGTTCTACGAATGGTGGATAACGTATAACAACTGGTGGTGGATATACAATATGGGGTGGTCGTATCTCAACTATGGGCGGTGTAGGTACCACATAGCCTGGTGGTTGGATTATGACGCCTCCTCCTCCATTACAGGGTAGTTCAAAACATGGTGATTCACAACCCCCACCACCGCATTCAAGACCTATTTCTTCACCTTCTATAGATGACGTCTTATTGTTCTTTTGGGCAAGCCCGTGATCAGTTTCATGAGCCATTGGCGCCGGTTTGACTTTGAAATCATCTGTGGGTTGACCTTTTTCTTGCTTGTTCATGTCCTCATGAGCCATTGGTGCCGGTTTGATATCATCTTTGGGTTTAGCTTTTTTTTGCTTGTTCATGTCCTCATGAGCCATTGGTGTCGGTTTGATATCATCTTTGGGTTGACTTTTTTCTTGCTTGTTCACGTCCTCATGAGCCATTGGCACCGGTTTAACATTATCTTTGAGTTGACCATTTTCTTGGTTGTTCATGTCTTCCATGAGGACCTTACGCGCAGAGCAGTGGTGCATGCACAGTACAATGAGCATGAACCCAAGGGAGAGAAGTTGAAGATTTGGGGAGGCCATTTTCTATTGTTTGTATGCTTCTCGAGATCAAAGCTATGGTCTATATATAGTGTGCGAAATCTAACTCTGTGTGTGTCTGTGTGTGTGTGTGAGAGAGAGAGAGAGAGAGAGAGAGAGAGAGAGATGGCCATAGATGGGGAAGGCAGCTTTAGCATGGCTTGAAGTTTGTTATGAATTTTCGGGGTCATGTATTTTGTATATGATGGGATTTTCTACTTATTGCAGGTAATTAAGCTTTTAAGATTTCCTCCTTTTTTAAAATAAGTGAAATTAAATTTATTTATTCAATTACAAACATTAATGCCAAAATCTTACAAAAAAATGCGTTTTTCTTTAAGCTTGGAAAAAACGTGTTTTGATTCCTCCGCTAGTGCCTGTTGGTGATTTTATATCATCAACTTATTTTATTGTAATGGTGATTTACTAAGAGATCAATGTGATTCGTATTAGACTCGGATACGAGTAAGGGAAAGTGTGGAGTACACACTCGTTTGAGCTAAAACGAAGTCAACCTCGATAAAGAAGTAAAAGTTAAAGGGTAGCACATTTTGCTGATGTGCTCGGCCGAGCAGAGTCCTTGACTCGGCCGAGCAGAGCTTAGCAGATTGGCCAAGTTTCTGGAGTGTCATGCTCGGCCGAGGCAAGTGCCTTGCTCGGCCGAGCAGTAAACAACTGGCCGTGCGGTTCATAAGACACGGCCGTGCAGCTTGGCTAAATTCAAATGGACATGTGTGCTCGGCAGAGCGGAGTCCCTGACTCGGCCGAGCAGTTCTGAACAGGTGCCGGTTCAAGCGAATAGTCACATCTCTTGGCTAAAATCATGTCTTTTGGTTATACCTTTTAACTCATACCTCTCCATACGTATATATACGGGGATTGATCTCAATTGTACATACACGAAAAACACAAGAGTGAATTACAACAATATAACGAAAGAAATCAATTCTCAAGGTTTTGATTTGTTCTCTTTGCCTAGAAAACAAATTGCGTGATTGTCTTATCCCAATAAAGATTTCGTGTAACCCAGGCAATAAGGGTCGAAATACTTTATTCGGAAAGTGGATTATACACGATTCAATCATATATCAGGAAGCACCATTAGTATCAAAGACCCTAATTCCCCTACAAACGAATAAAGTATTTGTGATACTGCGTGGCTCTTGTGAAGGAGATGACAACAAAGTTTGGAAAGCTAGACAAGTTTGAAGGGCAAGATTTTCGACGTTGGCAAAAGAAGATGCACTTCCTTTTGACAACATTAAAGGTGGTGTATGTTCTATCTACTCCAATTCCGAATTGCTTGAAGAGGATAACTTGGAGGCCGTAAGACGTAGATCGAAGTGGGAGAACGATGACTACATCTGCAGAGGACACATATTGAACGGTATGTCGATCCTTTATTTGACATTTATCAAAATGAGGAGTGCGCTAAAGAGTTATGGGATTCTCTTGAATCCAAGTACATGGCGAGGATGCTTCTAGTAAGAAGTTCCTTGTGAGTAATTTTAACAATTACAAGATGGTCGATTCTAGACTGTCATGGAACAATTCAATGAACTCCTTAGAATCCTTGGACAATATACTTGAACATGGGGTTGAAGATGGATGAGTCAATATCGGTTTCAAGTGTGATTGATAAGTTGCCTCCCTCCTGGAAGGATTTCAAACACACTTTGAAACATGGTAAAGATGATCTATCTTTGGTTCAACTTGGTAGTCACTGCGCGCATGTGAGGAATCTCTAAGGGCGCAAGAGAATGACAAAGGCAAAGGAAAGGAAGTTGGTGGACCATCGGTCAATATGATTGATGATGGTAGAAACAAGAACAAAGGAAAGAAACGTAGTTTCAATGACAATGGTTCTGGTTCCAACAAGAAGCCTAAATTGGCTTGTTGGAAGTGTGGCAAATCTGGTCACTTTAAGAAGGATTGTCGTGTTGGAAACAACAAGAACGGCGCAAGCACAAGTGGTTCGGGAAAGGGGTCTAAGGACCATTCTCAAAACCAAGGTCAGAATTTAATACATAGTTGGAACAGTTTTATTAAAAATTCTGTTTCAACAATTTCTGAGGCATTTTATGTGCAGGATGATGCTATTGCGTGGTGGATTGATTCCGGTGCCACAACTCATGTTTGTAAGGATCGTTGTTGGTTTAAGACATACGAACCAATGGAAGACGGATCAGTCCTTTACATGGGTGATGACCATTCCGCTCCTATTCAAGGAAGAGGAAGTGTGGTGTTGGAATTTAGTTCGGGAAAAACTATTTCTTTGTTTAATGTTTTGTATGTACCTAAACTTCGTAAGAATTTAATTTCTGGTCCTGTCTTGAACAAGTGTGGCTATAAACAAGTTTATGAGTCCGATAAGTATATCTTATCAAAGTCGGGTGTATTTGTAGGATTTGATTATTATAACAATGGGATGTTTATGTTGAATTTGAATAAAATTCTTGATGATATAAAATCACCAACAAATCCCCTCCATTTTAATGTAATCCTTTGATTTACTAAACTTTTATAAATAACGAAACAAACGAATGCATAAATGAAAATGTCTTGCGATTGAATTTTCAAACTTTGTTGATCTATCTTTGGTTCAACTTTAATGTTGAACCAAAGATTTGGAGGCCGTAAGACGTAGATCGAAGTGGGAGAACGATGACTACATCTGCAGAGGACACATATTGAACGGTATGTCTGATTCTTTATTTGACATTTATCAAAATGAGGAGTCTGCTAAAGAGTTATGGGATTCTCTTGAATCCAAGTACATGGCAGAGGATGCTTCTAGTAAGAAGTTCCTTGTGAGTAATTTTAACAATTACAAGATGGTCGATTTCCCGAACTAAATTCCAACACCACACTTCCTCTTCCTTGAATAGGAGCGGAATGGTCATCACCCATGTAAAGGACTGATCCGTCTTCCATTGGTTCGTATGTCTTAAACCAACAACGATCCTTACAAACATGAGTTGTGGCACCGGAATCAATCCACCACGCAATAGCATCATCCTGCACATAAAATGCCTCAGAAATTGTTGAAAATGAAGCCCTAGATAAATTTAAAATTTATAAAACCGAAGTTGAACTTCAATTAAGTGGCTTGATTAAAACCTTACGTACGGATAGAGGTGGTGAATATTATGATCCTAAATATTTCCAATCCGTAGGGATAATTCATGAGACTACGGCTCCTTATGTACCACAACTAAATGGTGTGGCTGAAAGGAAGAATAGAACTCTTGAAGAAATGGTTAACGCCATGTTGTCTTACTCGGGCTTGAGTGACGGGTTTTGGGGTGAAGCCATGTTAACGGCTTGTCATCTATTGAATAGAGTTCCTAATAAAAGGAACAAGATTACCCCATATGAGCTTTGGTATAAGAAAAGACCAAACTTAGCATTTTTGCGAGTTTGGGGTTGTAGGGCCGTGGTTAGACTTCCGGACCCTAAAAGGAAAAAGTTGGGAGAAAAAGGTGTTGATTGCATCTTTGTTGGATATGCTGAGCATTCCAAGGCATATAGGTTCTATGTTATAGAACCTAATGAATTCATTTCTATTAACACAATTATAGAATCGAGAGATGCAATCTTTGATGAGAATCGTTTCTCTTCAATACCTAGACCCAAGGATATTATACCAATATCGGCTGAATCTCAAATGGATGATCATTTAATTGATGTACCAAGTGAGATACCCGAACCTCGTAGAAGTAAAAGAGTAAGGAAAGCTAAATCATATGGTTCTGATTTTCAACTATATTTAGTTGAGGGATCAAGAGATCAGGTTGAATCTCAATACTCTTACTGTTATAGTATAGAGGAGGATCCGAGAACATATGATGAAGCAATACAATCTCGAGATGCTGGGTTTTGGAAAGAAGCAATCGATGATGAGATTGGTTCTATTATGGAAAATAATACATGGGTCTTGTCTGATTTACCACCAGGCTGTAAACCTTTGGGGTGCAAATGGATCTTCAAAAAGAAGATGAAAGTCGATGGAACAATTGACAAGTTTAAAGCTCGATTGGTAATCCAAGGCTTTAGACAAAAGGAAGGGATCGATTACTTCGATACCTATGCACCGGTTGCTCGTATCACTACTATTAGATTTCTGATAGCTTTGGCAGCTATTCAGAATCTATTGATCCATCAAATGGATGTCAAAACAGCATTTCTAAATGGTGATTTAGAAGAAGAAGTGTATATGAAACAACCAGAAGGTTTTGTTATGCCAGGTAATGAGCATAAGGTATGTAAGTTAATTAAGTCATTGTATGGGCTGAAGCAAGCACCTAAGCAGTGGCATCAAAAGTTTGATGAGGTTGTTTTGTCGAATGGTTTTGTATTAAATCAGTCCGACAAATGTGTATATAGCAGATTTGATGAAACCGGTAATGGTGTAATCATTTGCCTATATGTTGATGACATGCTGATTTTTGGCACTGACCAAAAAGTAGTTGATAAAACTAAGAAGTTTTTATCATCAAAGTTTTCTATGAAGGACATGGGAGAAGCCGATGTTATTCTTGGTATAAAGATTAAACGGATGAACAAGGGAATCGCAATTTCACAATCTCATTATATTGAGAAAATTCTCAAGAGGTTTAATTGTGAAGATTGTTCTAAGATTAGTACTCCCATGGATCCAACTGAGAAACTTGTGTCTAATACTGGTAAACCTGTGTCACAGCTTGAATACTCAAAAGCCATTGGCAGTTTGATGTATGCTATGACGGGCACTCGACCTGATATTGCATATGCAGTAGGAAGATTGAGTAGGTTCACTAGTAACCCTAGTAAACAACATTGGCATGCTATAACAAGGGTGTTCAAGTACTTAAAAGGTACTATGGACTATGGTTTATATTATAGTGGACATCCTTCTATTTTAGAAGGTTACACAGATGCCAGTTGGATCAACCAAGAAGATTCATCTTCTACGAGTGGTTGGGTGTTCTTGCTTGGAGGAGGTGCCATTTCTTGGGCTTCTAAAAAGCAGACATGTATTACACATTCTACAATGGAATCTGAGTTTGTAGCATTGGCTGCTGCTGGAAAAGAAGCGGAGTGGCTTCGGAACTTGATATATGAGATTCCATTATGGCCAAAACCGATATCACCAATGTCTATCCATTGTGATAGTGCTGCCACTTTGGCTAGGGCCTATAGTCAAATTTATAATGGCAAGTCTAGACACTTGGGTGTCAGACATAGTATGATTCGGGAGTTAATCATGAATGGTGTGATATCAGTTGAGTTTGTTCGGTCGCAACAAAATTTGGCTGACCACTTGACGAAGGGGTTAGCCAGAGACTTGGTAAATAAGTCTGCAATGGGAATGGGATTAAAGTCCATTTAATCCTCTAATTGTGAGATACCCAATTCCCTTCTAATACAACGTTAGAAGCTTGAATTCAATGTGGAAAGCTCGCAGTTGGAGATTGGAACACATGTTATTATCTTTCCCAAGGTATGTGTTCAGACCTGCAAGTAAACCTAGGTTGAAGAATATCTTCTTAATAGTTCCTTTGAAAAATTGCAAATGCAGGTGCAAGACTAAAGGAACTACCTTAATGAACATGAAGTTTTGCCGCTTCAAGAAGCTAGGACTTGGCTTCCTATATGTTCACCAATGGATATGGACACATGGCTTGTAAAGTGTCAAGATTAAACAAAGAGAATTGTACTGAACTTATGTGTATAGTATCTTCAGGTATTCATATGAGTTGACGGGTTCAATCGTTACGACACCCCGATTCTCGAGTATTTGAAATGTGTATTATACTAAGATGAAAATTCAATCGCAAGACATTTTCATTTATGCATTCGTTTGTTTCGTTATTTATAAAAGTTTAGTAAATCAAAGGATTACATTAAAATGGAGGGGATTTGTTGGTGATTTTATATCATCAACTTATTTTATTGTAATGGTGATTTACTAAGAGATCAATGTGATTCGTATTAGACTCGGATACGAGTAAGGGAAAGTGTGGAGTACACACTCGTTTGAGCTAAAACGAAGTCAACCTCGATAAAGAAGTAAAAGTTAAAGGGTAGCACATTTTGCTGATGTGCTCGGCCGAGCAGAGTCCTTGACTCGGCCGAGCAGAGCTTAGCAGATTGGCCAAGTTTCTGGAGTGTCATGCTCGGCCGAGGCAAGTGCCTTGCTCGGCCGAGCAGTATGAACAACACGGCCGTGAGCTCATAAGACACGGCCGTGCAGCTGGGCTAAATTCAAATGGACATGTGTGCTCGGCCGAGCGAGTCCCTTGACTCGGCCGAGCAGTTCCTGAACAGGTGCCAGTTCAAACTGAATAGTCACATCTCTTGGCTAAAATCATGTCTTTTGGTTATACCTTTTAACTCATACCTCTCCATCTGTATATATACAGGGATTGATCTCAGTTGTATATACATGAAAAACACAAGAGTGAATTACAACAATATAACGAAAGCAATCAATTCTCAAGGTTTTGATTTGTTCTCTTTGCCTAGAAAACAAATTGCGTGATTGTCTTATCCCAATAAGGATTTCGTGTAACCCAGGCAATAAGGGTCGAAATACTTTATTCGGAAAGTGGATTATACACGATTCAATCATATATCCGGAAGCACCATTAGTATCAAAGACCCTAATTCCCCTACAGTGCCAGTGTTAGAGTAACAAAGCGCCAGTGTAAAAAGTGTCAGTGCATGTATTATTAAGTGTCAGTGTAAAAAAGAGACAATGTTAGTATAACAAAGTGCCAGTGTAAATAGTGTCAATGTATGTATTATTAAGTGCCAGTGTTAGTCTAAAAAGTGTCAGTATTAGTGTAACAAAGTGTCAGTGTTAGTGTAACAAACCGCCAGTGCTAATGTAACAAAGTGCCAGTGTAAAGATTGCCAGTGCATGTATTATTAAGTGCCAGTGTTAGTGTAAAAAAAGTGTCAGTAGTGTTAGTGTAACAAAGTGCTAGTGTAAAGAGTGTCATTGCATGTATAATTAAGTGCCAGTGTAAAGTAAAAAAGTGTCAGTGTTAGTATAAAAAAGTGTCAGTGTGAAAAATGTCAGTGAATGTATTATTAAGTGGCAGTGTAAAAATAATTTTTTCTTAAAAAAATGCATTTTTTATAAGACCAACTCAACATTAATATGTTAAAATATTCATTTTAATAATAAAATAATAATAGAGAAAGTACATTCTGTCTGGAATAAATTCTAGTCAAATAATACAATTATTTAAGATCCTCACCAGTCCCATTTGATGCAAGATCTAAACTTGATAAGTAACAATTTACATTTGAGATTTTTGATTCAAAGGCTACAACCGCATACATCCCCGGTCCCACTCAAAAAAAGGTATAAATTTAATTATGCACGAAAATTAAAAAGAGTTTAAGAGTTGTGAGCATGAAAAGTAAGATAAAAGAGAGAATGTGAGATAGGAAATAGTATGCGGACAATTATCATTTTGAAAATGTGTCTTTTCAAACAGGACAATCAAAATGAAACTTTGTGCGTTTTCTCGAGTGAAACAATACAAGACAACCTCAGTACAACTCAACGAAAGGCCGATTGGTCCAAGTTTTATTTCATCACTATCACATCACGAAGTGCGATTGTGATAGTAAAATTTGATCAAATGTCAACTATTTTAATATCCATAAAAAATCTTTGAATTAACTCATTTAAGAAAGTTTTTAGATTGTTTTGAGCTTGCATTGACCAGCTCTCATGCATTCAAATTCCATGAACTAGCAAAAAGCCCGTGCATAGCACGGGTTGAGTAACTCCGAGTCTTTTAAAAGATTTAGGCTTAATAAATGAAGGTCTCGTATGAAATTTATCAATACTCAGTTTAGATAGGGAATTATTCCCCAAGGGCCCCTAAGTTCAGATTTTATGACAATTTAAGGAGCCACATTTTGTAAATCTTAAATAAAGGTTTAAATCCAAATTATATTTCCCCTCACACCCCTCGCTTCCGATTCCGTTATTTTAATAGAAATATGATCTTCCTATTTTACCCTCATATAAATACTCTTTTTCAACCTAGGGTTTCAGTTTCTCGTCTTTTTTAGAGAGAGGCGATTGGCGATGGCGATTGCGATGGCGATTGCGATGGCGATTTCGCGATTTGGGAGATTTCCCGGCGATAAACACTAGATCTAGTGTTTTCTCGTTTGATTTTTGCATGATTTCAATGTTTTTTGTGTTCGTGGTGTATTTTTGAAGCCTCGTCTGCAAAAACGGGTATTGCTTTTATATGTATTTTTGTGTTCGTGATGTGTTTTTTTGTGTTTGTGATGTATATTTGAAGCATCGTTTGATTTATGTTTATTTAATTTTGTTTTATTTATATATTATTTGCAGATCATATACATTCCTTTTTCTCAGTTTCTATGGATTCAAATGTAATGGCATTCTTCAAGTTTGGGGATTTCACAGCTATTTCTATGTTTTCTCAGTTTTCATCATTTGATTCTATGGTTGAATTTGTTTGTTCGAGGTGGGACACTTTGAAAAGGGATACTCTATCTCTCTGTTACGTATTACCTAACAATCCTCGTTGTATGTTGGTTAATGAAGAAGATTTTATGTGCATGAGTATGTTGGTTCGTCGGAATAGGCTTGAATGCATAGATATTCGTGTGAATGAAAGTGATGATTCTAGTATGAATGATGGGGGAGCTGAATCATCAAAATCTGTTGGTAACTGTGGTATTGGTGATATTGAGTTTAGTAGTAGTGGTTGTAGTCGTAACAATGTTGCTGTGAACTTTTTCCGTCATAAAGAGAAGGTTCTAAAAAGTACAGAATGGGCAACTGCAATTCAAAAGGTTGGTCAGATATTTGAAGGGGGCTGTCCAGAGTTTAGAAATGCACTTTGTAAGTTTGCTACAGAAGTTGGATTTGAGTTTGAATATCTGAAAAATGACACAAAGCGTGTTACTGCTCAGTGTAGATATAAAGTGGACAAAGGTTGTCCTTGGAGGATTCACGCATCAGTTGAAAAGGTTAATGGATTTCTTTATATTAGGACGTATGTTCCAAACCATACATGTATAGATATTGTTAATAATGGGTTTGGACAAGGGCAGAGGTTGAATTCTGGTGTAATTGCTAGTGTTTTAATTGATGATGTTAGAAGTAATCCATCTATTAGGCCAAAGGATGTTGTTAATGATCTTAGGAAGGATTATGGGCTTGAAGTGTCATACAAATCAGTTTGGAGAGGCGTTGAGAAGGCAAAGGAAGCTGTGTTTGGTGACGCGGGTTTATCATATGACAATATGAGAGATTACTTTGATAAAATAAAAGAGTTAGACCCATGTTTTCAATTTAAGATTGATTATGATCATGAGACATCTCGTTTTGAGCGTTGTTTTGTTGCATTTGGTGCATGTCTACATGGATTTCAATTCTGTCGGCCTATGTTATTTCTTGATGGAACATTTCTTTATGGAAAGTACAAAGGGACTCTTTTGGCAGCAACAGCGAAGGATGGGGATAATGGTATGAAACTTGTCTTTTACCTTAGTTATAGGACGTAAATTTATTTTTGTTTTTTTTAGTTGAAATTATATTTATTATTTACTTTCTTTTATGATTGTAGGTCTTTTCCATGTTGCTTTTTCAATTGTAGGCTCTGAAAATATAGAAAATTGGACATGGTTTCTTGACAATCTGAAACCTCACATTAATGAAAGGACAATTACATTCATTTCAGATCGACATCAAGGGATCATCAAAGCAGTTAAGGATATTATGCCCTCTTCAGCGCATTCATTTTGTATGTTTCATATGAGGAACAATCTGAGGGACAAACTGAAAGGATGTTCAGTAGAGCTTCGCTCAAATATGCTTCATAAATTTTCTCAGTGTTCGTTAGCTCCAACGCATGATCTTTTTCAATTTTATTTGAGTGAAATGAAGAAAGAAGGTGGTACTAAGGTTGCAGAATTTATGGATGCTATTCCAGTTGCCAACTTTGCAAGTGCTTATTTTCCGGGGAAGCGCTATGGTGAGATGTGCTCAAATGCTGCAGAGACTTTTAACTCTCAGATAAAAGACTATAAGGGGCTGCCAGTTTTGGAATTAATTGATCAAATCCGTTTGAAGGTGATGGAGAGAATGTTCAAGCGCAGACAAGAATCTCTGAGTTGGAATACAAAATTGTGTCCATTGAAGGAGAAGAAATACAAAGGAAGGTTTGAGTATGGCAAGTCATGGACTATCACTCCTTCAAATGAACATTTGTTTGAAGTTCACTCTGAACCATCTATGTCAGTTGATATTCAGCAGTCCAAATGCACATGTGGGAAGTGGCAGCATGAAGGTTTTCCATGCATTCATGCCATTGCAGTTTTGTCAAGGACAAGAGAAGGTGCCTTACCATTTATTGAGCCTTATTTCTACACAAGTCACTACAAGCAGTGTTATGCTCTTTCTATTCCTCCTGTTCCTTCATTTGGTAAACGTGTGGTTGCTAAAGAAGTTGTCATACTTCCTCCTGCTACTAAACGTCCTCCAGGCAGGCCAAGAAAGACTCGGTTTCCTTCTAGAGGAGAGGTTGCAAAAAAAAGGAAGATGACATGCTCTCGTTGTGGGAAATTAGGATATCATAATAAAAGGACATGCAAAGAACCTTTGCAGTTAGAACTATAGGGTTTTAATTAGACATTGTTCTTCATTTCAAACATTCAATTAGTTGATTTTACTTGGGGGTTTGAATGAATTTTTATTGGATTATTATTATTTAGATTTATATACAAGGTTTTTTTTTATGAAGGTTTTGTTAAGGATTTGTGGCTTAATGTGATTTTTTTGAAAGTCTTATACCTTATATATAAGACCTGTTACAAACACATTGCAATTGGGTTTTTTCATTTTAATCTTTTAATAAGTCTTATATGTTACTTATAAGATTTTTTTCAAATACAGTTAAGGATTTGTGGGTGAATGTGATTTTTTGAAAGTCTTATACGTTACATATAAGACCTGTTACAAACACAATGCAATTGGGTTTTTTCATTTTCATCTTTTAATAAGTCTTATACCTTATATATAAGACCTGTTACAAACACAATGCAATTGGGTTTTATCATTTTCATCTTTTAATAAGTCTTATATGTTACTTATAAGACTTTTTAGAACACATTTAATGAAAACATAGTTATATAGAACACCTGCTAATTCTTATATACTGCATCATAAACTAAAAATAGTAAGGGAAACACATAACCATATCCTAATGTTTGAACAACCATCCTACTGTTCGAATATAAACATATACTACTATTTGAACATAACCATAAGCTAATGTTTTGAACAACCAATCTAACTACGATAAACAGTGTTTTTGTGGTTCAAGAAGTCGTGAAACATTTTTGCCCTGTATTTAGAAGCAGCACCACCATCATAACTTTTGCTAACTACCCCTTTCTCGAAAATGTCTTGGGCAGCCATCAACACATGAATACCACAATCAAGGGTTCCATAACTTTGCTGTGGGGTCCACTTCACCTTGTTGAATTTAGGCTTCTCAATTTCTTTTTCAGGTAAATCTTTATCCTTACCAGACAATACACGTTTTGCATAATCAAACTGAATCAAGAAAAGAAAATACAATAATCAGACAAATAGAAATTGAAAAGAAAATACAATACAATAATCAGCTTTTTGTTAAGAACATACCATTTTTCTGCCATTAATGATATAACTGTCTTGCCCTGTTCTTGGATGCATTGAATTGTAAAATGAATACTCCCCGGTTTCTGTATCCAAGACAAGCAATGTCCAATGATCAACTGTTCTGGCATTCGTATGCTCATTTGCTGCTGTGTGTACTGGCATCAAAATGTATTTGGCTTCTTCTTTTGCCAATTTCAATAGAACCTTGTCAATAACTCTTGAAATATCATCACTGTTCTTCTGTCTCAAAAAACTCTGGATAGGAATAAATTATAAATGTTAATAAAGTCTAACAAAAAGAAGTTAGTAAATAATTTAGAGTCAATAACACTTACCATTGAAAAACTTGTTAAGTAACCAACCATTAATTTCTGGCTTCCTGAAGTTGGAGGGCAACTGTCATGTCTTTCTTTCAAAATTGAAAGATATGCATCCAATACCTATCAATCCCCAAATGTAATCTCATTAAAAAATATTTTGATATAAAGCATATAAATGTTTATTTAAGAAACTATATAATTAAACAAAAAAATTAACATACAGTAGAATCTGTCATTTTATCATGTGCCAGTTCCCAAAGATCATTCATGCAAACATGATTTGCTTCATTTTGCCATATGGAATCACTGGAAAAAAAAAACATATATGAGAAATTTAAAAAAAAATTAAATATTTATTATAATTATAAAGGAAATGTTACTTACTACTTTTTGAGACGACCACACAAATCCTTATACAAAGCCTTGCTTTTTTGATCAATTCCCTTTGTTGTTTCAGTTTGTTTTGCTAGAAATGAAGGCGGTACATCAGAATCCATGTCAACAACTTTTTCATCATCAATATTTACTTTCTGAATAATCTTCTCCTTCGATTTTTCTTCTGTTTTTTTTGTCTTCTTTTTTGGGTAGACAAAATCCGAATCTTCTTTTGATACTTTCCTCTTACCAACCCTTTCCTTTACACCCCTTTCCACAGATCCTATTTTAAACTGCTTTCCCTTTCCCCTTCTCTCTTTCATTTGATCTTCTTTTTCTTTTTCCTCATTCTGCTTCTCTTTTTCTTTCTCCACTACAGCCCTCTCCTCATTTAATTTTTTCTTGTACTCTTGTTCCTTTTCAGCAAACTGCTCAAGCAGTTGCAAAAGAGTCTCTTCATGATCTTTTTCATTATTAGTAAGCCTTTCAATCTCAATTCTCAAATCTGCAATAGTTTTTTCAAATATTGAAATTGTACCATCATGTGCAACTTTCATCTTTTGAATTTCCTCGTCCTTTGCTTTGATTTGTTCTTCAGCCATCTTCAGTTGATTCTCACTCTCCACCTCTGATGCAAACAAAAGTTGACCCTTTTCAACAATTTCCTCTTCAAGCAAGTCATCCCTTCCAATCTCACTTCTCAAATCTTCAACAGTTTTTTCAAACATTGAAATTTTATCATCATGTGTAACTTTCATCTTTTGAATTTCCACCTCTGATGCAAACAAAAGCTGACCCTTTTCAATTTCTTCTTCAATATCTTGATCTTTTTTTTTTTCAAAATCAAGTAATCTAACAAGCAAGTCATCCCTTTCTTTGATCAAAATTTCTTTTTCCTTTTTCAATTCACACAGCTCAACATTCTTTTTTATTTCTTCTTCAACTTTGGCATTCAACTTTTCATTTTCAATTTTCAAATCTAACAACTCAGCATTCTTTCTGACTTCTTCTTCAAAAACAGAATTCAACTTTTCTATCTCCTTCAACAAATCTTCCTTTTCCTTCAATAGTTCCTCATCCACACTCTTTACAACATCACCTACGATTTCCTCAACTGATTCACCAACATTATGTCTCAGCGTGGTAGGTGTGAATATGCTGTGATCAGTACTTTTGAAGTCATTTATCATGTTACCTGAACTTATATTTTCCAAGCCAACAATACCATCATTGTTACTTTCTGTCTCCACATCTTTTCCTTCAAGATCAGCATTTTTCAACATAATCACTTCCTCAGATGTTAACACAAGATCTTCAACAGTAACCTAATATTCATAAGAGAGGTTTTTTAGAAACATATAAGACATTATACACAATATAAATACTAAACTATGAGACTTAGAGATGAACATTAATATTAATAAAAGGTCCATACCTCATCTTTTCCTAATTTTGCAATCAGTTGACTGAAACCTTTTATTTTTTTCGAGATGTCCCATTTCATGAACCTTGGCAAAGAAGCTCCTTGTTGGTTTGAAGATTGTTGTGTGCTCATTAAACCAATGCTAAAAGAACATTAAAAACTGTATAATTATACATATATACATATATTTAATAAAAAAAACATTAAATAAACAAAGACTTTTTACTTACAGGTAAAAGTGATACACAGCCTGTCACAAGAAGTGGTGTTGAATGTTTTTCATTCAACGATTGCTTCAGATTTTCAACAATAGCTTTTGACCAATCATAAGTCCTCATCTTCTTCAAATCATCAACATAATAAAAAAAAGCTGACGATATATGTTCTCCCTTTGATGAAAAAAACAATGATCCCATTGCTATTAAAATAAGCAATTTCACAACATCCTCAATATCATCCTCTTCATCACTTAACACAATTCTTCTAAATGTTTCTTTCACTAACTTCATATTGACCACACTTGGACAGTTAGGAAATTGCCTCTTCACCAATTCAAAAGAAAGAAAATCTAACCGTAACTTCTTCAAATTCATTTCTTCTTTCCCACCAACCACTCCAAAAATTGTTGTTATATCTCTAGGTGTAATATCAACAAAAACCTCCCCAAGTTTGAATTTCTGCACATTTGAATCATAACACTTGATTATCTCCTCAATGGTTGAATCCATCTTCCGATATGTAAAATCCATGTTTGAAAAAATGGCATGGAAAAAGTGGTAGAATGGTGTTATTTTCAACTTCAGAAAATGGGATTCCTTTAGAGGTGTCTCCTTCATAATTGACCAAATCGCATGCACATTGGACCTGTAATTTGGGATCCATGATAAATGTTTTGTTGTTGTTGAAGCCTTTGAAATCCCTTTGGGGAGTTTTTGTTTAACAACAGCTGGTGATGATTTCTTCTTGGTCTTCAGTGATTTAGCTTTTGGTTTTAGAATTTCAGCAGGTTCAGCCTTACTTTTTGATCTTGTTACAGATTTCTGTACGTGTTTTTGAGGGGATACTGCAATATCCTCCTTAGTCTTCGATCTAGTTACAGGGGAATGTACAATAACCTTAGTCTTTGGAGAAATGTGCACGCGAGCAGTTGGTGTTTCAGCAGAAGCAGGAGAACTGTGCACACAAGCAGGAGGTGAAGCAGTTGGTGTTCTTTCGGATGATACAGACGATCCTGATGGAGTTTTAGACTTTTTACCAAATGGTTTATACTTCATACTTTGTTTTTTTCCCATCTACAAGTAAAAAATACAATATGATATATATTATTAATGACTGAATATAGTAAAAGTCTTATATGTTAGTTATAAGACTTAGTTATAAGACTTTTAAAAAGTCTTATAACTAACATATAAGACTTTTTACATATAAGACTTAGTTATAAGACTTTTAAAAAGTCTTATAACTAACATATAAGAATTTTTACAAGCACATATTGGACCTATATGCAACATATAAGACTTTTTATATATAATACAAAATTTTAAAAGTCTTATATGTTAGTTATAAGACTTTTTAAAAGTCTTATATGTTACTTATAAGACTTTTTTTATAAGACTTATAACTAAATATATAAGACTTTATAAAAAGTCTTATTATATACATAAAAAGTCTTATAACCAGAATATAAGACTCTTTTAAAAAGTCTTATATGTTAGTTATAAGACTTTTTAAAAGTCTTATAACTAAGTCTTATAAGACTTTTAAAAAGTCTTATAACTAACATATAAGACTTAGTTATAAGACTTTTAAAAAGTCTTATAACTAACATATAAGACTTTTTACAAGCACATATTGGACCTATATGCAACATATAAGACTTTTTATATATAATACAAAATTTTAAAAGTCTTATATGTTAGTTATAAGACCTTTTAAAAAGTCTTATATGTTAGTTATAAGACTTTTTTATAAGACTTATAACTAAATATATAAGACTTTATAAAAAGTCTTATTATATACATAAAAAGTCTTATAACATACATAAAAAGTCTTATAACCAGAATTATAAGACTTTTAAAAAGTCTTATATGTAAAAAGTCTTATATGTTATATATAAGACTTTTAAAAAGTCAAAATTTTAACTAACATATAATAAGACTTAGATATAAGACAATTTTAAAGAGTCTTATAAGATCTTTAAAAAGTCTTATATGTTAGTTAAAAGACTTTTTAAAAGTCTTTTAACTAACATATAAGACTTTTCAAATGTTTATCAATTAACATGGCAAGGTTGAACATGGAATGATACAACACAAATCACATTTGGTCAGTAATTACTAGTACGCGGCCACGTGCTCCAAGGTTATCCCACACTTCCATCGAAGTGCCTGTGGGGAAGGTTTTGGTGTCCAGCCCATATACCAAGTAATACTTCACAAATGTCCTAGATTAATCACATTAATCACATTAATTATGAACATGAATTACCATCCAAACACCAAAGTAAAAAACATTTACAGCATCTCCAAATCTTTAAAAGTCTTATATGTTAGTTAAAAGACTTTTAAAAAGTCTTATATGCAACGTATAAGACTTTTTACATGCACATTTGACCTATATGCAACATAAAAGACTTTTAAAAAAAGTCTTTTAACTAACATATAATAACTTAAAAAGTCTTTTTACATGCACATTGGACCTAAAAAAGTCTTATATACAACATATAAGACTTTTTAAAAGTCTTATATGTTGTAAATGTTGCATATAAGACTTTTTATATATAAGACTTTTATAAAGTCTTATATGTTGCATATAAGACTTTTTAAAATAAGTCTACAACATTTATAAAGTCTTATATGGAAAAGTCTTTTATAAAGTCTTATATGGAAAAGTCAGGTATAAAAAGTCATATAACTAGCAATCTCTTCAAATTTTCAACATTTATTTTTAAAAAAAGTCTTATATACAACATTTATTTTAAAAAAAAAACGTATAAAAATGATTTTTCTCTCGTATAATATTTCAAATAAATACCGTTTAAAACATAAATGAAGAAAAAAACGTATAAAAACAACGAAATAAAGTAAAAATTCAAGATAATCGATGTTTTTTGTGAAATTTACCTTTTATGAGTTTAAATTCACTTCGTTCTTCACTTCAACGGACTTTTCGGCTGAGTTCACTAGAAATCTCTTCAGCTTCAACGGAAATCGCCGGAATATCGCCTGGGTTTCGTCTGGATTTAGAGAGAGAAAATGATTTTTGAAAATGACTAGGGTTTTGCGACGTTGTTGAAAATGAGGGTTTACGAGGCACGTGGCATCATCGGAAGTTCTATACGTGGCGAAATAGGAAGGAACGAGTTCTTTTTTTTAAGGGCATTGTGGTCTTTTGACAGCGAGGGGTGTATGGGGAATTAATAAAAAGCCATTTCTTAAAATGGGCTTTAATCTGGGCTCAGGGGCCCTAGGGTCCGTTGGCCTTTAGATAGCGCATGATTTATTTGATGCCCATGAAATAAATTTTAAAAATACTACTAAAATTAATTATTTATGTTTCATTAGTTTCCATAGTAATATAACAAACTTTTATTGATAGCAATGAGACAATCTTTTCGGAACAGAGAAAGTATTTTTTTAATTGAAGGGTTGATAATAATTATAATTTATATATAAAACGGGAATTATTTTGAATATTACATAATGAAAATGTACATATGTAATAGTAAAATATTAATAATTTTATGTATATGAACTATATTATTAATTATTATTATTATTATTATTATTATTATTATTATTATTATTATTATTATTATTATTATTATTATTATTATTATTATTATTATTATTATTATTATTATTATTATTATTATTATTATTATTATTATTATTATTATTATTATTATTATTATTATTATTATTATTATTATTATTATTATTATTATTATTATTATTATTATTATTATTATTATTATTATTATTATTATTATTATTATTATTATTATTATTATTATTATTATTATTATTATTATTATTATTATTATTATTATTATTATTATTATTATTATTATTATTATTATTATTATTATTATTATTATTATTATTATTATTATTATTATTATTATTATTATTATTATTATTATTATTATTATTATTATTATTATTATTATTATTATTATTATTATTATTATTATTATTATTATTATTATTATTATTATTATTATTATTATTATTATTATTATTATTATTATTATTATTATTATTATTATTATTATTATTATTATTATTATTATTATTATTATTATTATTATTATTATTATTATTATTATTATTATTATTAGAGTTGGTCTTATAAAAAACTAGTTTTTTCTTAAGATAAGGAAAAACGTGTTTTCCAAAGCAACGTTCAAAATAAACGGTGGCATTTTTGTAATTACTGGCAACTATGATAAATGCCAGTGTTAATATTACAAATGACCAGTGATTTCATACTGGCGTTTTATAAACATGAAACTGGCACTTTTTACACGGGCACTTTTATACACATGAACTGGCTCTCAAAAACACAAGCACTAGCATTCAAACACACATGGACTGGCATTTGAAAACACATACACTGGCACTCAAAAACACATACACTGACACTCAAAAAAACTGGTAATTATTTTTGTTGGCTCTCAAAAACACAAGCACTGGCATTCAAAAACACATGGACTGGCATTTGAAAACACATGGACTGACACTTCAAAACACATGGATTGGCATCTGAAATTGGAATTAAAATTGGAACTAACTGGCATTCAAAAACACATGGACTGGCATTTGAAAACACATGGACTGGCACTTCTAAACACATGGACTGGCATCTGAAATTGGAATTAAAACACAAAAAACGATTAGGTTTAAAAAGGGGGAGGGCTCAATGGCTACCCATCAGATTCGTAAGCGTGGTGAGGTGATTTATTTATCAATCCCCAGATTCCAGATCACGCAAACACTTATCTCAAATTACTGACTTCCGCCGTCATTCAATTAAACATTGTGCACACATGCTTAGCATAAATTAACATTTTCAGCATGTTGAATGGGATTCACAATTCAGCACTCGAATCTGAGAAAAATTGCTGGCCGGCAAACCTAAACCTAGCGGAGATCAACGGAATATGGTAGTAAGCGACGCTTGGGCGATTGAAATTGGAGGTGATGCGGTCGGAGCGACGGGTGAAAAAACACGTTTTGTATATGTGTTAGTAGCGTAGATAGTCGATGGATTCTTTGATTTTATCCACTCATTTTCTGGGGTACATGACCGCCTAACCCTAGCTTCTCCGTCGACATCGTAATTGCCTGAAATTTAATTTTCTGCTAATTGAAATGATGAGGATTCTTCATTGATTAGATATGGAGGTCAGTTTTTATTATTTTTTATTTTTTTAATATTTTGTTTTCGGTAAATCTGAAAAGGGCGTTTAATTTGGACTGCAGATTACGGCGATTCAAAATCAGTTCATGGATTCGAACACGGTATTATTATTGCTTCCATGTTATATTAATGATTAGATGTGATATGATTTGATCACTTAGGCTCTAGGTTAGAAACAAATATATACTATGTGTTAATTATTGGAATATATAGGGGTTTAAAACTGATCAGTTAACAATCACGTCCATTGAAGAAATGGCGTCTCTTGGGTTGTATTTTTAATAAATTTCTCCTCTTTTGGTCATCTATAATTACTTGATTTTTTTCTACTATGTTTCTTAGCATTGTTCTGTAAGAAAAACCCTCTCTTTAATCCCATTGAATTTCCTTCTCATTTTCTGCATATGGCTCTCATTCCTGCACCTTAGTTGAATTTAGCTATTAATCCACATACTTTTCTTTTAAGTGGTAATACTATTATCTTTCGCACTCCTGAAATTTATGGAGAGGTTGCTAAGTATGTGTTAGTGGATAGGAGGTATGACCAAGTTAGATTTGTCTTGCGTCGATCTCCTTATCAAATGTTTGAGAGGCTGGAATTTTTTTCTATACCTGATAATTTTGGTAATCAACCTTTTGATGTTGAGGGTGGAAATGGGCCATTATCGTTCATGATCTTTACTGATGAATTGTTTAGTGATGAGGACATAAGAATTAAATTTAACACTTATGTTCAGTTCTTGAGTCCCGATGTTATCATTATCAGTGAAGGTTTTGGAAGTTCTGGCATCCATCATTTGTTAATGACTTATTATGATGATTTTCGCATGATGGAATTAAGGGGAGGAGGAAATGAGATTATTTTATGGTTTTTTTTCAAAAGTGCCAAAGTTTCAATCAATGGAATGATGGATCGTACTGTGAGCTTTCTAGAAGTTAATCGGGTGGTTGAAGATTCAGTGTTGGTTGCAGCTCCTGTGGTGGTTTCAGAACCCATGGTGTTTGCAGGTCCAGTCATTCCAAACTACAATATGTGTAATGGTTTTTAGACATTGGCAAGCGGAGTGTTGACTGGAATTTGGTTCTGTGATTAGAATTGCAGTGTTTGGGAGGAATGCTTTTGGTGATTTTCTTTTGGTTTATAAAAGTTAGGGTATGGTAGCAAGAGTGATGTTTTTTGGTTAAGTCATTAGTTAATTTAAGTAGTCTATGTTAGTTGTTTTTAAGGGATATGTTTTAACTCTTTTTTGTAAGTTTTCTGTCTTAGTTATGTTTATGATGTTTCTAATGTCTATTATTATCTTGAAATGAATATGTACTATGTTTTTTTCTAATGCAATTCGTAATACTTTGATTTCTTGTTTTTTATATACATATACAAAATATCTTAAGTTTACGAATCTTTATTGGTTAACTAATAATTAAACATGGAGCATATTATATTATCACAGAAAAGTGTATTTACATGTATACTTTTTTCTTTAATATACTATAGTATAAATTTATTTCATTAAACTATTATAATTTGTCGAACATTTTCCACAATTAGAATCTTTAAACCACCCGGTGTTTTAACTCTAGAAATCGCAACATACAATTGCCCATGGCTAAACACTGGCTGTGGCAAATACAAACCAACATTTTCTAAAGTCTGTCCTTGGATTTTGTTTATGGTCATTGTGTAACATACCCTAACATGGAATTGTCTTCTCTTTAAAACAAAGGGTAGCTTTCCTTCTCCTATTGTCAAGATGATTCATGGAATCATGACTTTGTTACCAATATGCGATCCCGAAATAATTGTCCCTTCAATCACCCTTTTACCCAGTTGTGAAACAATAAGCCTTGTTCCATTGCACATTCCTTGGCCTGGGTTGACATTTCTTAGTAGCATAATAGGAACTCCAATCTTTAACTGCAAACAATGATTTTGTATACCGGGGAATTTGAGACTATTCAAAAACTCCACTGGATATAGCATGTCATAATTATTTGTGTTTTTCATTGACTTGTCAATAGTGTCGTAGCTATAGTAATCTTTCACATCTCCTTCCACTATGTCCATGATAAACTCATTTATTTGTTCCACAACTTCATTTCTAGGAGTTAAAATGGCACGATTAGTCAAGTAACCCGTGTCAAATTTTCTCCTCTCAAAATCTGGATAAGTGGAGTTGAAAATGTGCTCAATTGGACTATCAGAGTATGATAAAAGTAATTCGTCTGGCATCTTAATCCACTCAGCTTCATCATCATCACCCCGGGTCTTAGCAATCTCTCGGCCTTCTCCTACTTCTAGAGTCCACTTTGAGAACTCACTCAAGGTCATTCTATTTCCATTGCTTCTTGATTGATCACTTTGTAAACGCATATTCTGCCTGAGGACACAAAGCTCACAATAATTTCATAGATAAGAACTATTCAAAGAAGCCAGCACAATATCAGCCCGAGAACCTCCTGGAATAACAGGAAGTATTTGCCTGAAGTCTCCACCCATGAGAATTATTTTTCCACCAAATGGTTTTTCAGAGCTATAAGTCGGTGTACCTCGTAGAATATCTTTAAGTGTTTTATCAACTGCCTCGAAAGCATATTTTGAATCCATAGGAGCTTCATCCCAAATAATCAAAGCAAATTTCTCCGAATCGCTGATGCTAATTGTGTATTTTGCTTTATGGGACATGTCGAGTTCTCATCCAATGTCAAAGGAATTCGAAATCTACTATGAGCAGTCCGCCTTCCAGGGAGTAATAATGATGCAATCCCTGTTTGTGTTCAATGTATAAATTAGCATTATGTTAGTTTCAAATAATATGTGAGAATAGAAGATGATAGGAGATGCATCTGAAATAAAAAAGTTGTTAAATAAAGAGAAGGAAAAAGGTAGGTTAAAAAACCTGAGGATGCGACTGCCAACACAATTTTGGATTCCGATCTCAACTTACTAATAATGGTGGTATATATATATGTTTTTCCCGTACCACCAAATCCATAAAGGAAAAAGAGTTTAGATTGTTGATTGGAAACTGCACTCACAACTCTTTCGTATACACTGAGTTGTTCCGAATTTAAAGACCTTTTCAAGAACTCATGCTCTGACTGAAGATGTGCAATGTCATAGTTCTGCTCTTCCATAATAATGCTCCAGCAAACTCTTATCCGGCAAAGGCATCCCCTCTATGTCTTCTAACGATCTTCCATTCTTCACCATAATATTTTTCAATTCTGCCAGAGTTAGATTTTTAATTTCATCTTCATTTAATACCAAAGAAGGCAGTCTCAACATTCTTCGACGCATTCTCAAAATATCATCACTAATTTTCCTCCAATTGTATTCCCAAAATTTTGATGCATCTGAGATATCGCAAAATAGGAGTATTGTTAGGAATAAATCTCTAAGTTGTGGTCCACTTGCCCAATGATTAGCTTCATCTATAGCTTCATGCCATTCTCCATCGTCTTCTAGAAGTCCACGTGCATAGAAGCCATTTTATTAGTAGGATAAATGACATTATTAAAAGTTCTAATCTCTTCATAGCTTTTGTAACGCCCCTAACCCTAGGCACCATTTTAGCATCCCATTATATACATTTTATGCTATTTGTTGACTTTATGTGCTCACTATATGTCTTTGATTGTTTGTGAAAAGCAAGGATGGTTATGAAATAACTTTAGAGCTTTAGAGAAGTTATAATAATTGAAAATAAATAAAATATTATAAGTAAGTAAGGTGTTTTATGTAAAGAATGGAAGTTGAGGTGTTATTTGCATTCTTTTGATCTTGGAGGGCTTAATTGAATATGGTGGATAGTTTTCATTTAATGAGGCATGGGAGGCCATGCTTATTACCTTTTTCCCATCACCTCCTTCCTTTAACCTCCCCATTCCATCATCTTCATCTTCTTTAACCTCCTCCAATTTTCTCCATGGGAACCCTCTCCAAAATCCTCCCTTCCAAAAATTATAGCAAATTCAATTCCCTTCCATTTTACAATCCGTTTGCATATTCTTGATCGTGGCGGCGAGGGGAGCGCATCAAGCCCGGAAAATAAATATTTCATTTCACATCATTTTTGGTAAGTTATTATGACTTTCTTCTAATAATTGCTCATTTTATTTGTTATTGAATGTTTTGTTGAAAGAAAAGAATTTTGGTATTTTGAATAATGTTATTTGAGTGAAAGATGATTTTTGGTAAATGTTGAATTGATTTTAGTTGTAATATGGTGGTCTAAGTTGAAAGATTTATGGTATAATGGTTTTGGAATGTTATTGAAGCTAATGGAAATTGTTAAAGAGTAAGAGGATAGGGTTTAAGTTGAAGTAGGAATATTAAACATGAAATGTGGCAGTGTAATGAGTAAAATAACTAAGTAGTAAGAGGCTTAGGTCTATCTTATTTTGATGGGAATGATTGGTATGAGTTTGATGAAGTTAGTAATCTTTTTATGGTCTCAAAACAGAGTAAAATGGGTTTTGGTTATTTGGTTTTGGGGTTGTTGCTGAAGTCCTGTTGCTGATGCCTGATTTTGGCCGTGGCACGAGTCGTGCCCCTTGGCACGAGTCGTGCCCATGGCCCATTCGTGAGAACGACTCGTGAGAAATAAGTCACCCTTGATGATTGATTTGAGGCTGCAAGGGCACGAGTCGTGCCATGCCCTGTTTTCCCTGAACCATTTTCCAAGCTAGAGAAACCTATTTAACTTAGGATATAATTGAACCCTCTTTAACTATAATTGTAGTAGAACATTTTAGCTATACAACGGTATCTTCCTTGGTCAAAATGGAATTATGGAAGTAGTTTAAATATTATCCGGAAAACAGTTGACAAGCTTGATTCGTAAATTCACCAAAGTGGTTCAAACTTGGAAATTAGATCTCGAACTTTTATAAAGGTTATTCAAGGTTGTGTAATGACTATGTAAGGATAGTTTGTGATACATGGTGGCCTTACTTGCTTCCATATCCTTGGTGGTTAGTTTGAATAGTGTAGAAGCTATATGTTACAATACTGTGCTAGTTTGGAAATGTGTATTTATCACATTATTACATTATTATTCCAAGTGTGGACTTATTTATCATATTGTTACCTTGATATCCCTATAGTGGATTTATTTACTATGTTGCCTCATTGTTATCCCCAAGTGTGGATTTATATTGCAAGTTTATGATATGTGCTGGGCTTCTGTATACTGGTTGTTAGAGGGTTGTTTCTGGTGAATATTGCTTTAAGCAGTTCACAGGAGATGATTTATGACAATAACTATCTCGGTTGTTAGGGGGTTGTTTCTAGTGAATATTGCTTTAAGCAGTTCACAGGAGATGAGTTATGACAATAACTATCTCGGTTGTTCGGGGGTTATTTGTGAATATTGCCTAAGAAGTTCACAAGAGATGAGTTATGACGATAACTATCTCAGTTGTACGATTTGTTCTGGTGAATATGCCTAAGCAGTTCACGAAGGGGGTATTTATTACTCTCTGTTTGTTCTATGGTATTGATTTCTCTCAATATGATAAAATACTTGGTTTTGGTGAATAAGTATTCACAGAAATAGAGGAGTGTTACTCCCACGTTGTACGACTTATGGTTCAGACGGGAAAGGTAAAAAGAGGTAGCGTAAGGTGTTTACCGCTTTAACAATGTGTTATATATAACCATGCTATGTGTTGCATCTTATTTGGCATCTTATTGCATTCATAATAGCTTATTGAGATTTATTCTCACCCCTTCCCCTTTACTGTTTTAGATCGTGCTGAGACAGGTGACCTGAACCAGTGAGGTCGGGGAAAGAGTTTGGACTTCTTGCTTTTGGGGGTGTCAGGTTATGTATATGAGTAGGTGGTGTTTGGGAGTAATTTTGAAGTATTACTATTTTGGAAAGTTGTATATAAAACACTTTTGTAAAATAATTTTATTTGGGGTTTTTGGATGTAATTAAATAGGTTATGGTTTATTGAAGTTGTTGTTAAAATTTACTCCATGTGGAGATATTATAAGTTGGTTTAATTTGGAAAATTGAAAGTTAGTTTCCTTTTAAGTGAAGTCAAAAAGTTTTAAAGTTCAGGTGGTTCTTGTGTAGTTGGGGACGCTCCCGCTCGGGACACGTGTTAGGTTTCGGGTCAGGGTCATCACAGTTGGTATCAGAGCTTAGTTTAGAGGTCAAGGGTAGATGTCTAGACTAAGGGGGAGTGTGTGGTAATTGACGCCGAGTGTTTAATGCAGGAGTTTGTTCTAATGGTCGGAAGCATTGATGACCAGCGAAGGGTTCTAGAAAATGAGGGAAATACGGGGACAGGTGGAATTCAGAATGAAGAGATGATAAATTTATTCAGGATGTTGGTACAAAATATGGCAACTCGGGGATCAGCTCTGAATCAACCTGAGGGATGTCAAAGTGATGTATTGGAAAGATTTGTGAAGATGAATCCACCGAGCTTTAATGGAGATCCGGATTCGTTAAAGGCAGAAAGATGGCTAGAAGAAATGAACAAAATCTTTGAGGTTATGGAAAGTCCCAACGAAGAGAAGGTTAGATATGCCGTTTTCAAACTTGAAGGTCCAGCTGATCAGTGGTGGCAAATTTTGAAGGGAAGTTGGGAGCGGGATCATACGCCCCAGACTTGGGATAATTTCACCCAGCAGTTCGAGGATTATTTCATTTCAATGGTTACAAGGGACAAGAAAGAGATCGAATTCTTGAGACTAGAGCAAAGGAACATGACGGTGGCTCAGTATTCAGCCCGGTTTGAGGAATTGGCTCGGTATTGTCCTCATTTGGTATCACATGAATCGAGAAGAGTTCATAGGTTTTTAAAAGGTTTAAGGATTGAGTTTAGGAAGGGATTATTGATTGAAGACTTCACCAATTATCAAATAGCCGTAGATAGAGCGCATAAGATCGAGAGTGACATTGAGGAAAATAGTGGAAGATCGAAAAGTGGGGTTAGAAGCAAGCCAAATTATCAAAGACAAGGATCCAGAATCACCCGAGGACAGCCAAGATCTGCAACCTCCGGAAATGTTCAAGCGGGGCATGTTGTAGCTACTTCGACTCAGCGGGTATCCTGTCAAAATGGGAAGGTTTGTAAATTTTGCAAGAAGATTGGACATACCGAAGATCAGTGTTGGAGTAAGCAAGGCAGGTGTATTAAGTGTGGAGAAATGGGACACTTTAGGAGGTATTGCCCAAGGCTGCAGCGGGGACGAGCTTCAAGCAGTGGTCAACAAGGTGGACAACAAAGAGGTGGTACCAAAAGAGATAATGAAGGGAAACCAAAAGAGAAGGTTTAAGGTCGAGTTTGTGCTTTGGGTTTTGGAGAGATAGATTCCTCAGAGGTCATTAGAGGTATATTGCCTGTCTCAGGAGTTAGGGGTCATATTTTATAGATCCCGGTTCATATCATTTATGTTTGGCATTGCATTTTGCTTATATGTGGCATATGTTGCTTAAGATTTATCTTATGTGTTATAGGTTTCTGCTCTTATGAGAGAGTACCTCGCATCTTCTTTGGCTTACCACGAGGGTGATGTGGTTATAGCTAAGCATGTATTGCCAGTTGATTGGTATGATTATCAATTTGTGATTTTGATGTATACTTGACCTGGATTGGTTAAATAGTTGTTGTGCATTGGCAGGCTATCATAAGAAGTGAGTCTCCTTTTCTATGCCTAATTTGCCTATATTGGTATTTGATATAGATAAACCTTTATGTGGTGTTCTTGTTATATATGCGTTAAAGGCAGAGAATTTTGGTTAAAAGTGTGAAGGATATTTGGTATGTGTTAGACTTGAGTAAGAAATCCTTCTAAATATTTTATGTGCTTATTATGAATAAATGGTAAATGTGCTTCCATCGGAGTATTTCCATGTGTTGGTTATGGGTATGATGAGCATAATTTTAACCCTTATTTTGATGGCTTTATGGTAATTATGATGGAGAACTTCTGTGTTTAATTAAAGTTTCGGGAAGATCATAAAAATCATTTGCGAGTTGGGTTAATGGTCCTTTGTGAGAAGTCATTGTATGTAAAGTTTAGCAAGTGGGAGTTGACTCGAGAAGATTTCAAATTTTGGGTTTTATATTCTTAAGCTCGGAGATTACCATGGATCTTACGAGGATTGAAGCCGTAGTTAAGTGGAAGCAACCGGTGTCTGAGGAAGAAGTTCGTGGTCTTTTGGGTTGACAAGTTGCTATCGAAGGATTATCAAAGGATTCTTGAGAATTGTAAAACCATTGGTTAAGTTGACTTAGATGGAGGTATCATTTGTGGGAAATTGAGTGAAACCAGTTTTGACAAATTGAAGAAGAGTGATTGTAGCTCCGATCCTTACCCTACCTGTTGGATGCGAGAATTTTGCGATTTTCAATTTTGCGTCAAAGGAAAGTTGGGTCGTGTTAGTATGTAAATTGAGCAAGTGGTAGCGTATGCTTCGAGGAGATTAACTTCGGCAAAGCGGAATTATCCTATTTTCAACTCGGAAGGGGCTGCGATTATCTTGCGTTATTTTATATCATCCGGAAAAGTTATTGTGATTGCAAAGGCGATTAGCCGAAAGGCTTATGTGTCAACATTTATATCCTTTGAGTAGCAAGGTGAGATATTATTGCGAATATTCAAGTTATACCTATATCATAAGGAGACCTTAGGGGAAGTTCAACAATGATTCATAATTTAAGAAGATTATCGGATAGTTTCAAGATGGGAAGACCGAGGATTTTGTATCGAATTAGGATGAAAATTTACACCCTCAACTCAGAATGTGCGTACCGTTTCTGCAAGAGATTAAAAGACCAGTTTTAGAGAAAGACCATAAATCTAGAATTGCCATTCATCCGGGAAAGTTCGAAGAGGTATCAAGATTTGAAGAAGGGTTAGAAGATTTGAATGGGAAAGCATTGCGATGGGATTTTGTAACTGGACTATCTTTGACATCGATGAAGATGGATGCGCTGGGTAATAGTGGATAGATCGATCAAGTTGGTTCACTTTCTACTTATTTCAATGAAGTATTGATGGAGGAATTAAAATAATTGTGCATGCGAGAGATTGGTTGATTTCGTGGAGTACCAAGCAACCTTGTATCAGATTGGGAGCTAGGATTCATTTCGATTTGGGAAGCTGTGTGTGAGGTTCTGAGTTCCAAGTTGAATTCCAGTGATGCGTTTCATCCTTAGACAGATGGGCAGACAGAGAAGACTATCCAGATTCTTGAAGAATAGGTTGTATGTTGTGTGATGAATTTCCTTTCAACTTGAGAAGTTCAATTAACCTTAGCGAGTTTGCGTATAATAGCAGTTTTAGTTTAGCATTGAATTGGTACTGTATGAAGCTTGGTATGGAAAAATTATTTGCATGATCCCTCGTTTGTATGGAGTTCTTCAACTAATGATGATTAAGCGGATTTGACTTATGTGGGATAACCGTTGAGAGTTATTAGAATCGCAAGTCCGGAATTAAAATTCTAGAGTATTCGGATTGTGAAATGTATAGAAGAATCATGCCATTGAGAAAACTATTTGAAAGTTGTAATTTGAAATGCGTGGGAGGTAACCTTCTTTATTTGATCATTCAGGTAAGTAAATTTAAAATTCGGGGCAAATTTTCTTTAAGGGGGAGTGAGTGTAACGCCCCTAACCCTAGACACCATTTTAGCATCCCATTATATACATTTTATGCTATTTGTTGACTTTATGTGCTCACTATATGTCTTTGATTGTTTGTGAAAAGCAAGGATGGTTATGAAATAACTTTAGAGCTTTAGGGTTTAATTGGAAATAAGATAAAGTGTTGGGGTGAAGTTATAATAATTGAAAATAAATAAAATATTATAAGTAAGGTGTTTTATGTAAAGAATGGAAGTTGAGGTGTTAGTTGCATTCTTTTGATCTTGGAGGGCTTAATTGAATATGGTGGATAGTTTTCATTTAATGAGGCATGGGAGGCCATGCTTCTTACCTTTTTCCCATCACCTCCTTCCTTTAACCTCCCCATTCCATCATCTTCATCTTCTTTAACCTCCTCCAATTTTCTCCATGGGAACCCTCTCCAAAATCCTCCCTTCCAAAAATTATAGCAAATTCAATTTCCTTCCATTTTACGATCCGTTTGCATATTCTTGATCGTGGCGGCGAGGGGAGCGCATCAATCCCGGAAAATAAATATTTCATTTCACATCATTTTTGGTAAGTTATTATGACTTCCTTCTAATAATTGCTCATTTTATGTGTTATTGAATGTTTTGTTGAAAGAAAAGAAATTTGGTATTTTTGAATAATGTTATTTGAGTAAAAGATGATTTTTGGTAAATGTTGAATTGATTTTGGTTGTAATATGGTGGTCTAAGTTGAAAGATTTATGGTATAATTGTTTTGGAATGGTATTGATGCTAATGGAAATTGTTAAAGAGTAAGAGGGTATGGTTTAAGTTGAAGTAGGAATATTAAACATGAAATGTGGCAGTGTAATGAGTAAAATAACTAAGTAGTAAGAGGCTTAGGTCTATCTTATTTTGATGGGAATGATTGGTATGAGTTTGATGAAGTTAGTAATCTTTTTATGGTCTCAAAACAGAGTAAAATGGGTTTTGGTTATTTAGTTTTGGGGTTGTTGCTGAAGTCCTGTTGCTGATGCCTGATTTTGGCCGTGGCACGAGTCGTGCCCCTTGGCACGAGTCGTGCCCATGGCCAATTCGTGAGAATGACTCGTGAGAAATAAGTCACCCTTGCTGATTGATTTGGGGCTGCAAGGGCACGAGTCGTGCCATGCCCTATTTTCCCTGCACCATTTTCCAAGCTAGAGAAACCTATTCAACTAAGGATATAATTGAACCCTCTTTAACTATAAGTGTAGTAGAAAATTTTAGCTATACAACGGTATCTTCCTTGGTCAAAATGGAATTATGGAAGTAGTTTAAATATTGTCCGAAAAACAGTTGACAAGCTTGATTCGTAAATTCACCAAAGTGGTTCAAACTTGGAAATTTGATCTTGAACTTTATAAAGGTTATTCAAGGTTGTGTAATGACTACGTAGGAATGGTTTATGATACATGGTGGTCTTACTTGCTTTCATACCCTTGGTGGTTAGTTTGAATAGTGTAGAAGCTATATGTTACATTATTGTGCTAGTTTGGAAATGTGTATTTATCACATTATTACATTATTATTCCAAGTGTGGACTTATTTATCATATTGTTACCTTGATATCCCTAGAGTGGATTTATTTACTATGTTGCCTCATTGTTATCCCCAAGTGTGGATTTATATTGTATGTTTATGATATGTGCTGGGCTTCTGTATACCGGTTGTTGAAGGGTTGTTTCTGGTGAATATTGCTTTAAACAGTTCACAGGAGATGAGTTATGACAATATCTATCTCGGTTGTTAGGGGGTTGTTTCTGGTGAATATTGCTTTAAGCAGTTCACAGGAGATGAGTTATGACAATAACTATCTCGGTTGTTTGGGGGTTATTTGTGAATATTTCCTAAGTAGTTCACAAGAGATGAGTTATGACGATAACTATCTCAGTTGTAAGATTTGTTCTGGTGAATATGCCTAAGCAGTTCACGAAGGGGGTATTTATTACTCTCTGTTTGTTCTATGGTATTGATTTCTCTCAGTATGATAAAATACTTGGTTTTGGTGAATAAGTATTCACAGAAATAGAGGAGTGTTACTCCCACGTTGTACGACTTATGGTTCAGACGGAAAAGGTAAAAAGAGGTAACGTAAGGTGTTTACCGCTTTAACAATGTGTTATGTGTAACCATACTATGTGTTGCATCTTATTTGGCATCTTGTTGCATTCATAATAGCTTATTGAGATTTATTCTCACCCCTTCCCCTTTACTGTTTTAGATCGTGCTGAGACAGGTGACCTGAACCAGTGAGGCCGGGAAAAGAGTTTGGACTTCTTGTTTTTGGAGGTGTCAGGTTATGTATATGAGTAGGTGGTGTTTGGGAGTAATTTTGAAGTATTACTATTTTGGAAAGTTGTATATAAAACACTTTTGTAAAACAATTTTATTTGGGGTTTTTGAATGTAATTAAATAGCTTATGGTTTATTGAAGTTGTTGTTAAAATTTACTCCATGTGGAGATATTATAAGTTGGTTTAATTTGGAAAATTGAAAGTTAGTTTCCTTTTAAGTGAAGTCAAAAAGTTTTAAAGTTCAGGTGGTTCTTGTGTAGTTGGGGACTCTCCCACTCGGGACACGTGTTAGGTTTCGGGTCGGGGTCTTCACAGCTTTGACAACCTTTAACTATGTTTAAAAGAAGTCTCAAATAGTATCTTTCCCCTGAGCTTGGATGCGCGTAAGTCAATCGGCCTATACTTCTTCCAGATTCGCGCCTTTTCCAAACAAAAGTCCCTTTTTTCCATACATACTTTGAAGGGAAATCAGCATAGGTTAATGACCTTGCAGCGACGTCAATTTTATTTGTCTCCATCCACTCAATAAACATAGTTTTCCTGGCCTTTTCTGTGTTTACAACCCTTGGCAAAGGGTCTTCGTCACTAAAGATTAACATCTGCTCACATTCAAGATGATAACACAATCTTTCAACTGATGGTCTCCTATAATGAATAGGAAATTCAAATATTCTCCATATTGCTTTACATGACGAAATGTAGAGGCAATCTAAAAATGACTTAATTTCATCATTTTTTTCTACATTTCTGTTAGAATCTGATGTTTCCCCAACAGAGTTTGAAATCTGAATTGTACCTCGATCTGGTCCCTTTGTAACATATTTGAAAAGATACTTGATTGCTGTTGACTTGTTGCATGCTTCCACATTTATATGGCTTTGATATTTTGCTATCAAATACCTGTTATATGAAACAACAAACCTATTGTCCAACTTAATACCATTCTTTTAAACTGTAATTGGCTGGTGCCTTCTTTTGTATACACAATAGCCATTCTCATCAATCACTGTATTGCCTTGGAACGATTTTGGAAATTTCTTACCCCTGCAGCAATAAAAAAATTTGTAATTTATATTAATGATTAAAAGTTTCTGAATGTATTCATTGCTTTTATTTTCCTGTTGAAGTATACTAACCATCAATCATGCAGGGCGAGTGTTTTGGTAAAAAACAATCAACAATGAAGAAATTCGAAATAAAGCTAAGGAGGGTGCAATGGAATATAATCGGTGTAACAATGAGACTAGGATGGCTCGATCATGTAACGAGGAAAACCCTTGAGATAACTATCTCGCCGGCACAAAACCTCGGGAGGTGATTATGAGCACCTACCTTCCCAAACAATCGTATTAATATCTCAGATTTACAAAAGATGAAGCTATGGCGGATTACAAACTGTATGTGAACTGTGTGTGAGTGATGCGTGTGTCTCTGCCTTATATGTTCCAGCCATGAGCTTATAAATAGAAAAAATAACAGAAAATAAAATCCTAACAAACTTTCCTAGAATTTCGGCATGTTATCTTTATCTTGACTTGGTCTTGCAAACCGTTGAAAGGAGTCCACGTAACATGTTTTTTCCCACATTCTTTTACCCCTGTAATTAAATATAACAGAAATAAATAATGAATTAATTATGTAAATAATTTTTACCTTGTCTGCGGGTGTGAAGATGACGACATGCTGGTAATCAACTCAAGATGTAGCAATCCTGTTTTTACCCACAACAATTGTCCCCAAAAAACTATCTTTTAAATGAATTTAAAAGGTCAGTTTTTTCTACTTCCTTCTAGAAGCTCGGCAATTAATTAAATTTGTAGAGATACGTGGCAGTTAAGGAGTTTAATTGCACTTAATTAGCGTAACTACCCAAAGATCTAGGGTTTTTAACCGAGTTGCTTTTCACTTTCTTCTCCACTATCTCCAATCGTTTTCATTCATCTTCTTCTTCACGGCGGTGATTCCCTCTTCAAGGTAAAATCTTTCCCTCTCTTTTTCTCCCTTTTTGCTTTTTCAAAAAATGGTTAAATCGAAAAAAGGGCAAAGCTGCGAAAAATCCTCTGAGTTCGAACGAGGATGGGGGTTTTTCGTGTGAAGGGTTGTTGGCAAAACCAGATGAGGAAATCTGTGTTTTCAACAATGACTTGATTGAATCTATCAAAGATCGTCACTGCTTCCCGGATTCTACCATCTTTAGGCCCTTTGATGTTTTCCTTAGGTCTGACTTTGTTTCTCCGAAATGGGTTTGTTTCTATGAATACCCCTTCACTCTAGGCTTCTCTTATCCTTTCCCTGCACTGATAAATGAGTTTTTTTAGAAAAACTAACCTCGCTTTTGTCCAACTGATGCCTATGGTTTGGAGGATCTTTTCTTGTGTTTTGCGAGTGAACCGTGAATTTGGTTTAGACATAGGTTTGAGGGAGTTGGCCTTTGTATACGAGCTTCAAACTTTTGGTTCCACGAGATACCTCCTTAAGACTAGGTCTGGCATGAAACCTCTGTTTCTGAAAGTAACCGTGAATGATAGGGGTTGGAAATCGAAATACTTTTTTGTTAAGAAGAATTCCTTGGAGGAAGGAGATTTTTTGGCGACTGAATGGAATAGGGAAGGTATCCCTCTTTCAAACTTCAATTTTTCCTTATTTCCCGCACTTACTTGTTGTAATTTTCCTTGTCCTGTTTTTGCAGCTATTGATTGGGCTAAGTTTTTCCCTCCGTCTGCTGAGACAATTGGGAAGGTGAGAATACTATTGGAGTTCTCAGAGGGGGAGCGATCTTTCCAACCTTTTGAAGCCATAGCAATCTCTGAGGACAAGGAGATATCACCATCTACCGAAATGTCTACTGGTAAGATCTGTAAATCTTGTAAAAAAAATTTCTTGGTATACATGGATTCCGCTTTCTCCTAACAGCGTGCTTTCTTGACAGTTTCAAAGTCTACTGGTAAGATCTGTAAATCTTGTTAAATAATTTGTTGATATATATGTTGAGAGTAACTGTAATTACATTTTTAAATGGCCATAGATGCTATTAATCCTGCAGTTTGTAGGAAGCAGAAATGCCAGGAGACACATGCATCATTCAATTAGTAATCCGGAAGGTCAAGAAAAATTCAGTTACATTCTAATTGTGTGGCTATTTATGTGAGGACCCCGACCCGGAACCTACACGTGTCCCGAGCTGGAGCGTCCTCAAACTAACCCAAATTTCCTAAACTTTTTAAAACTTCGATTTAACTTACAACTTAAACATACTGAACAAAACCATTTCCAATTAACTTCATTCCTCTCTACATGGAAGGAAGAGTTGAATAACTTTTAAAAGTAACAACCTACTTTAATTACAAAAGACTTTATTTATAATGTAGAAACTAAGTTTTATACCCACCAACTCCGTAGAGGAATTATACCAAAATACATTTTCTACGCCAACCTATATGTACCCCGACAATCCCAAAATACCACATTCGAATTCCTTTCCGTCCTCACTTGGCCGGTCCGCCTGTCTCAGGATCTAAAAACATTAAAGGGAGAGGGGTGAGAATAAATCTCAGCAAACTATTATGAATGCAGCAATATGCCAAATAAGATGCAACACATAACAAGTTGCATACAACACATTTGAAAAGCTGTAAACACCTTCCATTACCTTGGTTTACCTTTTTCCGTCTGAACAATAGTCGTACAACATTGGGTGTGAAGACCCCGACCCGGAACCTATACGTGTCCCGAGCTGGAGCGTCCTCAAACTAACCCAAATTTCCTAAACTTTTAAAACTTTTATTTAACTTTCAAAAATAATTACAATTGTTATAATCATTTCAAAATAAATCTACACCTTTTCACAATGGAGAAATAGTTGACTAACTTAGAAAGTAAGAAACTGTTTTAGTTACAAAAGGCATCGGTTATAACATAGCATTAAGGTTTATATATACAATACCGTAAATGAATTATACTAAAAATATACTTTATACTCCAACCTATATATATACCCCGACAATTCCCAAAATCTCACTTCCAAACTCCTCACCGCCCTTACTTGGCCGGTCCGCCTGTCTCGGAATCTAAAACATTAAAGGGAGAGGGGTGAGAATAAATCTCAGCAAGCTATTATGAATGCAGCAATATGCCATACAAGATGCAACACATAACAAGTTGCATATAACACATTGGAAAAGTCAGAACACCTTACATTACCTTGGTTTACCTTTTCCCGTCTGAACATTAGTCGTACAACATTGGGTATAATAATACTCCAATCTTACAGTGAGCTGCTTAAGCAATACTCACATCTTATAAGACCCGTTTTTCAGGGAACCAAATAAGATAGTAGCAACTCTGTAAGGCTTTTGGCTCAATACAGATGCTATACCCCATCCTGTGGCCACAGGAGGGGACGGCCACATATATAACATAATCCGATCACATTAGGTCACACTTCCATAATTGATCGTATTATGTTATACCCCCAATGTCAGCTGACTCACACATTATCAAGCACATAGTAGATACTTGAAATATAATCCACAAAGGGGATAAACAACATAGCAACATGGTAAAATATACTCATGTTCAACCAACATCATAGTGCAACATATAAGTAATACACTAAGCATAGTACCTTCAATGAATGTAAAATCAAATGAAGTAACAATACAACCGTATAATCCACACTTGGGATACAATATAATAACATGCCAATTAATCCAAAAAGGGGATAAGCAATATAACAACATATCATAACAATTCCTACGAAGTCATTACACAACCTCGGAAAAATCTTAATAAGGATTCATAATCTACTTCCCATGCTCGAACCACATTAGTGAAGTACAAATCAAGCTTAACAACCATTTCCGGACGATACTCAATATTATAATGTCTCTAAGGGAGAGGGGCCAAATTTATCAAATTAGAGTTACAATGCTTAAGTGGCCCAAGTATTCTACCTTGATCTAGTTAAAGAGGATTAATTCATATCTGAGTTTGATTGGGTTTCAGTAATTTACAAAGGTTAGGCGTCATGCCACTAGGTTGTAGGTAAAATCAGCAAGAAAGGAGACTTAAGAGGTCCTGGCACCATGGGCGACCGCCCATGCCACTTGGGCGACCGCCCAAGTGGTTTTCAAAGGAACTAACACAACTGCCCTCTTGGGCGACCGCACACCTCCTCTTGGGCGACCGCCCAAGAGGGATTTCCAAGGAGCCTTGGTTTCTGCCCACATGGGCGGCCGCTCAAGCTCCCATGGGCGACCGCCCAAGGGCCTTTTCCAGCAACCTAGATTTCTAAATTCCTCTTTTTACCACTTTTCTTTCCTTTTTAAATCTTCTTTATACCCATGAACACCAAGGGAATTTCTAGCTTTACAAGGTTCCTTATAAATCATGTAACCCAAAATAATGTAACCTAGATCACTTATCACCCAATCTTCCACCCATTTCACTAATTCATCCTAGATTAACCTATTAATCTAACTTCATCCATTTCTCACACCCTAGATCATCTTCCATGAACATCAACCTCTTTCCATTTCTTTTACCAATCACTCAACTCTTTTAAAGTTCCCAAAGCATGAAACAACCATCAACATAGCAAGAACAACATGTAAGAATTTATGAACATTCATAAGAAGGGAAATCATAACAACTCACTTAGCAAATATGGAATGGAATGAAGATCTCCTTAGCTTGATGAGCTCCTCTCATCATCTCGAACACAAAAGTACTCTCGGATCTAAAAATGGTGAAGGATTGAACTTGATAGGAGTCTTGAAAGGTGAAGCTTCATCAATGGAGGTTCCATGGATTGAGAGAGAAAGTCAAGGAGGAGAAGGAGGGAGATGGAGTATAGAATTGATAAAGGGAGTAGGGGGGCCGGTCTTGAAGGGAGAGAGTGAGGGAAAAAGAGAGATAGGTATGGTCCCCCATACCACATTTTTTTAAGGCTTTCAACATTTTATTTCTTTCCCCTACACAAACTAAAGCCTAACTACTCACATTTTATTTATTGTCAATTATTATACTTTCCCCATGGACTTTATTTAATTTTTTCTCAATTATCTCATCCTAATATAAGAAATCAAAGATATAAGAATGAACATATAATATTAACAATAATATTAAAAGCACACAATATGATGTTAAATTAGTGCCTAGGGTTAGGGTCGTTACACTCACTCCCCCTTAAAGAAAATTCGTCCCGAATTTGACTGTCACTTACCTAACTGATCAACCCGCCTCGGTTACATGTATACCTCAGACTTCAATTCCCAATTAGTCTCTTCCATGTTGTGATTCTTCCCAAAAATTCTAATTCCATTAATAATATGATATTACCACTTAATGATCCAAGCATACTATACAAATATCACTAACGCGAATTTTCACGATCTCAATGAAAATATAAATAAATAAAAGTATTACAACTTATGTCACCAATTACATTACAATATCACATTAAAACTTCAAATACTCTATAAGCTTCTCCAAGCCAGTCTATAAGTCAAATCACCAATCTTTTCTAAAGCTTCAAATGGATTAACGAACTTTGGCGCCAATTTACCTTAGGCCTTGCTTCTCCAAACTCACCCCAACAAATTAGAGATCGATATTTCTTCCCAAACTATGCCTCATACGGTTTTATCTCAATGTTAGAATGATAACTACCATTATACGCACTCAACCACTGGTAACCATACGTCCTATTGACTACTAACAACCATTGTTCATGCCCGTAGCATATCATCAACAACAAGTAATGATTCCTCAAATTTTTACAAGGTTAAACTTAATAGCATTCCCACCTTCCCAAAAGGACCTTCCCGAACGATGTCTATCCAATCCATTTAACACTATGGGTTTTATACAATCGAACTATCCCCTAACATATGTGAGGACTTTATTAATAACATCTCATCAAGCTATATATATAACGAGTAGAAAATATAATTCAACTTTCTATAACAAAATAACATACCCTTCTTTACTTCCAATGTAACTCAATCACAAAATCTATAGTGATAAAACTCTCAAGTTCAATCTAGAACTCTAAATATTTTAATAAATCTTCTAACGTCAATATTCTATTATCACAATTCAATGTTTCAATTATGTTCAGGCCTAGTGACAAATCAATATTCAAATTGAATGGTTGGCCGCCCACAACGGAGCCGATCCAACTCCGAAACAAAAACCGAGTCTACTGTGACCGACACAATAATAACCCCACATTTATCAAATCATCTCTCGGATCAAAACTTGAATACAATTAATCATTATAGGGGAACTAGGTTGCTTTTCTACTTGCTTCTGTACATTTTATATCTTTAGGATACCAAGTCTTTCTAAAAATTATAACATCTTTCAGAATTCCAAAGGATAATATAAAAAGAGATTCAAAGAGACCCGAATGGTTTATTTATTTAAAACCGGCCTATACCAGTTTTAATTAACTAAACCACTCACAAATTTAAGAAATTTCAAAAGATTGATAAGCTAAAAAATAACTCGAGTGATTTAATTATCTACAACCGTCCCATACCAGTGGTAGATAGTTAAATTACTCACAGATTTTAATTTACGCGAAAACGGTTTATTGACCTTATTAAATCAACTATCCCCGAAGGGCACAATTGCTCATACCGAAGTTCAATATACAATCCAAAGTTTTGAAGCACATTTAAAACAATTCTAACATAATATTCTTGTTTGACTTCTATTTATAGTGTAGCCACCACTCATAATATTTTTACTTAGTTAAATTCCCTATAAGAAAACACAATCTCGTAATACTTATTACTATCTCCGATAAATAACACTAAAACATTCATTAAGATTATAAACTTGGCAAAGCATCCTCAATTCAATAATTCTTTAAGTTGAATATTCAACACCTTTACTTAATTTGAGTCATCTATTCCCTACCTTTGATATTGGTATTGTACTTAGCAACAACATATTGTAAACATCTAGTTCCCGATCAAATACCATAATTTCTAAATAAGAAGATATAATTGGAACTCACACAGATCAATCATTCCCAAATTTCAATTGAACATTACGGTATAATCTAACTTACCTCCCTATAACCATCAACAACTCAAAACCCGTATAACGTCAATATCTTCCGAGCATCACACCAATCCCTTATATGAGTCACGCAACTAAGTCAACCTATACGGTGTAATCATCCTAAAGTATCCTGTCTTCCAATAAGATTTATCCTCATTTTATTTTCTCAACTAATGATAATCATCTCTCAAAACAAACCATATGCATATTTTACCAATTCCTGAAGTTGATCCTATAAGTCACCAATAACTACATCTATTATACTTCTTCACATTTATCCTATTTACCCCTCCATAACTAATACACAACCACAATTCAAAACGGTTATATTAAATACAATTGTTGTCTTAAGTATATCCTTAGAACAAATATTCACTGTAATTGTAACACCCGAAATTCAACTGATAACCATTGAGTATCCTACTAGTTTCTAAAATCAGTCATGCAAATCATCAACAAGTGATAACGAATACTTATTTCTTACAGTTACCAATTTGAGATCTCTATAATCTATAAATAACCACCAAGTATCATCTTTTCTAAATATAGTAACAATTTACCCTTATGGAGATTCACTAAGCTCATTATCTTCTTTATCAAATAATTTCCCAAAATGAATCATCAATTCTGTCATCCCAATAGTGTCCTCTATCTAGGAATCCGAATACTAAAATAGTACATTATATCAACTCAAAGTTTCAATATCCTGGTATGATACCTGATGAAAACCCATTTTTGAAACTCACATGAAAAACACTACTTAGTCAACTTATAGGGTGATATCACTTACAAAAATATCTGATTTCCTATTCAAATTAGTAGCAAGAATTCAATCAATCTCTCCTTAGAGAATAAACTTATAGCACATAAGGCAAATATATGTCAGTTCCATAAGATCTCGGACTCGCGATATTTTACAACCCATATAATCCCACTTAGACTATCACTTTCAATACTAGTCTCATATATCTAGTCTCCACCATGAGACACCAATGAATAAATAATCATGCAATTATACAACCATAAACCACTCTTAATTAGGCCATATACCTAACCTCAACTAAGAGTTCACAAATTCATTTACCACCGTACATGAGATAACTCAAGTGTCCCTTACTCAAATATAACACATAACTCAAATAATCTTCACATTCTTTAGGCCATACTTTCGACATTTATGCATATATGATATAATAGAAAATAATGACTCATCCGCCTCAACCACACACGGAGGCAAATCAAACACGGATAAGGAGACTCGCTTCTTGCGACAATCCTCCCCAAACACAACAACTACTCAGTCGATTCAGGTTAATATGACAATAATTCACGAATGGATATATCTACCATAACCACCGGCAACCCATGCCCACTTAATCACAACCACCATGATAAACAAGAATGATTCGAGATACTCTCCCATAGGAGTAGAACCTCCAGCACATAAGGCAACTTTTAGGCTATTTATGCAAATCAAGCGAAATGTAATGCCACATGAGAACGAAATGAACGAAATTTAGAAAAGTATGAACCCTAATTCCAGAGACAGGTAATATACCTCAAATGATTGTGGAGGAATCTATCTCTCCATAACTCACCTTTCCTTGATTCCTTGGTTGGTCAATATCATTTTGTCATTAAACAAATTCCTGCATAATACTCTCGACGTCAGTTATCACACATTCTCACTCAGCTAGACTCTACCCCGAGAATTCTAACCGAGCTCTGATACCAACTGTGAAGACCCCGACCCGGAACCTATACGTGTCCCGAGCTGGAGCGTCCTCAAACTAACCCAAATTTCCTAAACTTTTAAAACTTTTATTTAACTTTCAAAAATAATTACAATTGTTATAATCATTTCAAAATAAATCTACACCTTTTCACAATGGAGAAATAGTTGACTAACTTAGAAAGTAAGAAACTGTTTTAGTTACAAAAGGCATCGGTTATAACATAGCATTAAGGTTTATATATACAATACCGTAAATGAATTATACTAAAAATATACTTTATACTCCAACCTATATATATACCCCGACAATTCCCAAAATCTCACTTCCAAACTCCTCACCGCCCTTACTTGGCCGGTCCGCCTGTCTCGGAATCTAAAACATTAAAGGGAGAGGGGTGAGAATAAATCTCAGCAAGCTATTATGAATGCAGCAATATGCCATACAAGATGCAACACATAACAAGTTGCATATAACACATTGGAAAAGCTGTAAACACCTTACATTACCTTGGTTTACCTTTTCCCGTCTGAACATTAGTCGTACAACATTGGGTATAATAATACTCCAATCTTACAGTGAGCTGCTTAAGCAATACTCACATCTTATAAGACCCGTTTTTCAGGGAACCAAATAAGATAGTAGCAACTCTGTAAGGCTTTTGGCTCAATACAGATGCTATACCCCATCCTGTGGCCACAGGAGGGGACGGCCACAGATATAACATAATCCGATCACATTAGGTCACACTTCCATAATTGATCGTATTATGTTATACCCCCAATGTCAGCTGACTCACACATTATCAAGCACATAGTAGATACTTGAAATATAATCCACAAAGGGGATAAACAACATAGCAACATGGTAAAATATACTCATGTTCAACCAACATCATAGTGCAACATATAAGTAATACACTAAGCATAGTACCTTCAATGAATGTAAAATCAAATGAAGTAACAATACAACCGTATAATCCACACTTGGGATACAATATAATAACATGCCAATTAATCCATAAAGGGGATAAGCAATATAACAACATATCATAACAATTCCTACGAAGTCATTACACAACCTCGGAAAAATCTTAATAAGGATTCATAATCTACTTCCCATGCTCGAACCACATTAGTGAAGTACAAATCAAGCTTAACAACCATTTCCGGACGATACTCAATATTATAATGTCTCTAAGGGAGAGGGGCCAAATTTATCAAATTAGAGTTACAATGCTTAAGTGGCCCAAGTATTCTACCTTGATCTAGTTAAAGAGGATTAATTCATATCTGAGTTTGATTGGGTTTCAGTAATTTACAAAGGTTAGGCGTCATGCCACTAGGTTGTAGGTAAAATCAGCAAGAAAGGAGACTTAAGAGGTCCTGGCACCATGGGCGACCGCTCATGCCACTTGGGCGACCGCCCAAGTGGTTTTCAAAGGAACTAACACAACTGCCCTCTTGGGCGACCGCACACCTCCTCTTGGGCGACCGCCCAAGAGGGATTTCAAAGGAGCCTTGGTTTCTGCCCACATGGGCGGCCGCTCAAGCTCCCATGGGCGACCGCCCAAGGGCCTTTTCCAGCAACCTAAATTTCTAAATTCCTCTTTTTACCACTTTTCTTTACTTTTTTTTTAAATCTTCTTTATACCCATGAACACCAAGGAAATTTCTAGCTTTACAAGGTTCCTTATAAATCATGTAACCCAAAATAATGTAACCTAGATCACTTATCACCCAATCTTCCACCCATTTCACTAATTCATCCTAGATTAACCTATTAATCTAACTTCATCCATTTCTCACACCCTAGATCATCTTCCATGAACATCAACCTCTTTCCATTTCTTTTACCAATCACTCAACTCTTTTAAAGTTCCCAAAGCATGAAACAACCATCAACATAGCAAGAACAACATGTAAGAATTTATGAACATTCATAAGAAGGGAAATCATAACAACTCACTTAGCAAATATGGAATGGAATGAAGATCTCCTTAGCTTGATGAGCTCCTCTCATCATCCCGAACACAAAAGTACTCTCGGATCTAAAAATGGTGAAGGATTGAACTTGATAGGAGTCTTGAAAGGTGAAGCTTCATCAATGGAGGTTCCATGGATTGAGAGAGAAAGTCAAGGAGGAGAAGGAGGGAGATGGAGTATAGAATTGATAAAGGGAGTAGGGGGGCCGGTCTTGAAGGGAGAGAGTGAGGGAAAAAGAGAGATAGGTATGGTCCCCCATACCACATTTTTTTAAGGCTTTCAACATTTTATTTCTTTTTCCTACACAAACTAAAGCCTAACTACTCACATTTTATTTATTGTCAATTATTATACTTTCCCCATGGACTTTATTTAATTTTTTCTCAATTATCTCATCCTAATATAAGAAATCAAAGATATAAGAATGAACATATAATATTAACAATAATATTAAAAGCACACAATATGATGTTAAATTAGTGCCTAGGGTTAGGGTCGTTACATTGGGTATAATAATACTCCAATCTTAGGTGAGCTGCTTAAGCAATACTCACATCTTATAAGACCCGTTTTTCAGGGAATCATATAAGATAGTAGCAACTCTGTAAGGCTTTTGGCTCAATACAGATGTTATAACCCCAACTTGTGGCCACAGAAGGGGACGGTCACAGATATAACATAATCCGATCACATTATGTCACACTTCCATAATTGATCGTATTATGTTATACCCCCAACATCAGCTGATTAACACATTATCAAGCACATAATAGTTACTTGAAATATAATCCACAAACGGGATAAGCAATATAGCCACCTAGTAAAATATACTCATGTTCAACCAATATCATAGTGCAACATTTAATTAATACACTATGCATATAACCATCAATGAATATGAAACCAAGTAAGGTAACAAGGTATCATTAACCATCCCTACATAATCAATATATCACAATACGTGGCCTCTATGAAGGTCTAAGCTCAATTTACCAAGTGGAAGTCACATTTGATAAGTGGTCAAACAAGATTGCCAAACAATTCCTGAGCCGGATTTAAAGTGCTTCCTTAGTTCCAATTTAACCCATTTAAGGTGTCATTTAGTGGCCCAAGTAATCTACTTTAACCTAAGTTAAAAGGATTAAATTCATATTCCGGAAAGGTTAGGTTCCACTACTTTAAATTGGTTAAGGATCATGCTAGGAGGTTGCTAGTAAGAATTCAGCAGGAAAAGAAACTGGAAAAACTTCTGACGACATGGGCGACCGCCCAAAGGGGTATGGGCAACCGCCCAAGCAAGGGTAAGATGAAGGATATTTTCTGTGGTCATGGGCGACCGCCCAGCTCCCATGGGCGACCGCCCACGAGGCGATTTTTCCAGATTTCAGTTAAATCAAATCACTACAAGGAAAACCGGATTTAGAGACGGAAATTTAGAGACGGACGAAATCTGTAGCTAATTTGGCGACAGATTAGAGACAGAACCAAAAATCAGAGACGGATTCGTATTTCGTCTCTAAATTAGAGACGGATTAAGATTCCGTCTCTAATTCAGAGACGGAATATGAATCCGTCTCTAATTCATAGACGGAATCTGAATCCGTCTCTAATATAGAGACGGAATCCGAATCCGTCTCTAATTTAGAGACGAAATCTGATTCCGTCTCTAATTTAGAGACGGATTCAGATTCCGTCTCTAAATTTTAGAGACGGGTTTTGTATATGTCTCTAAAATAGAGACAAATTCAGAATCCGTCTCTAAATTAGAGACAGATTAAGAATCCGTCTCTAAATTAGAGACAGATTCAGAATCCGTCTCTAAACTTTAGAGACAGATTTTAACCCGTCTCTAATTTAGAGACAGATTTCTGAATCCGTCTCTAATTTAGTGACAGATTCAACATCTGTCTCTAAAATTTAGAGACAGATTTAGTATCCGTCTCTAAATTTGACTTTTCTTCTATATACTTTCATTTGTTTAGTTTTTTTCTATCTTTTTTTATATAACTTTTTCTAAAAAAAACCACTAATTAACAAAGGCTAAAATATTGTTTTCTAGTCAATAAAAATTTAAAAAAAATAAAAAATACATATAGGGTAGTTCGTCCCTCTTTTGACTTTTCTTCTATATACTTTCATTTGTTTAGTTTTTTTCTATCTTTTTTTTATATAACTTTTTCTAAAAAAACCACTAATTAAAAAAGGCTAAAATATTGTTTTCTAGTCAATAAAAAAAATTTTAAAAAATAAACAATAAATATAGGGTAGTCCGTCCCTCTTTTGACTTTTCTTCTACATACTTTCATTTGTTTAGTTTTTTTTTATCTTTTTTTCTATAACTTTTTCTAAAAAAACCACTGATTAACAAAGGCTAAAATATTGTTTTCTAGTCAATAATTTTTTTTTTAAAAAAGAAAAAATAAATATAGGGTAGTACGTCCCTCTTTTGACTTTTCTTCTATATACTTTCATTTGTTTAGTTTTTTTCTATCTTTTTTTATATAACTTTTTCTAAAAAAAACCACTGATTAACAAAGGCTAAAATATTGTTTTCTAGTCAATAAATTTTTTTTTAAAAAATAAAAAATAAATATAGGGTAGTCCGTCCCTCTTTTGACTTTTCTTCTATATACTTTCGTTTGTTTAGTTTTTTTCTATCTTTTTTTCTATAACTTTTTCTAAAAAAAACCACTGATTAACAAAGCTAAAATATTGTTTTCTAGTCAATAAAAATTTTAAAAAAAAATAAAAAATAAATTTAGGGTAGTCCGTCCCTCTTTTGACTTTTCTTCTATATACTTTCATTTGTTTAGTTTTTTTCTATCTATTTTTCTATAACTTTTTCTAAAAAAAACCACTGATTAACAAAGGCTAAAATATTGTTTTCTAGTCAATAAAAATTTTTAAAAAAAATAAAAAATAAATTTAGGGTAGTCTCGTCTCCTCTTTTGACTTTTCTTCTATATACTTTCATTTGTTTAGTTTTTTCTATCTTTTTTTCTATAACTTTTTCTAAAAAAAAACACTGATTAACAAAGGCTAAAATATTGTTTTCTAGTCAATAATAATTTTTTAAAAATAAAAAATAAATATAAGGTAGACCGTCCTCTTTTGACTTTTCTTCTATATACTTTCATTTGTTTAGTTTTTTTCTATCTTTTTTTCTATAACTTTTTCTAAAAAAAAACACTGATTAACAAAGGCTAAAATATTGTTTTCTAGTCAATAAAATTTTTTTAAAAAAATAAAAAATAAATATAGGGTAGTCCGTCCCTCTTTTGACTTTTCTTCTATATACTTTCATTTGTTTAGTTTTTTCTATCTTTTTTTCTATAACTTTTTCTAAAAAAAACCACTGATTAACAAAGGCTAAAATATTGTTTTCTAGTCAATAAAAAAAATTTTTAAAAATAAAAAATAAATATAGGGTAGTCCGTCCCTCTTTTGACTTTTCTTCTATATACTTTCATTTGTTTAGTTTTTTTCTATCTTTTTTTCTATAACTTTTTCTAAAAAAACCACTGATTAACAAAGGCTAAAATATTGTTTTCTAGTCAATAAATTTTTTTTAAAAAAATAAAAAATAAATATAGGGTAGTCCGTCCCTCTTTTGACTTTTCTTCTATATACTTTCATTTGTTTAGTTTTTTTCTATCTTTTTTTCTATAACTTTTTCTAAAAAAAACCACTGATTAACAAAGGCTAAAATATTGTTTTCTAGTCAATAAAATTTTTTTAAAAAAATAAAAAATAAATATAGGGTAGTCCGTCCCTCTTTTGACTTTTCTTCTATATACTTTCATTTGTTTAGTTTTTTTCTATCTTTTTTTCTATAACTTTTTCTAAAAAAATCACTGATTAACAAAGGCTAAAATATTGTTTTCTAGTCAATAAATTTTTTTCAAAAATAAACAATAAATATAGGGTAGTCCGTCCCTCTTTTGACTTTTCTTCTATATACTTTCATTTGTTTAGTTTTTTTCTATCTTTTTTTCTATAACTTTTTCTAAAACAAACTACTGATTAACAAAGGCTAAAATATTGTTTTCTAGTCAATAAAATTTTTTTAAAAAAATAAAATATAAATATAGGTTAGTCTGTCCCTCTTTTGACTTTTCTTCTATATACTTTCATTTGTTTAGTTTTTTTCTATCTTTTATTCTATAACTTTTTCTAAAAAAAACCACTGATTAACAAAGGCTAAAATATTGTTTTCTAGTCAATAAAAAAATTTTTAAAAAATAAAAAATAAATATAGGGTAGTCCGTCCCTCTCTTTGACTTTTCTTCTATATACTTTCGTTTGTTTAGTTTTTTTCTATCTTTTTTTCTATAACTTTTTCTAAAAAACCACTGATTAACAAAGGCTAAAATATTTTTTTCTAGTCAATAAAAATATTTTAAAAAAATAAAAAATAAATATAGGGTAGTCCGTCCTCTTTTGACTTTTCTTCTATATACTTTCATTTGTTTAGTTTTTTTCTATCTTTTTCTATAACTTTTTCTAAAAAAAACCACTGATTAACAAAGGCTAAAATATTGTTTTCTAGTCAATAAAAAAATTTTAAAAAATAAATATAGGGTAGTCCGTCCCTCTTTTGACTTTTCTTCTATATACTTTCGTTTGTTTAGTTTTTTTCTATCTTTTTTTCTATAACTTTTTCTAAAAAAAACCACTGATTAACAAAGGCTAAAATATTGTTTTCTAGTCAATAAATTTTTTTTAAAAAAATAAATATAGGGTAGTCCGTCCCTCTTTTGACTTTTCTTCTATATACTTTCATTTGTTTAGTTTTTTTCTATCTTTTTTTCTATAACTTTTTCTAAAAAAAACCACTGATTAACAAAGGCTAAAATATTGTTTTCTAGTCAATAAAAAAAATTTTAAAAATTAAAAAATAAATATAGGGTAGTCCGTCCCTCTTTTGACTTTTCTTCTATATACTTTCGTTTGTTTAGTTTTTCTATCTTTTTTTCTATAACTTTTTCTAAAAAAAACCACTGATTAACAAAGGCTAAAATATTGTTTTCTAGTCAATAAAAATTTTTACAAAAATAAAAAATAAATATAGGGTAGTCCGTCCCTGTTTTGACTTTTCTTCTATGTTCTTTCATTTGTTTAGTTTTTTTCTATCTTTTTTTCTATAACTTTTTCTAAAAAAAAACCACTGATTAACAAAGGCTAAAATATTGTTTTCTAGGGTATAGGGTATAGGGGTTAGGGTTTAGGGTTTAGGGGTTAGGGTATAGGGTTTAGGGTTTAGGGGTTAGGGGTTAGGGTTTAGGGTTTAAGGTATAGCCCCTAACCCCTAACCCCTAAACCCTAACCCCTAAATCCTAACCCCTGACCCCTATCCCCTAAACCCTAAACTCTAAACCCTAAACCCTATACCCTAACCCCTAAAGCTATAGAGATGAAAAACACTTTAAATGTCATTTAGAATGTAGAAAAAAATTAAAAAAAAATAAACGAGGTAGCCGTATACCATTTTCACAAGATCGGGACACATTCCTTAAATCCCTAAATAATGGCACATATTTGTAACTCAATTTTCATTTGGATTTTGAGGAAAGTCATAAAGATGAAAAACACTTTATTGTTATTGTTAATAAGTATTTTTTATAATTTATTAATATCAATTATTATTTAGGTATATTAATATTTCTTAGAATTTTAAATTATTAAATTATTATTAATAAATTTAAAATAATTAAATTAATGAATATTATTATTAATTAATAACATTATTATTTTTGATGTTATGTATTATTACTAGTTATTATTAATATTATTATTAATAATATAATAATATTATTATTAATTATATAATAATAACTATTAATATATTCAATTATACAATTGAATAATTAACAATAACATCATTATTAGTCTTATTATTAAGTATTATTACTAATTATATGATAATGTTATTATTCTTGATATTAGGCATACTAATATAACTAAAATTTTGGGTAAATCAAATAAAAGCATGTAAATATTTTAGATAACTTTTTGTAAATTTCAGTAATAAAAAAATCTAAAATATTTTTTCCTATTCAATAAAAAATAATAAAAATTACTAATATTATTAATACTATTATTAATATTATTACTGTAGTAGGATAAAAAAATCTAAAATATTTTGTAAAAATATTCTTTGCTATTCAATAAAAAATAATAAAAAATAATAAAAATTACTAGTTATTATTAATAATTAATATTAATTAATTAATTAATTAATTATATAATTAATAATTTATTAATAAATATTATTAATAATAAATATTATTATTCTTAATATTAGACACAAATATTTTAGTTAGTGTATAATATAGTGTGAAATAAATATAAGTACGTGTGATGTGGCATTGTTTGATTGGATTTTAAAATTTTACGGGGATTATGGGCAATGCAAGATCCGACCATTCATAACATTTAATCAAACGGTCCAAAATCATTTAAACAAAACCAAATACTCCACGTCTCCACCCTCTCCCTATTTCTCTCTTTCTCTCTCTCTCTTCAGTTTTCATTTACAGCGCCTGGTTTTTTTGGCACCACCGTTTTCTCTCTCTCTCTCATTCCCACAGCTCCGTCACCGTTGTGAGGACCCCGACCCGGAACCTACACGTGTCCCGAGCTGGAGCGTCCTCAAACTAACCCAAAACTCCTAATACTTTAAAAACTTTGATTTAACTTCCAACATAAACACAACCATTTCAAAATAATTCTACTCCTTCCACATTGAATGAAAAGTTGACCAACCATGAAAATAATAAACTGTTTTAGTTACAAAAGGTATCGAATATAATATGGAATTTAAAGTTTATGAATACAACCTTTTAAAGGAATTATGCTAACCAACCCTTTTTACCCAATCTAAAACATAACCCGACAATTCCCAAAATACCACTTCTAACTCCTTTCCGCTCTTACTCGGTCGGTCCCAATTGTCTCGGAATCTAAAACAAGAAGGGAGAGGGGTGAGAATAAATCTCCATGAGCTATTATGAATGCAGCAAGATGCCATACAAGATGCAACACGTAGCATGTAACACTTAACACATTATGAAAGCGGTAAACACCTTACGTTACCCTCATTTTACCTTTTCCCGTCTGAACAATAAGTCGTACAACGTGGGAGTAAAACTCCACTCTTTGGTGAATTGCCTCCAAAGACATTCACCTCTTATAGGACTCATACCCCAGACCATCCATATAAGAAAGGATACCTATATTAGAATATCCCAAAAATAATATCGTCCCTCCTTACAACTATCGCAACAGATCTGTAAAGCTTTTTGGGTCAATACAAGCATGGCCCCACCCCGTGGCCACAGAGTGGGGAAGGGTCACCGATATGATGTACCTTCAATCACTTATAGAACAAATCCATAATTGATTGGCATCCATCATACCCACCCGAACATAAACACGCTCAAGCACATGATAGATACTTGAGATAAATCCACAAACCGGGATAGTAATATAACAACATGGTAATGTATACTCATGCCAATCAATGCCATAATGCAACATTTAAGTAATACACTATGCATAGCATCATCAACAAATATGAATGATAACAAATAAATTCACAAATGGAATAACCACACAACTACATGGTAAACATATCCACACATTGGGATAACATAACAACTTGTCAAATATTCCACACTTGGGGAGCCACATAACACTTGCCAAATAATCCACAAAGGGGATAAACAATATAGTCACATGGTAAAATAGAATATCTGGAAATGATCATTGCATATTTAGTTTATAAAACCAATTCCATTTGAGAGATCACCTAAAAATACTCAATTTGGACTCTTGAACCATCCAATTTCGAGTCCGTATGAATTAACTATGATTTATTCAATTCCCACTCAACTTCTAACGTACAATACTACCTGCTGTAACCAAATCAGATTTTTGGGACATAAGGATAACTTCTTTAGCTATGAAACCATCATATTCAGAAAGTACTCAGAAAAACACCCAATTTAGACCCAAGAACCATCCAATTCCGATTTAATATGATTAAGTTATGACCATCACAAGATTGCTAAACGAATACGGTTCCCGTAATTGAAGTTAGGATTTCTGGGGTCTTGGGCGACCGCCCAAACCTCTTGGGCGACCGCCCAAGAGGGTTTTCAAGGAAATGAGAGTTTACGCCAAGCATGGGCGGCCGCTCGGCCCCTTGGGCGACCGCCCAAGCCTCTGCCAGCCCAAACTTAGGTTTTTAACCCTTTAACCCTAGTTCTTCCTTCCCTCTACCATTGATTATTCAAGAACACCCAAGAACACCTTCATTTCACCAAATCCCAAACAAACATGTAAACTCCAAAACCAAGTAACCCTAGATTATTTATCACTACTATTTCTACCCATTTCAACCCTTTTAACTCATCTTCATTGAACCCTAACTTCAACAATTTCAAATTCCATCCATTTATTACATCCTAGATCATCTTCCAAGAACATTAACCTCTTTCTATATCATTAACCAAGCACTCAACTCTTTAAAGTTCCCAACCATTTCATTATCTCATTTCAAGCTAAATCTCCTAATTTAACTCCACCCATTTCATACATCAATTCTTCAACCTTCAAGAAGGTTTCTAAAGCATTAACAACCATTACAATAACAATCACAACATCAAATCATTGATGAGCATACAAAGAAAGGAAGTCATAATAACTCACCTTGGGATTTGCAATGGGAGGTTGATCTTTCTAGCTAGATGAATTTCCCAAGATGATCCAACTTCAAAACTATCCTTAGACTTGAAAATGGTGGAAGAATGCCTTGGATTCAAGCTTGGGAGGAGGGCTTCAATGGAGGTTCTCTAACTTTCTCTAGGATGAAGAAGGAAGAATGAAGGAGAAGGAAGGAATGTAAGGAGGATAATGGAGAGGGGACCGGCCAAGGAGGGAGCAAGAGGAGGGACACTTGGCTTTAGGAGGAAGTATGACAATTTGGCCCCTCCCACAAAAATTAAACTAAGGCTTCCCTTTTTAAAATTTAAAACTAACCTTTACTCAAATAATTCATCCTACCCATTTACCTTCTTGTACTATTTATCATTTTTCCATTTTTATTATTTCCCCAAATTTCTTTATTTAATATCCAATAAATTCTCAAAAGATTCTAATCTTACTACTCACCCAATTTATCTTAATTTAAGAATTTAAAGACATGATTGAACACATAAAGCTAACATAAATATTAAAAGCATATAATATAATAATCAAAATTTGTGCCTAGGGTTGGGGTCGTTACACTCACTCCTTAAGGAAAATTCGTCCCGAATTTGACTGTCGCTACCCTAATGATCAAATAGCGAAGGCTACCTTTCACACATTCTAACTCAATATTTTCAATTAGACTTCTCAAAGGCATGATTCTACTATACATTTTCACAACTTAAATACTCTAAGACTTCAATTCCCAATTAGTCTCATCAATGCTATGATTCTTTCCAAGATTCTAATTCCATTAATAATGTGATATAACAACTTGATACTCCGAGAATACCATACCATTATCGCTAACCCGAATTTTCACGACCTCAAAGAAAGTATATTAAATGAAAAGTGTTACACCTTATGTTACCCAATACATTACGATATTACATTTAAAACTTCAATTACTCTATAAGCTGCTCCAAGTCAGTCTATAAGCAAAATCACCAACCCTTTCTAAAACTTCAAATGGATTAACAAAACTTTGGCGCCAATCTACCTTAGGCCTTGCTTCTCTAATCTCAACCCAACAAATTAGAGATCGATATTTTCTTCCCTAACAACGCCTCATACGGTTTTATCTTAATGTTAGCATGATAACTACCATTATACTCACTCAACCACTGGTAACCATACGTACTATCGACTACTAACATCCATTGTTCATGCCCGTAGCATATCCTCAATAATAATTAATGATTCCACAATTTTTCACAAAGTTAAACTCAATAGCATTCCTACATTCCAGTAGGATCTACCCAATGATGTCTATCCAATCCCTCTAATACTATGGGGTTTATACAACCAAACTATCTCCTAACATATATGAGGACTTTATCAATAAATATCTCATGATATAAACATTAAATAACTGCCCATGAAATAATAAATATGAACATGCTAATAAGATCATGATTTCTATAAACGGGACACTGGTCGACTATATAACACAATTCAATGTTCCACTTATTTTCAGGTCTAGAGACAGATCAATATTCAAATCAGATGGTTGGCCGCCCTCAACGGAGCCGATCCAACTCCAAAACAAACCGAGTCTATTGTGACCGACACAATAATAACCCCACATTTATCAAATCATTTCTTGGACCAACACTTGAATACAGTTAATCATTATAGGGAAACTAGATTGCCCTTTTTACTTGCTTCTGTACGAACTATAACTTTAAAGTAACATGTCTTTCGAAAATTTACAACATTTTTCAGAATTTCAAATGATAACATAAGAAGAGATCCAAAGAGACCCGAATGGTTTACTTCTTTAAAACCGGCCCATACCAGTTTTAATTAACTAAACCACTCAGAAATTTCAAAGGATTGATAAGCTAACAAAAATAACTCGAGTGATTTAATTATCTACAACCGTCCCATACCAGCGGTAGATAGTCAAATTACTTCACAGATTTTAATTTACACAAAAACGATTTACTGACCTTATTAAATCATACTATCCCCGAAGGGCACAAATACTCACACAGATGTCCGATATAAAATCCCAAGTTCTAAAACACATTTAAAACAATTTTTTTTTTTTTTTTAACATGATTTTCTTGTTCGACCTCTATTTATAGTATAGCCACCACTCATAATATTTATACTTAGTTAAATCCTTTATAAGAAAACAAAATCTTGCAATACTAATACTATCCCGATAAATAACACTAAAACAATCATTAAGATTATAAACTAGGTAAATCATCCTCAAATTGCGATTACACCTCAATAGTACTGTAACTAACTTACCTCTCGATAACCATCAACAACTCAAAATTCACATAACGCCCATACCTACCAAACATCACACTAATTTCTCATATGAGTCACGCAACTAAGTCGGTCTATAGGGTATAATCATCCTAAAGTATCCTGTCTTCCAATAAGATTTATCCTCATTTTATTTCCTCAACTAATGATAATCATCTCTCAAAACAAACCATATGCATTTTTCACCAATTCCTGAAGTTGATCCTTTAAGTCACCAATAACTGTATCTATTATACTTCTTTGCATTTTCCCTATTTACCGCTCCATCACTAATACACAATCCACAAATCAAAACGGTCATACTATATATAAATGTTATCTTAAGTACATCCTTTAAGCAAATTTTCACTGTAATTGTAACACTCCGAAAAATTTAACTAATAACCATTGAGTATCCTACTAGTTTCTAAAATCAGTCATACAAATCATCAACAAGTGATAACGAATACTTATTCTTCACAGTTACCTATTTAAGATCTCTATAACCCTTTGATTAACCACCAAGTATCATCTTTTCTGATTACAGTAACAATTTATCCTTACTGAGAATCGCTAAGCTAGTTATCTTCTTTATCAATTAATTTCTTAAGTTGAATCATCGATTCCATCATCCAAATTTGTATACTCTATCTAGGGATCCGAATACCGAAATAGTGACTTATCTCCATTCGGCTTCAATACTGGTATGATACCTGATGAAAACCAATTTTGGAAACTCACTTGAAAAACACCACTTAGTCAACTTATAGGGTGATATTACTTACAAAAATATCGATTTCCTATTTAATTTAGTAGCAAGAATTCAATCAATCTCTCCTTAGAGAATACTTATAGCACCTAAGGCAAAGATATATTAGTTCCATAAGATCTCTTACTCGCGATAATTTATAACTCATATAATCTCACTTAGACTATCACTTTCAATACTAGTCTTCATATATCTAGTCTCCCCACGAGACACCAACGCAAAATTACTCACACAAGTACACAACCATAAATCTCTCTTAATTAGGCCATACTTTAGACAATTACGCGTATGTGACATAATATCAATTAATAATTTACCCGACTCAATTACACACAGAGGTAATCAAACGTAGATAAGGAGACTCGCTTCATGAGACAGTCCTCCTCAAACCAACAACTATTCAAATAATTCAGGTTAACATAACAATGATTCACGGATAGGTACTCGACCAAATCCACCGGTAATACATGCCCACTTAATCACAATTACCAAGATAATTAAGGATGATTCGAGGTACGACCCCATCGGAGTAGAACCTCCAACACATAAGGCAACTCTTAGGCCAATTATGCAAATAAAAGATGAAATGTAATGCCACAAGAGAACGAATGAACGAAGATTTATGAAAGTATGAATCCTAACTCCTGAGACAGGTAAAATACCTCAAATGATGGTGGGGAAATCTATCTTTCCAAAACTCACCTTTCCTTGATTCCTTGGTTGGTCAATATCATTTTCTGTCTTTGAACAAATTCCTGCATTAAGCTCTCGACGTCAGTTATCACACACTCTCACTCAGCTAGACTCTACCCGAGAACTCTAACCGAGCTCTGATACCAACTGTGAGGACCCCGACCCGGAACCTACACGTGTCCCGAGCTGGAGCGTCCTCAAACTAACCCAAAACTCCTAATACTTTAAAAACTTTGATTTAACTTCCAACATAAACACAACCATTTCAAAATAATTCTACTCCTTCCACATTGAATGAAAAGTTGACCAACCATGAAAATAATAAACTGTTTTAGTTACAAAAGGTATCGAATATAATATGGAATTTAAAGTTTATGAATACAACCTTTTAAAGGAATTATGCTAACCAACCCTTTTTACCCAATCTAAAACATAACCCGACAATTCCCAAAATACCACTTCTAACTCCTTTCCGCTCTTACTCGGTCGGTCCACCTGTCTCGGAATCTAAAACAGTAAAGGGAGAGGGGTGAGAATAAATCTCAATGAGCTATTATGAATGCAGCAAGATGCCATACAAGATGCAATACGTAGCATGGTAACACTTAACACATTATGAAAGCGGTAAACACCTTACGTTACCTCATTTTACCTTTTCCCGTCTGAACAATAAGTCGTACAACGTGGGAGTAAAACTCCACTCTTTGGTGAATTGCCTCCAAAGACATTCACCTCTTTATAGGACTCATACCCTGCACCATCCATATAAGAAAGGATACCTATATTAGAATATCCCAAAAATAATATCGTCCCTCCTTACAACTATCGCAATGCATCCGTAAAGCTTTTTGGGTCAATACGGTCGTTACGGCCCCACCCCGTGGCCACAGAGTGGGAAGGGTCACCGATATGATGTACCTTCAATCAACTTATAGAACAAATCCATAATTGATTGGCATCCATCATACCCACCCGAACATAAACACGCTCAAGCACATGATAGATACTTGAGATAAATCCACAAACCGGGATAGTAATATAACAACATGGTAATGTATACTCATGCCAATCAATGCCATAATGCAACATTTAAGTAATACACTATGCATAGCATCATCAACAAATATGAATGATAACAAATAAATTCACAAATGGAATAACCACACAACTACATGGTAAACATATCCACACATTGGGATAACATAACAACTTGTCAAATATTCCACACTTGGGGAGCCACATAACACTTGCCAAATAATCCACAAAGGGGATAAACAATATAGTCACATGGTAAAATAGAATATCTGGAAATGATCATTGCATATTTAGTTTATAAAACCAATTCCATTTGAGAGATCACCTAAAAATACTCAATTTGGACTCTTGAACCATCCAATTTCGAGTCCGTATGAATTAACTATGATTTATTCAATTCCCACTCAACTTCTAACGTACAATACTACCTGCTGTAACCAAATCAGATTTTTGGGACATAAGGATAACTTCTTTAGCTATGAAACCATCATATTCAGAAAGTACTCAGAAAAACACCCAATTTAGACCCAAGAACCATCCAATTCCGATTTAATATGATTAAGTTATGACCATCACAAGATTGCTAAACGAGTGCAGTTCGTAATTGAAGTTAGGATTTCTGGGGTCTTGGGCGACCGCCCAAACCTCTTGGGCGACCGCCCAAGAGGGTTTTCAAGGAAATGAGAGTTTCGCCGGCATGGGCGGCCGCTCAGCCCCTTGGGCGACCGCCCAAGCCTCCCGCCGACCCAAACTTAGGTTTTTAACCCCTTTAACCCTAGTTCTTCCTTCCCTCTACCATTGATTATTCAAGAACACCCAAGAACACCTTCATTTCACCAAATCCCAAACAAACATGTAAACTCCAAAACCAAGTAACCCTAGATTATTTATCACTACTATTTCTACCCATTTCAACCCTTTTAACTCATCTTCATTGAACCCTAACTTCAACAATTTCAAATTCCATCCATTTATTACATCCTAGATCATCTTCCAAGAACATTAACCTCTTTCTATATCATTAACCAAGCACTCAACTCTTTAAAGTTCCCAACCATTTCATTATCTCATTTCAAGCTAAATCTCCTAATTTAACTCCACCCATTTCATACATCAATTCTTCAACCTTCAAGAAGGTTTCTAAAGCATTAACAACCATTACAATAACAATCACAACATCAAATCATTGATGAGCATACAAAGAAAGGAAGTCATAATAACTCACCTTGGGATTTGCAATGGGAGGTTGATCTTTCTAGCTAGATGAATTTCCCAAGATGATCCAACTTCAAAACTATCCTTAGACTTGAAAATGGTGGAAGAATGCCTTGGATTCAAGCTTGGGAGGAGGGCTTCAATGGAGGTTCTCTAACTTTCTCTAGGATGAAGAAGGAAGAATGAAGGAGAAGGAAGGAATGTAAGGAGGATAATGGAGAGGGGGGGGGGGACCGGCCAAGGAGGGAGCAAGAGGAGGGACACTTGGCTTTAGGAGGAAGTATGACAATTTGGCCCCCCTCCCACAAAAATTAAACTAAGGCTTCCCTTTTTAAAATTTAAAACTAACCTTTACTCAAATAATTCATCCTACCCATTTACCTTCTTGTACTATTTATCATTTTTCCATTTTTATTATTTCCCCAAATTTCTTTATTTAATATCCAATAAATTCTCAAAAGATTCTAATCTTACTACTCACCCAATTTATCTTAATTTAAGAATTTAAAGACATGATTGAACACATAAAGCTAACATAAATATTAAAAGCATATAATATAATAATCAAAATTTGTGCCTAGGGTTGGGGTCGTTACAACCGTCCCCTTCAGCTTCCCCCTGTCTCCCTCCGGCGCCACCACAGCTACTGATCCCTTCGCCGTCCGTCACTCTCTCTATTTCTCTCCCTTCAGCAAACACAAACAGCCTCTACCGTCACCTCTCGCCGTCGTCACCCTCCGCCCTCCTCACTCTCTCTCTCTCTCCATTTTTAGTCTCTGTCGAACCTCGGTGGAGCCAATCGAGGAGCAGATGGATCGAAGCAGCGGCAGATCCGGCGACTAAATCAATCTTTAACACAACAACGAACTATGAAATTGGGTTTGGTTTTTTAGTTTCTGTTTTTCGATTTTCGTTTTGATTGATCTGTTTTTCAATTTGTTTTCCATTGTTGGGTTTGGTTTTTTGGTGGTGAATCTGGTGATGGTGGCGAATCTGGTGATGGAGCCGCCGGTGATTGAGACGGTGGTAGGGAGGTTGGTGGTGGTGGAAGTATGAAATTGGAAGTGGGGTTTTTTGAACATTTCGTTAAGTTTATTGAACATTTTGTTAAATATTTAACTCACATTTCGTTAAATATTTAACTCGGGTTAGTTTATTTAATGGTGGAAGTTTGTGAGGACTTTTTGAGTATAAAAGAAGTTTAGGGATCAAAGTGTAATTATGAAATATCAAGGACTTATTTGAGATTAATAAAAATTAAGGGATTGATTTGATAATAATAAAAATTAAGGGACTGATTTAATATATATTTAAAAATATATTTTAATATATTTTAAATATATATATATATATATTTTAAATATATTAATATATATTTTTAAATATATATATAATTTTTTTTAAAAAAATATCAATTTAGCTACGGAAATATCCGACGCTAAAATGGTTCGAAAATAAAACGAGAATTTAAATAGAGACGAAAAATTTGTCGCTAATCCGTAGACGGTCATATCTGTAGCTAATTTAGACACGGACATATCTGTCTCTAATTTAGCGACGGACTTATCTGTCTCTAATTTAGAGACGGCCATATCTGTCTCTAAATTAGAGACGGATATATCCGTCTCTAAAATAGCTACAAAATAGCGACGCCCAATTTAGCGACAAACCTGCATCCACGGAATAGCTACGGAACAAATCCGTAGCTAAACACGATTTAGCTACGGAATCTTCATTTTAGCTACGGAATTTGCCGTAGCTAAAATCGATTTTCCTTGTATCTAAACCCAAGCATGTTCAAATTTGGTGAACTTAGAGGGCTTACTAACCTCATAACTCTCATACTAAACCATATAACCCAAAATGATTTAATCTTATATCATTTACCCCTTGAATCTCTACTCATTTCACTATCACATTTCAAGTCTAAACTTCTTAATTTAATTAAACCCAAAATAACATAAACCTAGATTATTTCCACAAGATTTCCAACCCATTCACCAACACATTTCAAGTTTAACTTTCTAAAATCAACTCCCCACATTTCTTACACTCTAAATCCACTTCTAAGCACAAGAGCATCATTCCATATCATTTATCAATTTTCCAACTTCAAGAGGGTTCCTAAGCATTTAAACAACTATCCACATAACAAGAACCACAATAAAGAATTCATGAGCATTTAATGAAGGGAAGGGTCATAATAACTCACCTTAGAAAATAAGAGGTGGATTAAGGATTTTCTTGGCTTGATCAACTCTCCTAGTTGTCCCACTCTCAAAAGTACAACCGGATTTGAAAATGGAGGAGGATTCATCTTGGGAATAATTTGGAAGATGAAGCTTTAATGGGGAGGTTTTCCATGGTGATTGTAAGAGAGAAAATGAAGGAGGATGAGGAGGATGGAGTATGAAAAGTGTAAAGGAGTATGGGAAGAGTAAGGGGGAAGTATGGGAGGATATGGTCATCCTTGACTAAGGAGTGTAGGGAGGGTTTTAAGGGATATGGCCCCCCACTATTTTAATAAAAGGCTTTCAACAATAACAACTAAGTCCTCCAATACTCCAAAGCATTTAAACTAAATTCTCCTACTCAAATACTTTATTCCACATACTTTAACCTCCTTTTATATTTTATTCATTTTCGATTATTATACTTTCCCCAATATACTTTATTTTATTTCTATAGAAATCCTAAGGATTCTAAATTATTTCCCAACCATTTCATCTTGAGATGAGAATTTAAAGACATAAAATAAACGCATAAAATTAACATTAATATTAAAAGCATATAATATTATACTAAATTAGTGCCTATAGTGCCTAGGGTTAGGGTCGTTACAATTTAGATTAAGCAGTTTCCTACCAAGTTTATTTAAATATTGTTGCTATAAGTTATTATGAACACTATGATTATAATGTACAAAGAATATATGCTTGTACTTATAGCCATATCAAGGTATACTTAATGTCTGTATCAATTAATATACCTATTCTAGTTCTTGGGTCGAGTTTGTCTTGTAAATGGCACCAAGATAATAGGAAAAGTTATTTACAGTAATTCTTTCATTCAATAGTTACCTATCTGTTCATATGGGATACATAGATTCATTGTAATCTATTACTATAACAATTCATATACATATATTCAGTGTAATAGTTAATTGCATAGTATTTAACTGTTCATGAAGTCTATTTAGCCGAATATGTAAAGCCAAAGATTGCCAAGTAAACCGCTGAGATGGCATGCCTAGAAAGAAGATTTACCACATATGTGCTGAGGTGTCATGCCTAGATTCATTTTGGCCTACTTTAATATACTATAAGTATAGATTTATCGTCATTGCTTTTACTTTTTTTATAAATTTATTTATTTTATTAATTAATAACTAAATATTTTACAATTGTGACGCTTGCTTAGTAAAATATATCAGTTTGGTGAGAATTGAACCCTAACCTTTCTATACCCGTGTTGCGAGCCTGAGCTCGAGCTCCAGCTCCCTTCCATCCATTTGAAGAATCCATTAATCATACCTGGTCTTTATATCAAAGAATAAAGATGAGAACTGTTGTGGAAATTAAACTTCGAAACACCCAAAATGAGATGGAGAGAGTACATTATTTGTTAACAATACATAGTATATTCAGTTTACATTAGAGATTCATTGTATAGATAGCCTTAGTTTAATTAAGTGACTGTATGTATTCAATGTATTAGTGTATCTTAGGAGTAAAAACCATGTATATATACTAGTACTCAGTATGGAATAAACAGGCAGAAAATTTCTCCCATTCCTTTTTCTCCTACATTTCCTTCTGTTTTATATGGTATCAGTCGCTCTTAGGAGCCATGGCTGATCAATCGGTTAACTCGGGCAAAACTATATCTTCTTCCTCCAACACGAATGTCTTCGTGCATCCCAATCCCCTTCCTTTAAATCTGAATATTCAGTCTATCTCGGTCATTTGTCATCTTACGAATGACAATTACCTTAATTGGCGCTCTCTTTTTACGGTGCTAACAACCTTGAACCTCACCACCAGCTGTGACCGAGACTACCCCTCCACCTCGCTAAACTAGAAGATGGCACGAACAATCCAGAATTGGCCTACTTCAATCGGGCATCCGGTTTGGTACTCGGATGGATCAAGGCCGCGATCTCGGCCAAGATTCAATCTCGAGTTAATTCATGTGTGACGGCTCGGCGAGCATGGTCCCTTCTTGAGAAACGTTTTGGGGGACGATCAAGGATTCATGTCCGAAACTCAAGACCGGCTTGAATGCCGTCCAAAACGCCGGAGATGTCCATTGATGACTACTTCCAGACGGCCATCTCTCTCTCTCGACGCCCTAGCAAAAGCCGGTGAAGTTGTGAGTGATGACGACCTTCGGCGATGGATTGTTCTTGGCCTTGGTCCGCAATATAAGGAGTTCATTACCTCGCAACATAATCATCTGCCGAGTCCTTGGATGATCTCCAAGACCTACTACTCCGGGGAAGAAGACTTGATTTCAAGGTTTAGTACCGTTTCTCTCAACCACTATAAGTGCCACTAGCGGCAAGTTCCACACCACGTCAGTCTTTTAATCGCCTATTTGGTGGTGTGGCGACAGCTTTATCTGGTATTAGTAGTGGCAGAGGTTCTGCGCATGGAAAGGGCGGTGGCAAGAACAATAAAGGTCGTGGAAATGGAAATCGGGGGATTATGCCCACACCAATTTTTTCTCCTTTTTCCCCAAATCCTAATCCACGGCCCCATTACCCTCGACCCTTTACTCCATATAGGCCACCCAATCCTTTCACCCATTTTGAACACTCGCCATGTCAACTCTACAACAAACCAGACCATATTACTCCTCAGTGCCCCGACCGTGGTAACTTTGCTCTCTACAGTCAACAACAGCCTACGCATCCGTCTTATGATGCTTCTTCGGGTTCTCATGCATCACCTATGGCTCCGACCTATGTTCTAGATTCAGGGGCTACCAACCACATGACTCCCTCGTCTGATGGTCTCTCTTCAGTCACCCCATACTCAGGTAACAATTCAATTACCATTGCAAATGGTTCTCGAATCCCTATTTCGTATATTGGTCACTCTTCTTTCTCTACCCCTCATAGAACTTTTGTCCTTCGTAATGTTCTGTGTGTTCCTCATTTACATAAATCACTTCTTTCAATTCGCCGTTTTTCCATTGATAACAATTGCTTCTTTGAATTTGATGGGTTTGGTTTTCGTGTGAAGGACCACATCACGAAGCAGACTATCCTCTCTGGCAATAGCTCTCAAGGTCTATACACTCTCCGCTTCGACTCTTCCGCTCGCGTCAGTCCTTTGGCTCTTATCGGCGAACGTGCTTCTTCTGCTACTTGGCATGCTCGTCTCGGTCATCCATCTCATCAGGTTTTTCGGTCATTAGTAAAAAAAGTCCACATCCCCATTAGTGGACCAGCTTCTCGTTCTCCTTGTCATATTTGCCCCTTAGGCAAATCTACAAGTTTACCTTTTGTTTCTCGTAATTTTCATTCCGTCAAACCTTTGGATATATTACATTTGGATGTATGGGGGCCTTCCCCAATTACTTCTAAAAGTGGTTATCGTTTTTATCTAAGTATTGTTGACGATTTTTCAAGATATGTGTGGCTTTTTCCTTTATTTCGTAAATCGGATGTATTGGATGTTTTCTCTACTTTCAAAATCCAAGTCGAAAATCAAATAAGTAGAAAAATCTCTGCCATTCACACTATTAAAACCATACAAACGGATGGAGGGGGTGAATTTGTGAATCGTCAATTCTCTCTTTATCTCAGAAATCATGGAATCCGTCATCAAACTACTTGTCCACACACACCTCAGCAAAATGGTACCGTTGAACGGAAACATCGCCATATAAATGAGATGGGTTTGTGTCTTTTAGCAAAATCGGGTGTTCCTCAAGCCTACTGGCTTGAGGCCTTCAATACATCCGTCTATCTAATCAATCGTCTGCCAATGCGACAATTAGGTTACATCTCTCCTTTTCAAAAATTGCTCAAACAGACCCCGGATTACAAGTTTTTAAAAACTTTTGGGTGCTTATGTTTTCCTCACCTTGTTCCATATAACTCGCATAAGCTTCAACCAAAGTCCAAACCTTGTATCTTTCTCGGATATGACAATCTCAAAAAGGGATACCGATGTCTTGATCAATCAACGGGACGGATTTATATTTCACGACATGTATTATTTGATGAGAATTGTTTTCCTCTGTTCACTAATCCCTCTACAGGCCAGACTCCTTGTGATCCACCTACTGCCCCACAAAGTAGTGGACCATCTTGGCAAGTCCGTGCTCCAGCTCATGTGCAAATTGCACCTCCTCCAGCAAATGGGCCACAACATGACCCTCAAGTTGCTGCCCCTCAACCCACTTACAGTCCTGTCCCTCTTCAGAATGGGATATCCCATGCAACTAGTTCAACAAATTTGGGCCAGCACACTTCAAGCACCCCTCTTCCAGATTTTGTCGCTACTACTGGACCGCATCAAGTCAACCAAACGGCCCAGCTACCTGCACAAGATTTGTTATCCTCCTCCTCTGGGCTTCCTTCCTCTTCTCCTCAGTTGGGTCGCCCTCAGTTCAACAACAGCCCTATTCCATGTGCTCTAAATAATTCTCCAAGTGAGTCCACACCACCAGTTCAAGGCTTTCGAACGGTTCAGTCCCTTTTGGACAGATTTCCAAGATACTCTCTTCCATCAGCACTCTCGGCAATTAGTCCAGACTCACTGGAATTTGAACCCAGCACTCTCAAACAAGCTCTCCCTCATGATCATTGGAACTTGGCTATGAAAGAAGAACTGCAAGCTATGTACAAAACAGGTACATGGACCCTTGTTCCGCGTCTTCCATCTATGAACGTAGTGGGTAGCAAGTGGGTTTTTAAAGTCAAGCGGCGGGCAGACGGTTCAGTTGATCGACATAAAGCCCGACTGGTTGCTCAAGGGTTCACACAGCAAGAGGGGATTGATTATAGTGAGACGTTTAGTCCGGTTGTTAAACCACCAACGATTCGGACTCTTCTCAGTCTTGCTTACTCACGGTCTTGGCCCATTCAGCAACTTGACATTAGAAATGCCTTCTTGAATGGTATTCTGCAGGAGGAAGTCTATATGGCACAACCTCCCGGTTTTTCCCATCCAGACTTCCCGGACCACGTTTGCCGTCTTCATCGGTCCATCTATGGGTTAAAACAGTCTCCACGGGCTTGGTTTCAACGTCTACATGACTTTCTTCTCTCGCTCGGCTTCTTCAACAGTAAGTCCGATAGTTCCCTCTTCATCCGTCACTCGGGTTCTTCCTTGGTTGCCATCTTAGTATATGTGGATGACTTCATCGTTACGGGTTCTTCTACAATGGAAGTAAATCAGGTCCTAGACAGTATTTGTTCCACCTTTGAAAGTCGTCGCCTGGGTGACCTTGGTTTTTTTCTCGGGATTGAAACACATAAATCTTCCTCCTCCCTTATTCTTAGTCAATCTCGATATGCCTCTGACTTGCTCCGCAAATTTAAAATGGAGGATTGCAAGCCAGCGGTCACACCCATTGCTCCGGGTACACATCTATCAGCTACTGACGGTGATCCCATTCTTGACATCACTACTTACCGTAGCATGGTAGGTGCTCTTCAGTACTTAACGTTAACTCGGCCAGACATTTCATTTGCTGTAAACCAAGTTTGCCAACACATGCATTGCCCTCGCACCCCTCACTTGATTGCAGTTAAACGCATCTTGCGTTATGTGAAAGGTACTCCTTATCTCGGTTTGCACTTTTTTCGGTCAAATGACCTCTCTCTTCGAGCATTTTCTGATGCTGATTGGGCCGGGTCTCCCAGCGACCGTCGCTCCACTACGGGTGCTTGCATTTTTCTGGGTCCAAATCTTGTTGCTTGGACTGCCAAGAAACAAACAACAGTTGCTCGATCGAGTAGTGAAGCGGAATACCGAGCCTTGGCCACTACCGCAGCAGAGCTTAGATGGTATAAAACAGAAGGAAATGTAGGAGAAAAAGGAATGGGAGAAATTTTCTGCCTGTTTATTCCATACTGAGTACTAGTATATATACATGGTTTTTACTCCTAAGATACACTAATACATTGAATACATACAGTCACTTAATTAAACTAAGGCTATCTATACAATGAATCTCTAATGTAAACTGAATATACTATGTATTGTTAACACCCCCCCTCAAGCCAAGCGGCACGGGTGCGAGCTGCAGATTGTTGGATAACAAAGATAAACGCGGACGAGAGAGACCTTTTGTAAAGATATCCGCAATTTGATCTGCGGTGGCAACATAAGACAAGTGCAGAAAACCTCGTTGATGTAGATCTCGAACGAAGTGAAGATCAATTTCAATGTGGCGAGTTCTTGCATGAAAGACAGGATTTCGGGCCATATGAAGTGTCGATATGTTGTCACAATAGAGACGAGGAGGAGTAAGAAACAAACCCAGTTCTCGAAATAAGAAATTCTCGAAATAAGAAAGAGAACCATCTAAGAGTACATTATTACTATGCTTGTTGGGATCAGCCAAAATCAGCCAGCCTTCGTGTGTGTGTGTGTGTGGCCCGTGTGGGTGTGAGAGAGAGAGAGAGAGAGAGAGAGAGAGAGAGAGAGAGAGAGAGAGAGAGAGAGAGAATGAAACTCAAACAACCAGTCAGGACATGACTCCCAACTTCTTATTTAGTTTGAAGTGGAAATTACAGAGATCCACTGCATATTATACTAAACTAGAAAGACCGACAGACTCCATTTCTAAGAATGCTTTACTAGAACTAGGCATGAACATTTGAACCGTCCATGATAGCAGGCATAGGCGCATCAGCAAAACTTCTTTCTTTACCTGATAGTAGTGGGCTCCGGCCACCTTGCATAGCTTTGTTATTGGACTCATCGTCACCCTCAGTCTTGATACCTTCGGTTTCAGCATTATAACCTTCTTCTTCACAAGGACAAGGACATGGTCCAGGACCATACCAGGGTTCACACGGTGTGCATGTTGGTGGTGGTTCAACAATTATTATACTATATGGTGGTGGTTGTGGCCAAACTACTACTCCATTACACGGTAGTTCATAACACGGTGCATCACATCCCCCATTACCGCATTCAAGACCTATTTCTTCACCTTCTTTTGACCTCATCATAGTATCATTATTCTTCTGGTCAACACTATCATGATCCGCCATTGGAGCCGGTTTGACTTCATCCATAGGTTGACTTTTTTCTTGCTTGTTTATAGATGGGAAAGGCACATTTTCATGAGCCATTGGGGCTGGTTTGACTTTGACTTGACCTTTTTCTTGCTTGTTGATCATGTCTTCTTCCATGAGGACCTTACGCGCAGAGCAGTGGTGCATGCACAGTACTATGAGCATGAAACCGAGGGAGAGAACTCGAACATGACTTGGTGATGCCATTTTCTAATGTTTTGTGTGCTTCTTAAGATCAAAGCTATGGTCTATATATAGTGTGTGAAATCTGATTGCTTGTGTGTGTGTGTATAAGAGAGAGAGAGAGAGAGAGAGAGAGAGAGAGCGCCATAGATGGGGAAGGCACGCTTAGCATGGCTTGAAGTTTGTTATAAATTTTCGGTGTCATGTATTTGCTTACACATGTATCTTCCTTGATTCTAAGAAAAAAATATAATTTCTTTTCTAAAAAAAAAATTAAATCTACATTTAAGTTTATTCATTAATTCAGTTTTACTTTAAAAATATAATTCAGTTAGATATATGTCAAAAATAAATTAATTCAATTTTATCATTATTCTCTTAATTATTTGCATCATTGGTCAAATGATTAGCTTACATTTTTTTTTTCATTATTAAGAGTTTTGAAACAAAGTTAATATTAATTAAATTTGAAATGCAGATTTTACATTTTGAAATTTCTCAATAATTTACTTATTTTTTTAATACTAAATGTTAAGAAAATTAGATGATTCATCAAAATAATAATTTGGAAGGGGAAGAGGAGAAGGAAGGGGAGACAAATGGTGTTAGTCAAACTTTAAGGGAGGGCATTGAAATTTTCCCATCAAATTTCTAAAGAAAATTAGTGGGTAGGAATTAAGGTTTTTGATTAAAAAAACCTTAGTACAAAATTTGAATGAAAAATAGTACAATAGCAAACATGTCACCAAGTGTATGGCATAATGACAAATTTTATACCATTTATTTTTGTTTTAATTTTGGTCTGTTTGATTTTTAATTAAGAGTATTTGATCATTAAGTAAGGCCAAAATCTTATAAAAATGTGCTTTTTTGTTAAGCTTAATAAAAATTGGGGTTCCTCACTAGAGCCGTCAAGTTGGGACGGTCCCGTCGGGACGTCCCGTCCCGCCATACAAATGGGACGGGATGAGACAGAATATTTTAGTTCCGTCCCGTCTCGTCCCGTTTCCGTCGCGGGACAACATAGTGCGGTCCCGCACATCCCGTCTCGTCCCGTGTACGCTTGCTTATGTGTACCTATTCTAAGTGCATTCAAGTAGAGTAGCAAAAATAAAGAACCAAAACATGCTGGTACTAGAATTCCTTGTAGACAGAGCACAGTAATAAGAATTCTAGAATTAACGTATAAATGCAGCAACTTTCATTTTGAGGAAATGTATTAGAATTCATTTGTTTCTGAGGGTCCGTTTGGATACATATAATTGGAATTGAATTGGAATCACAATTTTATGGAATTGAATTTCAACATATTCAAATTTCATAGAGCTTCAATTCTATTGTTTGGCTAATCTATAGAATTTCATTAGAATTGATTTACAATTCCAACTCTATTGTTTGGATACTCATGCAGTTTAACGGAAATGAATTTGTCACTTAGACTCCGTTTGTTTAGCGTAAAACATCTTTCGAAAAATGATTTCCTGCAAAATGTTTTTCAAAGAATGAAAATGTTTTTCGGAAAATGAGATAAACATGTTTTTGACTGTTTGGTAAGAAAAATATTTTTCGAAAAATGTTCGATTGAGTTGACTACAAATTTATCCACCCCACTCACCACCATCACCACCACGCTACTCACCACTACGACCCCCCCCCCTCTCGGGTAAAAAAAAAATAATCATTTTAAATTTATTTTGCTTATGCTAAATCTTGTTCAGTTACACTTATTCAGTTTATCAAATCCTTAGATGACAGATTTAAGTTAACAGTGAGCATGTTATTTTGGTGCTAGTGTAACTTCATAGTAGATTGAATACTATCCTCCGTGTTTTTCAAGGTTACTACTTTACCGATGCAAGATTCAAGGCTGGTATCCAAATATGTTTCTCTTATTCAAACTCGAGGGGGTGGGTGGGTGGGTGGGGGTGATGAGTGGATTGGGGAAGGAGTTGTTAAAAAAAATAAAATTAAAATGATTAATTTTTTTTACCCGACGAGGGGGGGAGGGGGTGGGGGTAGGGTGGCAGGGGGTGGTGAGTGGAGCTGGGGAGTAGTTGTTAAAAATAAATTTAAAATGATTGATTTTTTTTTTACTCGACGGGGGTGGGGTGGGGTGGTGATGGGGTAGGGGTGGTTGATGCGAGGTGGGTTTGGGGAAGATGGAAACAAGAAACCAGCGACCTAAAAAAAAAATTCCAATAGTTTCGAATTGGTGTAGAATTTGTTTTGTAATTTTTTTACTTTAACTATGAAATTGATTTTATGAAATTGGGCTATTAGAATTATAATTCAATTCCAATTTTATCCCTCATTTTAGCATTCAAACAGCAGAATTAAAATTCCATGCTCCAATTTCAATTCCAAGTGTACCCAAACATACCCTGATAGTTACTTTCACACATCATGGTTGACGTTTGGAGCTATGACTTGAGATTTGAATGTTTTTCCATGTAAGCTCGTATTCTGTGCTGTGAACTAACTGTATGAAATAATCTATATTTTCTGGACATAGTTTTATTATACTCTTATTTTTGTGGCTCAAGTTTAGTTTAAACTTGGCTTGTAGAATGGTTCTATCCTAAGTGTGCTTTTCTTATTTATTTTCATTGACATTTTCACAGGTGACGGTACTGAGCGGAGAGACTGGTTCGGGCAAGAGCACGCAATTGGTTCAGTTCCTTGCAGATTCAACAGTAGCTGGTAACGAGTCAATTATATGCAATAATCTATAGTTAGTTCACAGCACAGAAGAGTATGTGGCCTTGGCGTCTAGTCAACGCATAATCCCTCCTTGTCAACGGGTCCCGCAAATGGGACGGAGTATTTTAGTTCCATCCTGTTTTGTCCCGTCCCGTCTCGTCCCGTTTCCGTCGTGGGACAACATAATTTCGTCCCGTCTCGTCCCGTATTCCCGAATTGATAGCTCTATTCCTCACTCATGTCCTTAGTTTGATCTGACTTCTCTCTTCAATCACCGATAATCCGACAAGTTGTGTTCTGTCTTTGATCATCGACTCGTAAAATCGCCATGGATGCGTAGAAACTATGAAATTACACACACTTATAGTTCGATCCTCCAAAACTCAATTGTGTAAAAAGTAGTAAATTCAATTCAACCAAAACTCTATAATTGTTACAAATATCTGTTAATCCATCAATGGGGGTTTCCTGAGGAGGATGAAACCGAGATAAATCAAATTCATCTTCTTCTATACATGTTCCTTTCGTATTCGTCGCAAACATCTGGAAAGATATTACTACTACACATAAATTTTGATTGATGGTGACGATGGTGCTTAAGTGGTTATGCTGCTTCAACACAAATTTTGCTGGTAAGAAAAATTTCTAAAAGAGGATTTCAAAAGGTGGCAGTGATTTGGTTAAAATTAGCCAGTGCTATGGTTTAAAAGTGCTAGTAGTATTGAGATTAAACAATGTCAGTTTTTGTGAAAAATAGATGTGTACAGATTCTAGGTGTTAGATTATTTTGCACATACATTAGGAATAGGAAGAGTTTGGCTGTTCAGGTATTATAGGGTCAGTAGTTAAAGGGGACTGAACTGTTTTAAGTTCATGTATTTTGTAGATAGGGAGTCATAGTGTTTTTGAATGTGTATATATATATATATATCCATGTAATGCTGATTTAGTGCAGTGAAAATAGAAGAATACATTCTCTTCTAAATTTTAACATGGCATCAGAGTGTGGTTGAGAGGGTACAAAAATAGGAGACGTCTGATCTTGGCAAAGCAAACATGACGGAAAGAGCGGAAGTAATTCAGCATCCAAAGGCATTCCAACAAATTCACCTCTTTATCTTCATCCATCGGAGAGTCCTGGAGCCAAAATAACTAGTTGCGTGTTCAATGGTGAGAACTATGATACCTGGGCTAATCAAGCAAGGAATGGTTTGAAGGCGAAAAATAAGTTGGGATTCATTGATGGAACGGTGACAAAGCCAGTAGAACAAATCGATGGTGAGAAATCAGAAGAAGATATAGCGTGGGAGACATGCAATTCTATGATAATTTCTTGGCTTTTTAATGTCATTAATGAGAAAATTCATCCGAGTATTTCCTATGCCGAGACAGCCAAAGACTTATGGGATGACTTGAAGGAAATATATTCAGAGGGCAATGCACCTAGAGTGTATCAATTGAAGAGCGAGTTGTCTCAACTCAAGCAGGGAAACATGAGCTTAGTTGAATACTACAACAAGCTTAAGGGAAAATGGGATGAATTAGGAAATTACACGTTCATCCCAACGTGTAATTGCGGAGCAGCAGCAGAGTTCTCTAGGCAAAAGGAAGAAGAGAAGTTGTATCAGTTTCTGATGGGTTTGAACACAGCTCTTTATGGGTCATTAAGGTCAAGTATTTTGGCGATGGAACCTCTTCCCTCCATTGGTAAGGCCTATTCTCTTGTGATGAGAGAGGAAAGACACAAAACAGTTACCCGTGTGCACGAAGACAGTAGTGAGAGTTCTGTTTTTGCTGTACAAAATCAAGGTATAAGATTCAAACCTTGGCAGCAAGGAGGAGTTGAAAGGCCAAAATGCACCCACTGTAGAAAGGAAGGCCATGATGTGTCTGATTGTTTCCAGATAAATGGGTACCCGCAAAATTGGGGTGGGGGCAGAGGTACAGGGCGTGCACGAGGATGAGGAGGTGGCTTTGGAGGTAGAGGCAACGGGCGTGGTAAAACGTCAAGCATTAACGGAGTTGCAGCAATGGGTGTAGACTCAAATGGTAATGAGAAAGGCACCAACAACAATGTTGCTGAAACAGGATTTTCAAAGGGTGTTCCTTTCACAAAGGAGCAAGTTGAGCGACTTTTAGCTCTTGTAGAACCAAGTCAGCCTAATACTGAACAAAAACTTCAAAGTAATGCAGTTAGTAATTTTTTTTAACAAAAAAAGGTGGATCCTTGATACAGGAGCTTCACATCACATGTGTAGATGTGAAATTTTTTTGGTGAACTTATGGGAAGGTACGCCTTCTTCGGTGGGACTTCCTGATGGTACTCATTCCATGGCCAGTAGACATGGTCAGGCTATGGTGGATGATGTTCTGAAACTAAAAGATGTTTTATAAGTACCAAGCTTAACTTGTAATTTAATTTCAGTTGGTCAGTTGATTAGAGAAAATGATTATATTGTGACATTATGTGTTAATGCATGTTTGATACAGGACCGGTCTACGAAGAGGCTGATTGGAGCGGGTGAGTATGCTGATGGAGTTTACTATTACAGATGTGTAAGGAAAGAGAAAGCATTAAGGGTGGATGCAACGGCTGAAGGTGAACTATGGCATAAACGAATAGGTCACCCATCAAGCTATGTTTTAGAGTGTGTTTACAGTTTGGTTGGTAAGAAGTTAGTTTGGAATAAAGATATGGCATGTGATGATTGTCATAGGTCAAAGCAAACTCGTTTAGAGTTCAAACGAAATAATAAAATTGCTTCTGATATTTTTGAAATAGTCCATTGTGATATATGGGGACTGTTTTGGTAGAAAAAACAATAGTACAGAATCTTAACTTTAACAAGTGTGTGGATTTAAACAACAAGGAGGGGACTGTGGAATTCAACTAAATGGAACAAAAGCATAAAAGAAAGAATGACACCACGATTTGTTAACGAGGAAAACCTTAGAGGTGATAACCTCTTTGGAAAAAACCTCAGGAGTTAGGTCTCCAACCTTAAGAGTTTCACTATAATAATTGAGTTACAACTGTGGAAGATGATGGAGAGGATTACAAGAGAAGTGTACGTAGAGTGTGTGAGAATGAGTGTGTTTTTCCGTCTCCATCTCCCCTTAAATAAAAGTGAATATGAACGGGTAAAGGTTGTTCCTACAATCTCGGGATCCAAGCTTATCTTCTCAACGTCCGTGAGACCAAGTCTTCTTTTCCGTTTGAAGATGTGTTGAACGTGCTTGGAAAATATCCCGTATTCTTCTCTCTTATTTACTGGAAAATAATAATAAAGATATTAAAAGAAAACAAATAAGTAAATATAAAATAATACTTACAGTGAAATAACATCGTGATATGCAGGAGCAACTGAAGATGTCAACATGTTGAAAAATACCCACAACAATTTGTCCCCAAAAACATTTGGCTAATTTGGCAACTGAAGAGGCAAATGTTTTTCTCCCAATAAATGCTCATCTGCCGGCTTGCATGATGGGGCGGATAAGGATACGTGACAGTTAAAAAGGAAAGGGTCTTGATAGGAAGAAGTAACCGTAATTCTCGGTAACCCTCGTTATCATCAAATCTTCTTCGAATTCTATCCACATCAAACGTCTCCTTATATATATTATGGTGAGAGTAGCCTAAAGGGTGCAGTTTTTATTCCTCTTTTTCAAGTCCATAGTTACGACGTTCTTCAAAAAAAGTGAGTCAGAATCAACGTGTCCTTGAATTGGCGACTCTACTAAGTCCGTACTAACATATATCCTTATATGCAGTGACTCAATCTGATTTTACGACGAATGATATTGTGGCCAAATACAAAGGCAAGATGAAAGCGGAAGAGACCATACCTGAGACAAGAAATAAGGTGGCCTCGAAAAGAAAAAGGATGGATCATCTTTCCAGCGTGGAAAAGCAAACTTGGAATGAAGAGGTGTTGGAGAATCAGGTAAGAATTGATTTGGATCTTAGTGCACTGATCCCCTTTTATTTTAATAAAATGTCTTTTTGCTTGTTGATAACAGATCGTCTCGATGGCTAAATTAATGTCCCAAGAAATCAGGATATGGAGGGAAAAATGTGATACCTTTGATATGAGTAGGGTTGAATACGAGAAGGATTTGAAAGAAGCTGCAAGGATACTGAGGGAAAAGGGATTAGAAATCAGGGACAAAAATGAAGAAATTTTAAAATGGCGGTCCAGGCTTGCAACTGTCGATATCAGACATGCAAGGGAAATGGAAGCACTTCGAGATGATTTGGTAAATGAAACTACGAAAGCAGTTTTTGAAACTAGAATCCAAATGATTGAGGAATATCGGGTAGGAAAGCATGTGAACTGGGATTTGAATGACGAAAAAACAGCCTTACAGCGGGTTCATGATGAAAAGGTGAATGAGGCCTCCAAGGACATTGAATAGGTTGATGATGCCCATGACAGCAACGCGGAATGACTTTCTGGATGAGAAGAATAAGGAGTGGGATGCTAAAGAAGGAACAGCAGAGGTTAGAGAAGTTACTCCCAAAGCAACACCTGAGGCGGATGCCACCTGAAAAAGGTATAATAAGTTTGTTCTGGTTTTTTGCTGGTATTACTGGGGTGGATTCCCAAAGACAATTTTAGTTTTATTTGGTTATGTAATAGGTCCATAAGGACCAAAGACAATTTCTTTTATGTGTTGGGTTGGTCCAACACTTTTGCGTTTTAACTTTGGCAGTTTGGATGTTGTTTTTAACTTTTTAGGGATGTTCTTATGGTAACTTTAGTTTAGTCGTGGTTTATTAATTTTCAAGCATGTCAAGGCTTGTTTTATTTTGGATGAAATTTCTCTTTGTATGGTTATTTGTTATGCTCGTAAGGTGACATGATATTATGTCAAAGCGGTAGATACTTTAGATGACACGTACATGTCATAACCATAAGAATAAAACATGAGATCAATCATTTAACTGAGTGGGAATGGGTAAGCTATATGAGTTTACCCATATAGGCCCACCCCACACCTGAATTAAAGAGATAACTTGCGCTCCAGGCGAAGGTGTGGTAACCTAACATCTTAAGAAAGAGGTAATTAACTCTTTAAACCTTAGAAGGGATTATGTACCTTTACTTGAGAAGAGATGGTCAGTCTCTGACGGAGGAGAATTCGTTGTCCTTTTGACTTTGCGTACTTTCGACATGTCCCCATTTCCGTATGTCAACACCTCACAAGACAAAGACATGTTAAGAATGGACGTCAACTATATTGACGCCTCTCCACAAGTTGTGTTAGTGACATCTTGATTTGCAGGGAAGTAAGAAAACAGTCAATAGGGAAATGAATGGTTACAAATAAATAAAGGATTATTCATACCTGGGAGGAGATGAGTTTAAGGGGAGCATTGTTTAGATGTAATACCTTTTAAGGTGAATGGCGTTCCAACTTCGTGGTATCATTTGGCCATCCAAGGTTGACAGACGATATGCTCCTTTCCCGACCTGTGCATTTATTAGGTAGGGTCCTTCCCACTTTGGGGCGAGCTTGCCTGCATTGAGCTCCTTTGTATTTTGGAATGCCTTTCGTAGGACTAAGTATCCTACTTGGAACCTTCTAACCCTTACGTTTTTGTTGTAAGATCTGGCTACCCTTTGTTGATATGCTGCCATCCGAACTTTGGCCATGTCCCTTAGTTCGTCTACGGTATCCAAGTCATGTGTCAAGATGTCTTTATTATGTTCAGATGTAAATAAACTGTATATGGCCGTAGGTACAAGTACTTCTGCTGGAATAACTGATTCTGTCCCAAATACAAGTGAATAGGGAGTCTGACCAGTAGCATTCTTAGATGTCGTCCTGTCAGCCCATAGGACCATTGGTAACTCTTTTGCCCATCGTCCTTTCTTCTGGTTCATTCTCTTTTTTAAGTTGCTTATGATTATTTTGTTGCTAGATTCTGCCTGTCCATTGGCTTGAGGGTGAACAAGTGAAGATGTCACCATCTTGACTCCCCAAGATGTCAATAAATCTTGGGTTTTCTTACTAATGAATTGGGAGCCGTTATCACAAATTATCTCTGAAGGTATCCCAAATCGGCTGAATATATTTTTTTGATGAAAGAGATTACTTCTCTGTCACGAACTTGTACGTACGCCTCAGCTTCTACCCATTTAGAGAAATAGTTTGTCATAGCTAGTAGAAATACTCTTCCTCCTGGTGCCCTAGGTAATTTTCCTACGATGTCCATTCCCCAAACCATAAACGGCCATGGCGACAGGATAGGATGCAGTAGTTCAGCTAGTTGGTGCAGGATGTCCCCACGTCGTTGACAGGAGTCACATTTCTTTGCATAGTCTGCGACATCTATTCTCATTGTGGGCCAAAAATAGCCCATCCTCAGAGCCTTGGTATGCAGACTTCTGCCCCCGGTATGATTTCCACACTGTCCTTCATGCAGTTCCTTGAGAACCTGATGGGTTCGGTCTGCTTCTAGACATCTTAAGTAGTGACTGCGGCGGATTTTCTAAACAAAAGGTTATCAATAAGTAAATACTTAGATACTCTTACCACTGAAGGCTCTAGCATTTTTCTCCTCGTGGGATCGTATCATCTAAGAGATACTTGATAATAGGAGCTGTCCAAGAAGTTCTTCTTTGGAGGAAGGTACGTCGACATCTAGAACGAACGGCTCAAGATGATCAATTCTTGGGATGTCAACATGCATAATTGGGATACTTGTACGTGAAATGCTTTTGAAGGTTTGAACCTAAGTTTGCCAGGGCATACGCGAGAATTTTCTTCTCGTGGAATCTGTTCCAAAGTAAATGATTTGAATTTGGCTGCCAGAATTTTTACAATTTCCAAATATGTCGTCATCTTTGCATTTTTTGCTATGTAGGATCTGTTGTAATGGTTAACAATTAGCAAAGAATCCATAAACACCCGGATATGCTTGACATCTAAGTCCTGAGCTGCTGTTAAACCTGCAATTAATGCCTCATATTCTGCTTCATTATTAGTGGCCTTGAAGCGCAGCTGATGGATTGTGGTATTATGTCCCCTTGTGGCGATTTTAGTACAACTCCAAGACCTGTACCTCTCATGTTAGAAGCACCATCTGTGTAGAGAGTCCAGATCTTCAGGATGTCGTCATCTTGAAGTTGTTGAACCTCCAATTTCGCTTCTTGTTGCATGGTTGGACTAAAGTCAGCCACAAAATCAGCTAGAGCTTGAGATTTTATTGCTGTTCTGGGCTCATATTTAATGTCGTATGTGCTTAATTGTACAGACCACTTCGCCATTCGACCTGACATCTCTGGTTTTCTCATAACATTCTTAATAGGATAGTTAGTGCGTACAATTATAGTATGTGTTTCAAAATAGTGCCTTAATTTAATAGAAGCGGTTATCAAAGCTAAAATTAACCACGTAAATGAGAATACACAGTCTCCGCATCTAAAAGTGTCTTACTTATATAGTAGATGGGTTGCGACTACCATCTCGTTACGTCACCAAGGCGCACTTACGGCGCCTTACGATCTTGCTAGGTAGATGTAAAGATGTTCTTCCTCCCGAGGCTTGACCAATAATGGAGGTGTCGACGGGTAAGTTTTGAGCTCTGAAAGGCTTCTTCATGTTGGTTCTCCCACTTTGGAACTTATTGTTCTTCCTTAGGATGTCATAGAAAGGTTTGCATCGATCCGAGGATTTTGAAATAAACCTGGTGAGTGCGGCAATCTTTCCTGTCAATCTTTGGACGTCCTTGACAGATTGAGGTGACGACAGGTTGATAATAGCACGTATCTATTTTGGGGTAGCTTCAATGCCTCTTTTAGTAACCATATAACCCAAAAACTTCCCTGCCTTCATTCCAAAGTTGCATTTAGCTGGATTAAGTTTCATATTGAAACAATCTAGGATGTCGAAGGCTTGAGATAGGTTGCTTATGTGATCTTCGGCTTTCTTGGATTTTACTACCATGTCGTCAATATATACTTCCATTGTGTCCCCAATCTGATCTTTGAACATTTTGTTGACGAGCCTCTGATATGTTGCACCTGCATTTTTTAGTCCAAAAGGCATAGCAATATAACAATAAATACCTGTGGGCGTTATGAAGGCGGTGTCCTCCTGGTCAGATGGTTCCATCTGGATTTGTTGGAATCCTGAGGATGCATCCATGAAGGTGAGGAGCTCATGTTCGGAGGTGGCATCAACTAACGAATCTATGTGAGGCAAAGGGAAAGGATCTTTTGGACAGGCTTTATTCAAGTCGGTGAAGTCAACACAGACTCGCCATTTCCCATTCTTCTTCTCAACCACAACCACGTTTGCTAACCATCTTGGATAATCTACCTCTCGGATCATGTTAGCTTTGAGTAAGCGCTCTACTTCTTCCTTAATGATCTGGTTTCTTGTTTCTGCAAACTTTCTACGTTTACGGTGCCTTTGGTTTGAAACTAGGATCTATATTAAGTTTGTGAGTGATGACATCTTCTTGATGCCGGTCATGTCATCATGTCTCCAAGCAAAGCTCTTTATTCTGCTTCTTAATAGGTCCACAAGCTTTTCTTCTATATCTGATGGGATGTCACTGCCGATAAGTACCTTGATGTCCGGATTGGAAGGATCTAGCAATACTTCTTTCACATCGTTCTCTCTAGCTTCCAGGACTTCATGTACTTTCCTCTGTAATTTCTATGCTTGTTTCGGAGATGTCGACGCCTTCATTGAAGTCTTATAACATTCCTTGGCCACTGTGATCACTTTGTATATTTTAGCGACACCCCAAGGTGTAGGGAACTTCACGCAACGATGGTAAGTGGAAGGTACGACCTTCATCCCATGAATCCACGGTCTTCCAAGAATGACATTGTAGGATGTTGCACAATCAATTATACGAACCGCTCCATGGTGTTGAGGCCGCTTTGAGTAGATTGGAAGCTTTATTTCCCCACCGTTTCTTTGACTTCACCTTTGAAGCCTACCAATGCGAGGATTTCTTGACGATCTCCAGTGCAGGATGTTCATTTCCTTGAGGGTACTTAACATAATGAGATTGTGAGCTACCCCCATCAACCGGGATGCGCCGGATTGTACAATTGGCGATGCAAGGAAATAACGAGGCCATCGTGATGGGGTTCCGGCAAGTTATCTCGATCACTCTCATCAAAGGTGATTGGATCTGGCGGTGTCGACATCTGGGTTATCTTTGGCTTCTCCTCTTTTGACTCCTTAGCATGTCGCTTTGCGCGAGAATAGGATGTGCCACATATTTACGAACCTCCACTAATGAAATTGATCACCTTTGTTGATCTTTGGGAGAAAGCGGGTCTTTCGGCTTCATGAGGAGCTTACGTATTTTCGGCCTTCTTCTTTACGTATCCAGCAACTCCTTAAGATGTCCCTTCGAGAGCAAGTGCTGATCTCCTTTCTTAGTGCGATGCGGTCTTGATAACATGCCCAAAGTCTTCATAGTAAGCGTACCATTTTGATTTGTCACGCCATCCCGTGGTCTTATCTCGTCTTCTTTGGCCATCGGCTTTGTCCCCCAGGTTGCCCATTGCACGAGTACACTGAAATGTCAACGAGAAAAACAATAATCGAAATGTTAGGCACATTATCACTATCTTCATCCTCACCATCTATTGAATTAATTTTACTAGTATCAATTCTCGGATAAGGATTGGAACGGTTGTTCTGCGATGGGATGATTCGGTCTTTACATGCAGGTTATCATATGTCGACAACTTGGATGAGGACTTCGATCTTCGCGGCTCATCTTCCTCCAATCGATGAATCTCAACGCCACCTTCGACTTCTTCCAACCGTTTACAAGGAGTCATCACCAAATCTTGATAATCTTAGGAGTCCTTCTTGACCCCATTTTGAATGCTTACGTAGTACATTGACATGCCAAGATTGGGGATTTCTAGCACTTCCTTGGTTAACCGGTGGACATATTCTTTCGAGTCTCATTAATTTCTTGAGTCACATTGTAGAGATCACTTGTAAGCTTCTCGGGTTGTCATTGCATGAGGAAGCTGGTTATAGAACATGTTGATAAGCTGGGCGTATGAACCAATTGAGCCTAGGGGCTGCCTAATCAGCCATTTGAAAGCTGGTCCAACCAAGGTCGATCCAAATCCTCGATCCAAATCCTCTGCATAAGCAAGCCTCCCGGAATTGAAGCGGAATATGGATTATGTCCATCTTTTCTTGATAGTGAGCAACATGCTCCTCTGGGTCTGTGGTGCCGTCATACAACTTCATGGATGGAACATTGAAACGCTTCGGGATGTCGACATTTGCAATTCTTGGGACAAGCAAGGGATTTATTGTAGCGGTTACGAGTCATTTGGTTGGATTGGAGGAGTTATGCTGGCACGTTCATTATCGGTTCACGAGATCTGCATCTATTTGGCTAGTGGGTTTTCTGCAAAGGGTCGGCCATAGGAATACGATTGAAATTATTATTATTGAAAAGATTATTTAGCAAACCGAGTTATCAGTGGTAGTTGTGGCGGTGGTGTTGTCAATGAATGGGATGAGCTGGGTGAATCCTGTGGACGGTGGCGTCATTAGGGTGTCCCCGGGCAAAGATGCTGTCATCATTAAGGATGTCGGTTGATGAGTTTGAGGCGGACTACCCATTGGGATAAATTCACTCTGAAGTGTAGATCCTTCGGTGTTGTCGAAGTTGAGGTTCCTTGCACGCTTGATGGTGACATGTTGTCGCCGGGATGCGATGAGCTGTTGATCTTTACGCATCTTAATCATGGAATTGGTCGGACCTTCGAATTCTTTGTCTTCTTGGTCCAACCTCGATTCAACACAGTCGGGATACTTCGAATGTCGGCATCTACATTGGAAGAGGTCGTTTCCTTTTGTGGAGTCTTTGTAGGTTGAGTTTGCTTGAGGTCCGGTGCGAGGAGGTGGCGGCAACAAGGCTGGTTCTACCTCGATCTTTGGAGTGACGGCGGGACCCTTGCGGCGACGGACACATTGGGAGGTGCAGACATGATGAGTTCGCTTAGGAAATGATCCAAATAACCGATAAACCACCTGGCCCCTCGGTGGGCGCCAAATTGTTTTGGTAGAAAACAATAGTACAGAATCTTAACTTTAACAAGTGTGTGGATTTAAACAACAATGAGGGGACTGTGGAATTCGACTAAATGGAACAAAAGCATAAAAGAAAGAATGACACCGCGATTTGTTAATGAGGAAAACCTTAGAGGTGATAACCTCTTTGGAAAAAACCCCGGGAGTTAGGTCTCCAACCTTAAGAGTTTCACTATAATAATTGAGTTACAACTGTGGAAGATGATGGAGAGGATTACAAGAGAAGTGTACGTAGAGTGTGTGAGAATGAGTGTGTTTTTCCGTCTCCATCTCCCCTTAAATAAAAGTGAATATGAACGGGTAAAGGTTGTTCCTACAATCTCGGGATCCAAGCTTATCTTCTCAACGTCCGTGAGACCAAGTCTTCTTTGCCGTTTGAAGATGTGTTGAACGTGCTTGGAAAATATCCCGTATTCTTCTCTCTTATTTACTGGAAAATAATAATAAAGATATTAAAAGAAAACAAATAAGTAAATATAAAATAATACTTACAGTGAAATAAAATCGTGATATGCAGGAGCAACTGAAGATGTCAAAATGTTGAAAAATACCCACAACAGGGACCGTATAGAAAGGATACTTCATCTGGTGCACATTATTTTTTAACCATACTTGATGATTGTAGTAGGGGAGTGTGGTTGTATCTAATGAAAGACAAAAGTGAGGCCGGGGACTTATTGAAAGATTTTTGCAAGTTAATAAAAACTCAATTTGAAAAACAAGTGAAAAATATTCAGAGTAATAATGGTGGGGAATTTGATTCAGGGTCTATGAAGCTCTTTTACAAGGAAAATGGCATTACTCATAGAACGAGTAATATAGATACCCCCCCCAACAAAATGGAAGGGTTGAGCGTAAACACAGACATGTGTTAGAGACAGCAAGAGCATTGCGTTTTCAAAGTGGTTTATCGGTAGAATTTTGGGGGGAATGCATTTTGGCAGCAGCTTACCTCATTAACAGAACCCCAACACCTGTTCTTGAGGGTAAGACTCCGTATGAAGTGTTGTTTAAGGAGAAACCTTCATTGCAAAATCTGAGGGTTTTTGGTTGTCTCTGTTACGTTCACAATAAGAGCAGAACAAAGGATAAGTTTGGAGAGCGAGGGAGAAGATGTATATTTGTTGGTTACCCTTATGGAAAGAAAGGGTGGAAGGTGTACGACATTGAAAAGAAGGAGATTTTTATGTCACGAGATGTGATATTCTATGAAAAAGAAATTCCTTATGCTGAAAAGGTGGATATGGCTCTGGACAGGGGGAGTATTGAGGCTACAGAGGCATATATAGTTGACACTTCATGGGTGGAGGAACGAGAAGAGAGACAAGATGAAGAAATAAGTCTTGAGCATAGTGACAATGATGAAGTAGAAGCGGAGAACAGTAGTGCTGGAAAAGATGATATTAATCATGGAGAATCAAGTGGTGAAGCAAGTATGAGGCGTCATGAAGATAGTAACCAGATTGTTAATGAGGACCTAGGAAAGGGTAAACGTGAGAGGCGTGCACCTGGTTGGATGAAGGATTATATTTGCAGTACCATGAAGGCAGTAAACTCTGAAGCTACTCACCTGCACCAAAAGGCCAATTCAACGACAGGTACAAGGTATCCTATTGCAAATTATGTCACATATAATTCATTTTCTGCTACACATAGAAATTTTCTTGCAGCCATTACAGTAGAGAAAGAACCAATACATTTTGGAGATGCAGTAAAGGAGAAGAAATGGAGAGATGCAATGAAAAAGGAGATAGAAGCTTTGGAGTTGAACAAGACATGGACGGTCGAGCAATTGCCACAAGGAAAATGTCCCATAGGCTGTAAATGGGTATATAAAGTTAAGTACAAAGCAGATGGCACGGTTGAGCGGTATAAGGCGCGTTTAGTAGCACAAGGTTTTTCTCAAGTTGAAGGGGTTGATTTTCACGAGACTTTTGCGCCGGTAGCAAAAATGGTGAGTGTACGTGTAACGACCCTAAACCTAGGCACCTATTTTAGTATCATATTGTGTGCTTTTAATATTATTGTTAATATTATGTGTCCATTTTTATATACTTGATTTCTTATAGTAGGATATATTGATAGGGAAATAAAATAATGTTCTAGAAAAATATAAAAATAGGAAATAGATAAGGAGTAAGAGGAGGTTAAATTGGGTAAAATAAATAATTGGGATAAATGGTTTAAATAAAAATAAGGGAAAGCCTTAGATAGATAGCATGGGGGGCCATGCCCCTTTTCCCTAATTCCCTCATTCCTTCCCTCAATAGTCAACCATGAAGACCATTACCTCCCATACTTTCCTTTCCTCTTCTTATACTTCCCCTACACTCTTCATTCTCCTCCTCCATCATCTTCTTCTTACTCCTCCCATAATTCTCCATGGAAACTACCTCTTGAAGACCTTCACTTCCAAATTCCTAGAGCAAGCAATTCCTCTCCATTTGGCAATCCGATCGTACTTCCGTGTTCGGGGTGAAGAGAGGAACACATCAAGCTAAGAAGATCCTTAATCCATCTCATATTTGCTAGGTAAGTTATTATGACTTCTTTCTAAATATTGCACACTTTATGTGTAAATGAATGTTTTATGAAAAGAAAAAGTATATTGTATTTTTAATATGGCTATTTGAGTAAGATGATTATTCAAGATTTAATTGATTTTAATTAGGAGATGAGGGTTTAAATTGAAGGAATGAGGATATAATGGGAGTAATAGGTTAATGACTTGAAAGGGGGTTATTATGATCTTTTCTTCTATTTAATGTTCTTGAATCATTTGGTGTTGTTATTGTTAGTAAAATGGTTATTAGATACTTTGAAAACCTTCTTGTAGTTAAGAAATTGGTTTATGTTGTAGAATGAAGTTTATGTTCTTGAAAGATAACCTAGAGGATGTGAAATGGGTGGAGGGTGTAATGATAAATAATCTAGAATTACTTATTTTGGGTTTACATGATTTTATGATGATCCTTGTAGAGCTAGAAATTACTTGGTGTTCATGAGTATAAGGAGTATTGTAAAGGAAAAGAAAAATGGTAAGAGAGTAACTTAGGAAACACAGGAATTCTGAATCGGGCACTTGGGCGGTCGCCCCGGGGGCCATGAGCGGCCGCCCATGTGGCCGGGAAGCTTGAGTGCCTTGGAAAGCCTCTTGGGCGGTCGCCCAAGAGGTGTTGTGCGGTCGCCCAAGAGGGCGAAACTTAGGGACTCTTTGAAATCCACTTGGGCGGTCGCCCAGTGGTATGGCGGTCGCCCAAGACCCCAGACCTCATTTTAAAGGCTGAACCGAATTAGTTTAGTAAGCTTGATTTATCACTTATAAATTGTGACTCCCACTTGGTAAATTGAGCTTGAACCTTCATAGAAACCTTGTGATATAGAATATTGTCTGGGAAATGATTGATAAGCTTGAATTGTAACTTCACCAAAGTGGTTCAAACTTGGGAAGTAGGACTTGCACTTTTATTAAGATTTCTCGAGGTTGAGTATTGACTTCGTAAGAATGGTTTATGGTTTAGGGTGGCCTTACTTGCTCCCATACCTTGGTGATTAGTTGATCAGTGTAGAGACTATAATCACTATTGTGTTAGTTAGGAATGTATATGTGCTACATCAATATATGGTATCCCAAGTGTGGATTATTTGGCTTGTTGTTACATTGTATCCCAAGTGTGGATTATTTGACACGTTGTTATGTTATTCCAATGTGTGGATATGCTTGCTATGTGGTTGCATGGTTATCCCATTTGTGGATTTATTTGTTATCATTCATATTTATTGATGATACTATGCATAGTGTATTAAATGATGGTTGCACTATGGTATTGATTAGCATGAGTATACATTACCACGATGATATATGATTATCCCTTTTTGTGGATTTATTTCAAGTATCTATTATGTGCTTGAGTGTGTTTATATTCGGGTGGGTATGATGGAATTCAATCAATTATTGATTTGTTCTATAAGTGATTGAAGGTTCATCATACCGGTGACCCTTCCTCTCGTGGCCACAGAGTGGGCTGTGCAAGCCACCGTATTGAGCAATAAGGAGCCTTTACATATCGCTGCGATTGGTGATTAGGGGGAATGCTTACGTATTAAGCCTAAAGCTTTACGATTAGCGACATTGTTGTTGGATACTACGATATAGGTATCCTTTCTTATATGGATCTACAGGGTATGAGTCCTATAAGAGGTGAATGTCTTTGGGAGCGATTCACCAAAGAGAGGAGTTTCACTCCCACGTTGTACGACTTATTGTTCAGACGGGAAAGGTAAAATGAGGTAACGTAAGGTGTTTACCGCTTTCATAATGTGTTATGTGCTACCATGCTATATGTTGCATCTTGTTTGGCATATTGCTGCATTCATAATAGCTTATTGAGATTTATTCTCACCCCTTCCCTTTTGCTTTAGATTGTCTTGAGACAGGTGACTGAACCGGTGAGGCGGGAAAGAGTTTGGACTCTTGCTTTTGGGACTTGTCTGGATAGGTATATGAGTGGGTTGTCGGGAGTCATATTTAAGTATTATTCTTTTATAAGTTGTAAGGAAAACTCTTTTGCTAAACAATGTTAATTAGGGTTTTTTATGTAATTAATCAAGTATGGTTATTAAAGTGTTTGTTTAAATTCCTCCAAGTGGAGATATCATTATTTGATTTTTGTTTATGGAAAATTGAGAATTGTTTTTCTTGTAAAGGCAAATAAAAGTTTTAAAAATTAAGATGGGTTTTTCTTAGTTTGAGCTTCTCAAGCTCGAGACACGCGTTAGGTCCCAGGTTGGGGTGCTCACAGTTGGTATCAAAGCTTAGTTTAGAGGTCAAGGGTAGATGTCTAAACTAATGGGGAATGTGTGGTAATTGACGCCGAGTGTTTAGTGCAGGAGTTTGTTCTAATGGCTGAAAACAATGATGACCAGCGAAAAGTTCTTGAAATGAAAGATGTTTAAATTGTAGCCTTACAGTCATGGTATTTTAGTGATGAATTCAAATGGTCTTGGGTTGAATATGAAAAATGTTACAGGTGAGTTAATACATTTTACTTGAGTTGAAATTGTTAATTTAGTTGAGATGTGATATAGTGAAGTTTTGGTATAATCTTGATGTTAAGAAAAATGATTTAAGTATGTAGTATTATTTAGGGTTCCTTTTCATGAAGTTGGCTAAGATGTAAAGTTGTTGTTATATGAGTTGTACAATGCTATTATTATCATATAAATGATTTTGGATAAGTTGACAATTTGTTTGGTGGTTAGAATATGAGAAAGGGGTTTGGAAATGAGTAGAGTAATAGTTTGATCAAATATAGGTGGTAATTGAAAGAGTATTATAAAGGTTAATATATGGTGGAGATAATATTGTTGTGTGGCTTGTGATGTGTAAAAATAATGAAAATAACTTGAGTAGTGGGTGAATGAATATGGCAACCAGTGATAATAAGATATGATTTAATGTGGGAAGATAGAGTAATAGGGTTATAGGACTTGGAGACAGTATGTGGTATCATTTGAGAACTTTATGCTTAAAATTTACTAAGTGGTATAGTTGTTGTTGAATTGTGGTCTTATATAGTGTATGATGTATTAGGTGATATACATGGTGATTGTAGTGGTTAGTCAATTAAAAGGGCTTTAGAAATAAACAGGAAAGGGTGGTTTTGAAATGAATGTGGTAATGTTGATATTCAAAGTTATTGGGAATTATGTATCCATTTTAGTTAAGTTATAATGATCATGAAAGAATTTGAAGAAAGATTTAATAATAGCAATATTGTCTAGAGTAAAATGGTGTTGTAAAGTAAAGACCTATGGTCGAGTATATGTTTCGGTTTCAAGAGAGATAGATTCCTCAGAGGTCACTAGAGGTATATTCCCTGTCTCAGAAGTTAGGGGTCGTATTTTATAGATCCTATTTCATATCATTATGTGTGACATAGCATGTTGCTTCTATGTGGCATACATTACTTGAGAATTTGTTTTATTGTTAGAGGATTCTGCTCTTATGAGAGAATACCTCGAATCTCCTTTGGTTTGCCACGGTGGTGATGTGGTTAGGGCTGAGCATGTATTGCCAGCTGATTTGGTATGATTACCAATTTATGATTTTGAGATATACTTGACCTAGATGGGTAAGTAGTTGTTGTGCATTGGTAGACTATCATGAGAAGTGAGTCTTCTTTTCTATACCTAATTTGATTACATTGGTATTTGATATAGATAAACCTTTATATGGTACTCTTGTTATATAAGCATTAAAGGCAGAAAGTTTTGGTTAGAAATGTGAAGGGTAATTAGTATGTGTTAGCCTTACATAAGAAGTCCTTCCGGAAATTTTTCGTGTTAGTTGTGAGTAGATGGTAATTGTGTTCCATCAAAGTATCTCATGTATTGATTCTAAGTACGATAAATCGGAATTTTAATTCTTATCTTGGCGACCTTATGGTAGTTTTGATTGATGATTTTCTTGGTTATTTAAAGTTATGAGAGGATCATTTGTGAGTTGTGTTATTTGCCTTTAGTGGGAATTCATTGTTTGAGGAGTTTAGCAAGTGTGAGTTGGCTTGAGAGGATTCCAAATTTTGGGTTCTACAGTCTTAAGCTTGGATGTCACCATGGATCTTGCAAGGATTTAGTCCGTGATCTTTGGGTTGTCAAGTGATACCGAAGAAAGTTTTAGAAAATTCTTGAGAATTGTAAAATCATTGATTTAGTTAACACTAAAGAATATATAAATGGTGTAGGATGTACTAAGGATGAATCATATTGATAGAGATGGAGAATAGATTGACTATAGGTCCGATCCTTACCTTACTTAATGGATGTGAGGACTTTGTGAAATTTTAAGTGCGTATTAAAGGAGAATTAGATGGTGATATTATGAGAATTGGGAAAGTAATAGCGTATGCTTCGAGGAAGTTGGCTTAGATAAACCGGAATTTTCTTACCCTCTACTCGAGAGTGGCTGCAATTGTTTTATGTGAGAACCTTACCTCTTGAAGCTCTCTTGTGGAATTTGTTACCGATCCTAAGAGTTGGAGGATTTAGTTACTTAAAAGGAAGAGATTAGAAGACTATCTAGATTCTTGAAAAGCAGGCTGTGTGTGGTGTGATGGACTTCCTTTCAAATTGAGAAGTTAATTAACCTTAGTAAGTTTATGTAATAACAGTTTTAGTTTAGCATTGAAGTGGTACTGTGTGAAGTTTGGTATGGAAAAAAAAAAATAAATCATTGGTATGATCCTTCGTACGTATGGAGTTCTTCAATTAATGATGTTAGGCGTATTTGACCTATGTGGGAAAACGTTGAAGAGTTATTAGAATTACAATTTCGGGATTTAATTCTAGAATATTTGGGTTGTGAGAATGTATAGAGGAATCATGACGTTAAGGGAAACTGTTTGAAGGTTGTAATTCAAAATGCTTGGGGAAATAACCTTTGTTATTGATCATTAAAGTAATCAAGTTTAAAATTCGGGATGAATTTTCTTTAAGGGGGAGTGAATGTAACGACCCTAAATCTAGGCACCTATTTTAGTATCATATTGTGTGCTTTTAATATTATTGTTAATATTATGTGTCCATTTTTATATACTTGATTTCTTATAGTAGGATATATTGATAGGGAAATAAAATAATGTTCTAGAAAAATATAAAAATAGGAAATAGATAAGGAGTAAGAGGAGGTTAAATTGGGTAAAATAAATAATTGGGATTAATGGTTTAAATAAAAATAAGGGAAAGCCTTAGATAGATAGCATGGGGGGCCATGCCCCTTTTCCCTAATTCCCTCATTCCTTCCCTCAATAGTCAACACAAGACCATACCTCCCATACTTTCCTTTCCTCTTCTTATACTTCCCCTACACTCTTCATTCTCCTCCTCCATCATCTTCTTCTTACTCCTCCCATAATTCTCCATGGAAACTACCTCTTGAAGACCTTCACTTCCAAATTCCTAGAGCAAGCAATTCCTCTCCATTTGGCAATCCGATCGTACTTCCGTGTTCGGGGTGAAGAGAGGAACACATCAAGCTAAGAAGATCCTTAATCCATCTCATATTTGCTAGGTAAGTTATTATGACTTCTTTCTAAATATTGCACACTTTATGTGTAAATGAATGTTTTATGAAAAGAAAAAGTATATTGTATTTTTAATATGGCTATTTGAGTAAGATGATTATTCAAGATTTAATTGATTTTAATTAGGAGATGAGGGTTTAAATTGAAGGAATGAGGATATAATGGGAGTAATAGGTTAATGACTTGAAAGGGGGTTATTATGATCTTTTCTTCTATTTAATGTTCTTGAATCATTTGGTGTTGTTATTGTTAGTAAAATGGTTATTAGATACTTTGAAAACCTTCTTGTAGTTAAGAAATTGGTTTATGTTGTAGAATGAAGTTTATGTTCTTGAAAGATAACCTAGAGGATGTGAAATGGGTGGAGGGTGTAATGATAAATAATCTAGAATTACTTATTTTGGGTTTACATGATTTTATGATGATCCTTGTAGAGCTAGAAATTACTTGGTGTTCATGAGTATAAGGAGTATTGTAAAGGAAAAGAAAAATGGTAAGAGAGTAACTTAGGAAACCTGGGAATTTCTGGATCAGGCACTTGGGCGGTCGCCCAAGGGGCCATGAGCGGCCGCCCATGTGGCCAGAAGCTTGAGTGCCTTGGAAAGCCTCTTGGGCGGTCGCCCAAGAGGTGTTGTGCGGTCGCCCAAGAGGGCAGAAACTTAGGGACTCTTTGAAATCCACTTGGGCGGTCGCCCAAGTGGTATGGGCGGTCGCCCAAGACCCCAGACCTCATTTTAAAGCTGAACCTGAATTAGTTTAGTAAGCTTGATTTATCACTTATAAATTGTGACTCCCACTTGGTAAATTGAGCTTGAACCTTCATAGAAACCTTGTGATATAGAATATTGTCTGGGAAATGATTGATAAGCTTGAATTGTAACTTCACCAAAGTGGTTCAAACTTGGGAAGTAGGACTTGCACTTTTATTAAGATTTCTCGAGGTTGAGTATTGACTTCGTAAGAATGGTTTATGGTTTAGGGTGGCCTTACTTGCTCCCATACCTTGGTGATTAGTTGATCAGTGTAGAGACTATAATCACTATTGTGTTAGTTAGGAATGTATATGTGCTACATCAATATATGGTATCCCAAGTGTGGATTATTTGGCTTGTTGTTACATTGTATCCCAAGTGTGGATTATTTGACACGTTGTTATGTTATTCCAATGTGTGGATATGCTTGCTATGTGGTTGCATGGTTATCCCATTTGTGGATTTATTTGTTATCATTCATATTTATTGATGATACTATGCATAGTGTATTAAATGATGGTTGCACTATGGTATTGATTAGCATGAGTATACATTACCATGATGATATATGATTATCCCTTTTTGTGGATTTATTTCAAGTATCTATTATGTGCTTGAGTGTGTTTATATTCGGGTGGGTATGATGGAATTCAATCAATTATTGATTTGTTCTATAAGTGATTGAAGGTTCATCATACCGGTGACCCTTCCCCCCTCTGTGGCCACAGAGTGGGGCTGTGCAAGCTACTGTATTGAGCAATAAGGAGCCTTTACATACTGCTGCGATTGGTGATTAGGGGAATGCTTACCGTATTAAGCCTAAAGCTTTACGATTAGCGACATTGTTGTTGGATACTCTGATATAGGTATCCTTTCTTATATGGATCTCTGGGGTATGAGTCCTATAAGAGGTGAATGTGCTGGAGGCAGTTCACCAAAGAGAGGAGTTTCACTCCCACGTTGTACGACTTATTGTTCAGACGGGAAAGGTAAAATGAGGTAACGTAAGGTGTTTACCGCTTTCATAATGTGTTATGTGCTACCATGCTATATGTTGCATCTTGTTTGGCATATTGCTGCATTCATAATAGCTTATTGAGATTTATTCTCACCCCTTCCCTTTTACTGCTTTAGATTGTGCCGAGACAGGTGACTGAACCGGTGAGGCCGGGAAAGAGTTTGGACTCTTGCTTTTGGGACTTGTCTGGATAGGTATATGAGTGGGTTGTCGGGAGTCATATTTAAGTATTATTCTTTTATAAGTTGTAAGGAAAACTCTTTTGCTAAACAATGTTAATTAGGGTTTTTTATGTAATTAATCAAGTATGGTTATTAAAGTGTTTGTTTAAATTCCTCCAAGTGGAGATATCATTATTTGATTTTTGTTTATGGAAAATTGAGAATTGGTTTTCTTGTAAAGGCAAATAAAAGTTTTAAAAATTAAGATGGGTTTTTCTTAGTTTGAGCTTCTCAAGCTCGAGACACGCATTAGGTCCCGGGTTGGGGTGCTCACAGTACGTTGTTTATTAAAGGTTGCCCTTGCTAAAGGATGGGGTATATTTCAGTTAGACGTAAACAATGCTTTTCTTCATGGAGAGTTGAACGAGGAAGTGTACATGAAACTTCCTCCGGGATTTCAGGTTATTGGCATAAACAAGGTGTGTCATCTAAGGAAGTCGTTGTATGGATTAAGACAAGCTTCAAGAAACTGGTTTGCGAAACTGACTGATTCACTAAAGAGATATGGATTCATCCAGTCATATGTTGATTATTCACTCTTTACTTATAGGAAGGGTGATGTGTTTTTGGCAGTATTGGTGTACGTGGATGATATGATATTAGTTGCAAACAACCAGGAGGAGTGTTTGAATTTTAAATATTTTCTAAATAAAAATTTTGGGATCAAAGATTTGGGTCATTTAAAATATTTTCTTGGCATAGAAGTGGCAGCAGGGACAAGGGGGCTATTTCTTAGTCAACGGAAATACGCCATTGACATTATCAGTGAGTGTGGGCTTCTTGGAGCGAAGCCAGCTGATTTCCCCATTCAGCAGAACCATAATTTAGCATTGGCAGATGGAGAGTTTTTGAAAGATCCAGTCAAGTATAGGCGGTTAATCGGTAGGCTGATCTATTTAACCATTACCCGTCCAGAGCTTGCATATTATGTTCATACCTTGTCGCAATTCATGCAAACACCTAGGTAAGAGCATTGGGAGGTGGCACTAAGATTTGTTCGATATTTAAAAGGGAGTCCAGGAAAGGGCATTGTACTGGAAGCAGATGATGATCTGCAATTATATGGTTTTTGTGATTCAGATTGGGCTAGTTGTCCATTAATAAGACGATCTCTGACGGGATATTATGTCACAATAGGGAAATAACCAGTGTCATGGAAGACTAAGAAACAAATACTGTAGCAAGATCTTCAGTGGAGGCGGAGTATAGGGCAATGGCCAGTGCAACAAGTGAGTTACTATGGATAAAATCTTTTTTGGCATCTCTCGGAGTATTTCATACACAGCCGATAATGTTGTTCTGCGACAATCAGGCAGCACTTCACATTGCAAAGAACCCTGTTTTTCATGACAGAACGAAGCACATAGAGATTGATTGTCATTTTATACGTGAACACTTAGTGAAGGGAAATATTACTACCTCATACGTGAGGTCTCATGAGCAACCTGCTGACATGTTTACAAAGGGATTGGGTAAACAACAATTCAGTGCTCTTCTTCGCAAGTTGGGCATTTGGGATCCACATGCTCCAACTTGAGGGGAAGTGTGAAAAATAGATGTGTACAGATTCTAGGTGTTAGATTATTTTGCACATACATTAGGAATAGGAAGAGTTCGGGTATTATAGGGTCAGTAGTTAAATGGGACTGAACTGTTTTAAGTTCATATATTTTGTGGATAGGGAGTCATAAGTGTTTTGAGTGTATATATATATATATATATATATATATATATATATATATATATATATATATATATATATATATATATATCCATGTAATTCTAATTTGGTGCAGTGAAAATAGAAGAATACATTCTCTTCTAAATTTTAACAGTTTTTAGGTTAAATAATGTCGATGTATGGTTAAAGAGTGTCAGTAATAGTGTAAAATAGTATCGATGCATGTGTGTCTGATTATTAGTGTTGGTGTAAAACAAACAGTGCTAACAATAGTGTTAAAAAGAGCCAATATAAAGAGTGAAAGTGAATGTGTGTTTGAGTGTCAGTGCAAGTGTAAAAGAGTGTTAGTATTAGTGTAAAAGAGTGACAGTGTTGGGGTTAAAGATGGTAGTGCATGTGTGTTTGAGTTTCAATGTAAAAGAATGTCATTGTTAGTGGAAAAAAGTGTCAGTGTTAGTGTAGGAAAGACAACGAGCGAAGGAAGCTAATTCAACTCATAATCAAGAGTGTAATTGTTTTTTTAAACTTGTCGACTTCAATCAAGCAGAAACAAAAAGTAAAGTATGAAAGGCACAAGTGTTACCTCGGAGGAAAGGAGGCCCGACCTATCATTGTACTCTTTCGGAGTAAGCCCCTCCTCAGCAAAATGTGCAAGCAAAGGCCCATATCCATCAATGGGGACCATCCCCACACCTTCCTTGGGGAGTAAAGTGTTCCTGTCTTCTGCCTCTTTCTCTCGGCTGGCTCGGGCATTGGCCATCCTATGGCCATTCTTGTTCCTCCTTCTATCACCCAGATCAAAAATGCGGTTCATTTTGGCCTCCTGTTCAGCAGTTAAAACTGCACGATCAAAGGGAAAACAGTCAACAAAGAGATATACGAACAAAAATATGTGAATTAAGAAGGAAGCAATTTAAATACTTAACCGCCATAGTGAAATAGATTTCTGCAATGGTCGGACTTCTTCTTGCAGAAATGGCACTGAGACTCAAACCTTTCTTGCTCGTGGATAACCCAATCTGGGTACCTAAGGCTATGAATTATGGGCACTAAAGGGGCTACCTCCCCATCTCCTCCTAGCATAATCCCAACCTGGATGAATAAGTCCTTATTCGACCCAAGTGCGGCCCAGCTAATGGTGCTCCTCCGAGCCACCAATGTCAACCTACGAGTGAGTTCAGCACTCCACTCTGGGACCCAGTAATCTTCCTCCTGCATGGGAGGTGTATCAGCCTCAGGTAAGGGGAACTCTCATCCCTTCCTACTCTCCACAAGGATCATATGGGTATTCCACCCCGAAAATTTATTGGGCAAATTAGTGAACAGTTTAGGGGCCTTAGATTTGGCTAGAGTGCTTATTCCAAAGGTCTTGTCGTTCTACACAACCTTAAAAAATCTCCTAAATACATGCATACATGACTCGTACCCAACGAACCTGCACACAATGGCAAACCAACACCCTCACAGTATTGGAGCCCAACTGCATGGGGACAACGGCCATTGACTCCAAAAACTCACAGATAAACGGATCAAGGGGAAGTCATAGCTCGGCCTCAAACTGACCGTAATACAAGGCTACCCTAGAGGAGCTCAGACCCCAGTGCATCCAAGACTTTTGCCTCTCAATGAAATGGATAAGGTGGAAGTCATCTTTGGGGACCTCGAAGAAGTCATGAAGGATTTTGATGCGGGATTAAACATTCTTCCTCCCTATGACCGGCTTGGGGGCCACATATCCCCTCTCATTGCGACCTGGAACCACGGTCGGGCAAAATTTGTCCATGATGTTGCCTGAGGAGAAGCTCGGCGAAGTAGAAACGTGAGATTGTTGAGCTGCCATATCTACAAACGACACAAAAACAGGGGCATCAGTGATCATGCCTATTTGAAGTATATTCTGAACTACCTAAGGGCGACCTAGATTCCCCTTGGAATGCTAATCTCTCTCTAGGAAAGGGAGGTTTGTTGGACTTGATGTAAAAAATTATGAGGTGGTCTATCAGTTTGTTTAAGAGACGAAAACGAACAATACGTGGACCATTCGCCTCCAAATCTGAACTACCTAAGGGCGACCTAGATTCCCCTTGGAATGCTAATCTCTCTCTAGGAAAGGGAGGTTTGTTGGACTTGATGTAAAAAATTATGAGGTGGTCTATCAGTTTGTTTAAGAGACGAAAACGAACAATACGTGGACCATTCGCCTCCAAATCCCCCATACTCTCTTCAGCTGGAAACCCTACCTCACCATAAAATAAACTCCACCTATATAAGATGGTAATACACTCCTCCCTCGTTAATTCCACCCATGGACCTTCTAACCTTTTATAAATCCTAAGGTTTATAGTGTTATAACTATACCTAACACCTAGCTCGAAGCCAAAGGTCCTAGCCATGGAGGAATAAACAGAGAAACTTGAAATTAAGCCTAAAAACAGAGCAATTGAAGGGTACCTTGATGATTTGGGGAAAGGTGAAGCTTAACGTTGAAGCGGAATGCTTGATTACACCGGAAATCGAAGTCCTTGCTATATGCTCTTGCTGGGTATTTGAGTATTTGGAGATTGTAAAGTTCTAAACGGAAAGGGATTCTTCCTTTTATACTCCTCCTTTTCCTTACCTGAATTGGAAAGGGCGGGAAATACAGCCGTTTTTTTTGTCAGTTAATGCCAGCAGCGGTTTTCAAGACAGTTGTCCAATCGCTAGAACTGTACCATCATTACGAAAATTACGGCGCATTAAATAGCGTATCTAGCCGTCAAAAGTCAATGGTCGAGAGCGACCTACATCTACTCAGTCGACCATCCAACAGCGAGCTGTGTAAGCCCACACAATTTTTTTTATAACTTTCTGGTCGATAAAGTCAACATAGAAAGTTGGGGGCTAATGAACAGAATAAAAGTGACGGGATAGGCCCAACGAACTAAGCCCAACATTCTAGACATCACAAAGACACTACAATTGAATGAGCCAATACAGTTACCACAACGCCCGCGACCCAACGGCAAAAATCAGTCGACTTATCTCATTGTTCGACCATCATTGGTCCCGACCTAGCTCCGTCTGATATACGATCATCAACTTATACAATTTCTATCTGACTAATACACAATGGCAGGTCGACCTTGATTTCTCATGCGACCTCGACCTACAGAAACGTGCGTCCATCTACGACTTAATCCGTAACCGTCTCCTACAATCGCGGAGATCGTTACGCAGGCCCGTTCCGGAAATTATAGGGGCCCTGTGCGAAATGTGAAAATTGGGCCCTAATATTTAAAAAAAAAAACACAATAACTATAAAATATATATAAGTACTTTCATATAAAGATAAAAGTTTTATAAAATTGGGCCCTATTATTAATTTTTTTTATTATGGAAGATATATACCTAATGGTCCAATCTAAAATGGGGGCCCTCTCAGATTTGGGGCCCTGTGCGGAGAACCTAATTTTCCTTGTCTAAGCCGGCCCTGTCGTTACGCCTACATTGTCTCCACAATTTAAGAGATTCAATACGATTTTACATCACTACTATATATAACAGACAACATCCAACGTTAAAATGTAATGTCTTCTTGGCTATTTGGAGATTACATCGTTTAATACAGTTTTATATAAACTTATAACGATATATCTTATTATCACGCCGAAGGGTATTAGCCGGATACTAAATCGGATAGTCGTTTGTTTGTGGTTTCAGGTCACAATTGCTATGAATCAACTTATCGCTGGAATAAGTATGATCTGGATCGTTTCCTTTGTCATCAGGTGGGATCAAATTTTACAGCAAGTCTTTTTCAATTGATTCACCTGTTGATGAAAGATAATAAAAAATTATAATTTTATCCTTAATGAAAGTTCAAATGACCCTAAGTTTTGCATGAACCCGAGATCATCCAACATATGTTAATAATATTTATTTTAGATTAAAGAAATTCAAATTTAATTCGAATTTGTGTATCTACATTTATGAGCATCTAGGTGGAAAATTGTTTGGAAGTATGACGATTGACGCTGGTAGTTACTATAGAAAACAATTTAGACTCTCGACAATATAGTTGGGGTAACTATTTTTGTTTGAAATTTCTAATCACTTAATATCAATTTTATTCGGGGTATTGAACCAAATCTATATTACAATAGGCAATGAAGGTAACCGCCGAGACAAAGAAGGGCTGAGATTCGTCTTCAGAAATTGATCTGACGGCCTATATTCTCTCCTCCCCCAAAAATCGTGTAATAACTCCCCATCTTCTTAGTATTAACCGCTAAGACAAATAAGAGCTATGATTAAATTTCAAAAAATAATTCAATGGCCTAAAACTAATCCACCAATTTAACCATAATTGCATAAAAAACTGCTATCTCAATCCCCTAACTTTTCCTTTCCCACTCCCTTGTAGTTGCAGATTTCAATTTCCCTGCAATTGTACACAATTTAAGGGATTCAATACGATTTTACATCACTACTATATATAACAGACAACATCCAACGTTAAAATGTAATGTCTTCTTGGCTATTTGGAAATTACATCGTTTAATACAGTTTTATATAAACTTATAACGATATATCTTATTATCACGCCGAAGGGTATTAGCCGGATACTAAATCGGATAGTCGTTTGTTTGTGATTTCAGGTCACATTTGCTATGAATCAACTTATCGCTGGAATAAGTATGATCTGGATCGTTTCCTTTGTCATCAGGTGCGATCAAATTTTACAGCAAGTCTTTTTCAATTGATTCACCTGTTGATGAAAGATAATAAAAAATTATAATTTTATCCTTAATAAAAGTTCAAATGACCCTAAGTTTTGCATGAACCCGAGATCATCCAACATATGTTAATAATATTTATTTTAGATTAAAGAAATTCAAATTTAATTCAAATTTGTGTATCTACATTTATGAGCATCTAGGTAGAAAATTGTTTGGAAGTATGACGATTGACGCTGATAGTTACTATAGAAAACAATTTAGACTCTCGACAATATAGTTGGGGTAGCTATTTTTGTTTGAAATTTCTAATCACTTAATATCAATTTTATTCGGGGTATTGAACCCAATCTATATTACAATAGACAATGAAGGTAACCGCCGAGACAAAGAAGGGCTGAGATTCATCTTCAGAAATTGATCTGACGGCCTATATTCTCTCCTCCCCCAAAAATCGTGTAATAACTCCCCATCTTCTTAGTATTAACCGCTAAGACAAATAAAAGCTATGATTAAATTTCAAAAAATAATTCAATGGCCTAAAACTAATCCACCAATTTAACCATAATTGCATAAAAAACAGCTATTTCAATCCCCTAACTTTTCCTTTCCCACTCCCTTGTAGTTGCAGATTTCAATTTCCCTGCAATTGTACACAATTTAAGGGATTCAATACGATTTTACATCACTACTATATATCAGTGTTCTAAAAATTGGCCTAGGCGGCGCCTAGGCGCTAGGCGGAGGCCGGGCGCCGCGATTTATGGCTAGGCGGGGCAATTAGGCGCTAGGCGGGGCTAGGCGGTCTAGGCGGGCTTGGCGGGATTAGGCGGGACTAGGCGGGGCGAGGCGGGTCCTAGGCGGAAATAGTGCTGGATCTGGCGAGTCGAAAGACAACCTGATCCGAACTCCTGTCAACGAGAAGAAGTCAATATTGTGTAGATCGCCACCAAACACCACCGTAATCGACAAAAATCATCAAATTCGGCGACGTTGTTGTCACCACGGCCAGTTGGGCCTTGGAAAAACGAGAATAATGGCATACAATCAAGAACATCGGAGCTGAAATTCGCCCATGGGGGCCATCTAAAGGCCTCTTCGCCGGGATCCGGCACAGTACATCGCGTGAGGAGGCGCATGCATGCCGGAGGTTGTGTATTTTTGGGAGTTGTAGAAGAGAGAGAGAAAGAGAAGCTTTTATTGGAATTGGTTAAATAAAAGTAGAGTGGGTATGGTTTTGGAGAAAAAAATGGGAAAAAGATAAAGCGACAAAGAGAATATGTATAGTTCAAATTCATTAATTACTAATTAAAATATTCATCCCACATTTTCACGTTTCTTTCCTTAAAAATTATGGTTTATCACAACTCCTAATCCTAAAATTACTCCGCCTAATATTACCTTTCTTTCAAAAGTTATTCGTATTATAAAACGGATATTCTTCTGAATATTATTTATTTTGTATAAAAAATATTATTTATTTTGATAAATAATAAAAATAAGTGGCACTATTTTTTGAATATATATATAAATTTATAAAATATTTAAAATTTATCTAATTTCTCGACCCCGCCTAGGCCCCGTCTAGGCCCCTAGGCGCTAGGCTCGGCCGCGCCGCCTAGGAGCCGCTTAGCGATTTTTAGAACCTTGCTATATATAACAGACAACATCCAACGTTAAAATGTAATGTCTTCTTGGCTATTTGGAGATTACATCGTTTAATACAGTTTTATATAAACTTATAACGATATATCTTATTATCACGCCGAAGGGTATTAGCCGGATACTAAATCGGATAGTCGTTTGTTTGTGGTTTCAGGTCACATTTGCTATGAATCAACTTATCACTGGAATAAGTATGATCTGAATCGTTTCCTTTGTCATCAGGTGCGATCAAATTTTACAGCAAGTCTTTTTCAATTGATTCACCTGTTGATGAAAGATAATAAAAAATTATAATTTTATCCTTAATAAAAGTTCAAATGACCCTAAGTTTTGCATGAACCCGAGATCATCCAACATATGTTAATAATATTTATTTTAGATTAAAGAAATTCAAATTTAATTCGAATTTGTGTATCTACATTTATGAGCATCTAGGTGGAAAATTGTTTGGAAGTATGACGATTGACGCTGGTAATTACTAAAGAAAACAATTTAGACTCTCGACAATATAGTTGGGGTAACTATTTTTTTTAAATTTCTAATCATTTAATATCAATTTTATTCGGGGTATTGAACCAAATACCTATACAACAATGGAGAGACTTAAATTTGTTCAAGATGCGGATTTGACACAAGTCCTTTTGGCAGTTGGGGTAACTATTCAGTAAATGAGATTTGGTACTTTCATTTTACAAGTTTGATAAAACCGAGAAGCTTGACTCTAAAATGATAAACAAAATGTTTTTATAACTCTTAAATTAACAACTCATCTTTTATATGCAAATCGATTATTCTGCTAAATATATACTATAATATTTTAAAGTAGGCGAAACTCAATATGGTGTTGCCATGTCAGCCAAAGAGGTGAATGTTGAACTCTCATTCTTCCAAGTCATCAGACCTTTGATTTGCCTATGGTGATTAGGATTTGGCCTATTAGGTATTTAGATTCATTGATTTTAATAGATATATTCAAAGTACTATGTAAAGATAACGTTTCATATAGAGAAATTGTAAAGGTACATTAATAATGTAATCAATTAAATAAAGGTTCTAGAATATATTTATTAGTAATCAACATATATACTCCCTCCGTCTCACTTCACTTGGCACTAATTTCCATTTTGGTCCATCTCACTTCACTTGGCACTATCCAAAATGGCAAACTTTTTATAATTTTATATTCACTCTACCCACCACTCATTCTCTCTCTTCATTTTCCACCACTCAATTTATTCAACCAACACTACTATTTACCCCACTCATTCTCTCTCTTCATTTTCTATCACACATTTCTTTTATTTTATTCTTTTTTCTTAGTTATTGTGCCATTCATTTTGGTGCCAAGTGAACCGGGACAGAGGGAGTATATAAATAGATATACTAAACTATTATATTCTATATAATACATTACTAGAGAACAATTTCTCTTCTATAATAGATAAAAACATCTGGTATGATAAGGGTAGGTAAAATTGAAAAGTGTAGTAGTCCAAGAGACAAGAAAAATGTGCTATGTTGTAGCTTAATGGCCATGTTTATCAAAACATCACTAGAGTTATTTTCTTCCATATCCATGAGTTTCCTCCTGTCGTATTCATCCTTGACGCCGTCAATTGCCAGAAATTTTGTTAAGATGTTTTGTTAAGATGGCATGCCAAGGTTAGTATAAAAGCTTTATTAGGTGATTTTTATGTTGTTCATGATGTATAATTAATTTAATAAATTATTTTATTTGTAATTTTCATATAATTTTATGTTGACTTGGTTTGATTGATCTCTTGATCATAGTTTTCTTTATTTTTTCTTATTTTGGATTCCAACTTATTGTCTATGTGTTAAAAAAAAATTATTGTTTATGTGACTTTTTTTATTACTAATTTTGCTATTGACTTTTTGAATAACATTTTATTTCAAAATTTGAACAACTTAAAACTTGATTTACTTTAAAACTATAATTTTTCTTTTGATTTTTATTTTTCTAACCATTTTTTTTCCTTTGAGCCAAATTACATGTTGACTCAAATAGGAACTTTATTTGAACTTCTTATATTTCTTTTGTCTTTTGATTAGAAATTTATTCTCACATTACTTTTAAATTTTTTTTCTTTTGATTTTTGTTTTTTTTCATTGATTTTTTTGATTAAAAACTTTCATTTTTGTAAGTTTTCATATTTGATTTGATTTTAATTTATATTTGTTATTTATCTATTTTTATTACAATTTTATGAAGAACTATATAAAAAATTGTCTCTGATTTCTGTTTTCATATTTAATAATAAGGTTTTATGTATTTTTTTTATTTGCTGTTTTTGCCTATTTTGAGTACAAATCATGAATAACAATATTTTTTGTTTCGTTTTAGTTCTCATTTTGTTATAATTTGGCAATATTTTCCATTTATTTTAATTTCAATTAAGTTTTCATATTTATCTTGAATCTATTTGTTAGCTTTTTCTGTATTTATTACGATTAATAATTTTTTTTCCTTTTTATATTTCATTTTGTCTATTTTTATTTTATTACAATTTTGTGAAGAACTATTTTTATATGTCATTAATTTTAGTTCTTTGTATTTAATAGTAATTTTCATATATTCTTTTTATGATATTATTGGTTTCAGTGATTTTGATTATAGTTGGTGAAAAATTAAAACTTTAATTTTTAATTAAAAAAAAATCATTTTAGCATTTTCTTAACAAGATTTTCGCAAAGTTTTCAAATTTATTTTGATTTTTTTGTTGTGTTTATTATTATTTTTTTATTTATGAAAACTGCATTTTGCTTTTGTTTTCCTTTTTTAATTTTCTTCCAAATTTAATTTTTATTTTATTTTTCGTGATGAACTATTTTTTTCTTTGTTATATATTTTTATTTTGTATTTATTTTAGTTTTGTTTTGTTAGTACGTTTTCATATTTGTTTTAACTTTATTGTTAGTTTTGTCTATTTATTTCAATTTGTGAAAAGCTCTACTTTTTTATTTTTTACAATTTTTTTGGTTTCTTTTTTATTTTAGTTTATTTATTTTAATATTTAGTGTTCAAATTTATTTTGAGGCTAATTGTTCCTTTTGCTTATTTTGATTACTGTTTGTTAATTAGTTTTTCTTTTTATTTTTATTTTTTTTTTGTTATTTATTTTACTTATCTTTAATAAGTTTTCATACATGAATTTAATTTTTATTTCTTTCTTTTGTCTATTTATATTACCAATTTTGAAGAGCTAATTTTTTTTATTTTTTTTTAATATTAAATTTCAATATTTGTTTTTTTATTTCCTTCATTATTTTACTTATTTGAGTTACAATTTTTGAAGAACTATTATTTTTTCGTTGTTTAAAATTTTTGTTTTGTCAATTATTTTTGTATTTTTATTTTGCATTAACTCTTCATGTTTGTTTTTATTCTTTAGTTGCTTTTGTCTATTTTAATTATGATTTGTAAGTAATTGTAGTATATTTAAAATACAGTATTCTTTGATACTTTTATGGCCCTTGATATAATTTTCTTATACAAATAGTGTTCTTATTTTTTATTTTATTTTTTTGATAAAATTTGTGTTGTTATTTTATGTTTCTAGATAAAATGTTTATTTCTTATTTATATGTAATTAAGTTATACTTCCTCCGTCCCATTGATATGTTTACAAATTTGACTTTTTGATCAACTTAGGGTAATTTTTACTATGACTTTATATAAAATTTATGATCCTAATAAAAATTTAAAAATTATAAAATGATTTATCATTACAAATATTCTCAATAACATTTTTTAATTTTCATTAGGATCATTTTTTTTTATAAAGTCTTGGTCAAAATGTATATGGTTATGTTCTCATTATTAAGAAATCATGAAAAAATGTATAAAGCGTTAATCAATCGATTTAAAATATTGGACGTTGGAATATGAAAAATAAGAGTACATATTAATAGTCCTTAATCTTCTAATGAATTTATTAATCTAATAAATGGTAGTAGTATAGTTATAGAATATGAACAAATCAAATTAATTATTGGAACATGAAAATAATGTATTTTAATAGCATGTTCTCTTCTAATCCATTCATGCATCCAATAAATGTTAATGAGATTGTAGAATATGAAAGTTTAGACTTCAAAAGTATGATTTAAAATTGGGATCTAACTAATTTTTAGTGCATACTGAATCAAATTAAAAATGGTTTTTATTCAAAACAATCGACACAATTTTCATCAACCAAAGTCTAGAAGAAGACGAAAAGAAGGGAGACTTCTAGCCTACCACAATATTAAAGGAACTCGACTTTTAGGCTTCATAATATGTTAAAAATAGAAACTTTTTAATCCATCCGACTTCCATTGTTGAATTCAAAAAGAATATCAACTATCATCAAATTGAAATTGTATGATGACATTATGAAAGAAGTCTAAAAGATTTTCAATCAAACATTATAAATACTTCCTCCTGTCCAAATTATTTGTCGTTTTTAGACTTTTCACACAATTTAAGAAACACTATTATTACACCAACTTTAATGATCAAATTATCAATATTACCCTCATTTATTGTTTATCTCTCCTCCATTACATTAAACCATAAGACAATTAAAAAAGTGAAACAAGTTTCAATGCAAGGTTAAAATAGAAATTTTAATGCTTTTAAACTAAAAGTGACAATTATTTGGACCAAATTTTTGGACCGGAGGTAGTATATTCCATGCATTTCTTATTTTTGAATCATTTTTTATTTTCATATGGATACATAAAAAATAGGCTAATAAATTAAAAATTTATAAACGTTTCTTCTAAAAAAAAGTCATTGAAATAGTTCAAACTTTTAATGACCAGGTACCCGTGCGGCACGGGCATCATTCTAGTATTTCATATAAAATGTTCATTTGCATTGCTAAAAGAAGGTAATTTTTTAAAAATTGCAAAATTACAAGTGTAGAGTACATTGAAATATATTAATATTCTTTTTTGAAAGAAGAAATATATTACCCCCTCCGTCCCACTACAAAGTGTCCACTTTTTTTTTGGGACGTCCCACTTCAAAATGTCCATTCCATAAATGGAAAGATGTGAACAGTGTTTCAGACATTTATACCCTCATAATGTTTATATACTCCCTCCGTCCCATTTCAAGCTTCACCTTTTGTCAAAATGGGTGTCCCGTTAAAAGCTTCACCTTTTCTAAAATGGCAAAAAATCTTTACTATTCCACCCACTCATTCTCTCTCCTATTTCATTTTTATACTCACAACACTTTTCAAATTTACTATTCTCTCCACTTATTTTCTTTTCTATTTTACTTTTACACTCACAACACTTTCTCCACTTACCTTTTTCCTTAATTTGCGTGATTTTTCAAAAGGGTGAAACATATAATGGGACGGAGGGAGTATTTACAAAAAAAATCATTCATTATACCCTTATAATGTTAACATATTTACAAAAAATCATTCATTAACGTACTATTCCTTCCATCCATTCTCTCTCTTATTAAATGTTTTTAACTTTTTTATTCTCTCTCTTCTATTTTTCTACCCACTTTCAATTCTTTATTTATTTTAAAAAAATTCTTAAAAATCATGAAATTATATCATGAACACTTTAAAGTGGGACGGAGGGAGTAATATTTAGAGGATGCATAACGAAGGATTTTTAATTGTTAGTATTTTTTATGTTATATAAACTGCGAATTTTATAATTTTATTAAAATGCAATTTTATTAATTTTGGTTAAAATTTAATTAAATAATAAAAAAAAGAGTCAAGGTACAAGTCAACTTTGCGGGACTGTTTTCAAAAATTGCTTTGCAATTCACATGAACCTAGAGCACGAGAAAAGCGACGAACAATGTCTATAAATACCCGATTCAGCAAAATTTCTCTATTCCCTTTACTGAAGAAGTGATTTTTAGAGAGAGAAAGCTCTAGAGAGACACAGAAGAACAACCCTCTTCCGCCATTGGTATGTCGTATTGTCGTCCTTAAGCTAGCTTTTTATTTTTCATCACGATCACCGTGTTGATCACATGATATGAGACGAAAATATTCTTAGAAAAAAATGATTAATTGTTCAACCACATTTCCATTTTTAGTATATGCTTTGCAGACGCACCATTGATGTCTATTTGATAGTTTGTGTTTCGATTATACATGGCGTCTCTATTATCACGAACTCACATTTCCGTTCTATGCCAACTATGTGAGTGTAGACACATGAACGCGCACTCATCAGATTCCCTTTACAATGTCCCTTGGTTTGAATTCAATCTAGTCGGTCCTGGAAAAATTGTTATTTTGTGCAGCCTTTTCGGTCTTATTCGTGTTGTACTGTTTGATTTAGTAGTTCGAACACCACGATTGTTTGATGCCTACTCCCTCCTGTTGGGATAGAAGACCAACCAAGGGAGGATTTCTCAAGGAGTATGAGGCGGGCGCCTGGGGAAGGCGAGGCGGGCGCCTCGCGTGCAGTTGGCTTGACGTTGTTCATGCTTGCTTGGGGCGGGCGCTTGGTTCCTAGGGTGGCGGGCGCCTCAAAGGCCGAGAGGTGGGCAAGGGATGGAACTATTCCAGGCGGCCGCATGACCTACCTTGAGGCGGGCGCCTCAAGGTCTGACCGAGGGAATTGTTTTAGACGGGCTTTTTATTCTCTTGGGCTTGGCTAGGGTTTGGCTTTTATTTCCGGGGCACATATATAAAGCAATGTTCCGCCCCTTTATTCATTGTAACACATATTTTACATACATAGTGCAAGATCCTGGCTTGGTAGTGCCCCCATACGTAGCCAATCAATTTGGTGAACTGGGTTAACAATTTCTTGTGTTCTTTTCTGTTTTTCATTGATTTCTTGTGCTTGGTTTGTGTGCGATTATTATTCTTGTAGGTTTGCTTGGGTGTGGAGGGCCATATTCACAACAACTGGTATCAGAGCTCCTGGTTTAGGATCAAGGGAGTTGTTTCAAGCAATCAAGAATGGGCAAGGACAAACAAGCGGTGGAGAAATTCGATGGGTCTGATTTCGGATATTGGAGGATGCAGATTGAAGATCTCTTGTACAACAAAGATCTCTACAAGCCTACGAAGGGAGTCAAACCAGGAAGACGAAGATCAGGAAGAATGGGAACTCATGGATCGGAAGGCTTTAGGGGTGGTGAGATCTACTTTGTCAAAGTGGATCGCGAAGACTACCAAGAAGGCTACAACCACCAAGGAGCTATTGGATTATCTTACTGAGAGATTTGAAACTCCGTCTGCTGCAAATAAGGTTGATTTAATACGCAAGATGGGTAGTCTCAAGATGCAAGAGGGAGGATCCTTGGCTAAACACATTGATGAGTTTATGGATGTCATAGATTCATTGGCTGCGGTGGCGATCAAGTTCGATGACGAGGTTCGTGCATGTACATTGCTAGCTTCTTTACCGGCAAGTTGGAGCGGAACGGTGGCGATCGCAATCAACGCTTCGACGGGTAAGAATAAATTGAAGTATGATGATGTTAAAGACTTTCTTTTAGGTGAAGAAAATCGCATGAAGAAGTTGGGGACATCAAGTGCTTCGAGGATCGGCTTTGGCTACTACTAGTAGGGGAAGCCGGTACTAGCAAACAGGGAAGGACCGAATCGAGGAGAACGTTGTGAGTGGTAAGGTCAAAGCTGTGGAGAACAAACCAAAGGTTGCTGAAAGGGTTACGTTCGGTGCTATTATTGTAAGGAGTTGGGACACTTTAAGAGGGATTGTCCAAATCGTAAGGGCAATCGGGCGAATGTGGCGGTCGAAGGTGACGATGTGCGGTTACGAGTGTTAGCGGTCTGCACTAGAATCATGGGTCTTGGATTCGGGGCATCATTCCACTCTTGCGGGCATAAGGAAGAGATGGAGAATTATACTTCCGGTGATTTCGGGAAGGTCTATCTAGGCGATGGGAGCCTTTGGAAATCGGGGAAGGGGGATGTCGAGAATAGGAGCATCGGACGGGAAGGTTCTACATGCCGAACGGGGTTCGACACATTCGGGTTTGAAGAAGAACTTACTTTCGGTTGGGCGGTTGGATGATGAGGGTTACAAGGTGACTTTCGGCTGCGAGGCAGGTTATTACCAAGGAGGATTGTGAGATCGCTCGGGGTAATAAGGAGGGTACTTTCAGATTCGCGAACAACACCAAGGATAAGATTGCGGCGGCAAAGCAGCCTGGGTGATACCGATTTCGCGGCACTGTCGATTGGGTCACATGAGTGAGACGAGGGATGAAGGCACTTTGTTCCAAGGGTCTACTACGGGTTTGAAGACGATCAACGTGGGGATCTGCGAAGATTGTATGTTTGCAAACAAGGGAGAAGTAATTTCTCAAGGACAGTAGGGGATTGAGGGAAGCAAAGTTGGAATTGGTTCACACGGACTTGTGGGGGCCATCTCAGGTTACATCTTCAGGTGGTGCGTCATATTACATGACTTTCATTGATGATTCTACAAGGAAGGTGCAGGTCTATTTCTTGAAGGGGAAAGATGAGGCTTTCGAGGTGTTCAAGAAGTGGAGGGCTTTGGTGGAGAATCGAAAACGGGACTTAAGCTTAAGTGCTTAAGATCGTACAATGGTGGGGAGTAATGAGCTTGCGAGTTTAGGGAATATTGTGCTGCGAATGGTATTCGTATGGAGAAGACTCCAAAGAAGACTCCACAACTTCAAACGGGAGTGGCAGAGAGGATGAATGTGACTTTGAACGAGCGGGCTAGAAGTATGAGATTGAAGTGTGGACTTCCGAAGACGTTGCAGGCATATGCGGTTGACACGGCAGCTTTCTTGATCAATAGGGGACCGTCGGTTCCATTGGGAATGGAATTCCGAGAGGAAGCTTGGAGTGGCAAAGCGTAAATCTGTCCTTTCTTCGCGTATTTGGCTGCGTTTCTTATGTTCATATTGACTCTGTTGAAAGAACTAAATTAGATGCTAAATCGTTAAGTGTACGTTTATTGGGTATGGCGGGGATGACTTCGGGTATAAATTTTGGGATGATAAAAACCATAAGGTTATTCGTAGTCGAGATGTGGTATTGATGAACGAGGTTTTGTCTGAGGATAGAAAGAGGCATCTCGACGACACTAGTTCGGAACCGGAGGTTGTAGAGGTTGATATTCCGGACTCGGGTGGGAGCGGGGACGATTCATGTTGACCGTACGGTCGAGGTCATCAAGATGAACCACATACTCGAGAACCGCATATTCATTGCGTAGATCCAGCCAGAGCGTGATCACCCGACGTGTATACTCCTTCGAATTATTATTTGTTGTTGACGAGATAATGGGAACCGGAATGTTATGCGGAGCGGTTCGTAGTGTGCTTTGTGACAAGTGGAAAGGCTGCGATGGATGATGAGATGGTCTCATTGAAGGCTAACAAAACTTGGGAGTTGACCAAACTACCTAAGGGGAAGAAAGCGCCGCATAACAAATGGGTTTACAGGATCAAGGAGGAAGCAGACGGTAGCAAGCGTTACAAGGCAAGACCGGTTGTTAAAGGGTTTCAAAGCGAAGTATGGTATTGACTACACCGAAGTGTTCACTCAGGTTGTGAAGATGACCACTATCGAGAATGGTTACGGGGATAGTAGTGGCGGATGACTTCTTGCTAGAACAGATGGATGTGAAGATTGCCTTTCTTCACGGGGATTTGGAGGAGGAGATCTACATGGCACAACCGAGAGGGTTACTTGTCTAAGGGTAATGAGGAGCTAGTTTGCGAGATTGACTAAGAGCTTGTATGGCCTTAAACAAGCTCCTAGCAGCGTGGTACAGAAGTTTGATGGATTCACGCACGACATTGATTTTATCGAGATGCGAGGCGGATCATTTGTTGCTACTTCAAGAACACGGACAACGGGTATATTATCTTCTTTGTTATATGTGGACGACATGTTGATAGCGGGCTCTAGCGATAGAGAGGTAAACAGGTTGAAGACTCGGTTGTCGGAGCGGTTCGAGATGAAGGATTTGGGAGAGGCAAGGAAAATCTTGGGCATGCGGATTGATCGGAATAGGGAGTCGGGCAAGTTGGTTCTTTCACAATCGAATATGTTGAGAAAGGTCTTAGCAAGGTTTTGTATGGAAGAGGCGAAGCCAACAGGGACGCCATTGGGTTTGCACTTCAAGCTATCCGAGGACTCGCCAGGAACAAGGAAGAGCGTGACAAGATGGAGAGAACTCCATATGCTTGGTGTGGGGAGTCTTATGTATGCAATGGTGTGCAGACAAGGCCTGGACATTGCACATGCGGTGGGAGTAGTCACCGGTTCTGCCTACGGGCAATCCAGAAAGCAACATCGGGAAGCGGTTAAGTGGATCCTACGATACTTGAAGGGAATGCTGGTAAGGCTCTATGTTTTTCAAGCAAGGAAGCGGTGTTAGCGGGTTATGTTGATGCGGACTTGGCATCAAGTGATCTTGATAAAAGAAGGAGTACTACTGCCATGTGTTTACATTGGGTGGTACGGCTATTTCTTGGGCTTCTAAGTTACAAAAGATCGTGGCTCGGTCATTTGCGAAGCGAGAATATGTGGCGATGACGGAAGCAAGGAAAGAGATGGTTTGGCTGCAGAACTTCTTGGATGAACTTGGGAAGACGCGAAGTGGTAATATTCTCTACAGTGACAGTCAGAGTGCAATTCACTTGGCAAAGAAGCCGGCGTTTCATTCAAGGACGAAGCATATTGAATTAAGGTTTCACTATATCCCATCTCTTGGAGGAGAAGACTTTGTGGCTTGAGAAGATATTGGGATCGGAAAATCCAGTGACATGTTGACGAAGGTTGTGAACCTTGAGAAATTGAAGGCTGTCTGAAAGCTTCAATTGGGCTTGAAGAATGAGAGAGGAGGATGGCACTACCATGATCGAGGTGAGCACTAGGAGGACACGAGGATGAGTTGAAGAACGGATACGGGGCTTGTATATGTGGTTGATCTCTAGGTGGGAGATTGTTGGGATAGAAGACCAACCAAGGGAGGATTTCTCGAGGAGTATGAGGCGGGCGCACAGGGAAGGCAGAGGCGGGCGCCTCGCGTGCGGTTGCCGCGTTGTTCATGCTCTTGCCCAGGGGCGGGCGCTTGGTTCCTAGGGTGGCGGGCGCCTCAAAGGCCGAGAGGTGGGCAAGGGATGGAACTATTCCAGGCGGCCGCATGACCTACCTTGAGGCGGGCGCCTCAAGGTCTGACCGAGGGAATTGTTTTAGACGGGCTTTTTATTCTCTTGGGCTTGGCTAGGGTTTGGCTTTTATTTCCGGGGCACATATATAAAGCAATGTTCCGCCCCTTTATTCATTGTAACACATATTTTACATACATAGTGCAAGATCCTGGCTTGGTAGTGCCCCCAGACGTAGCCAATCAATTTGGTGAACTGGGTTAACAATTTCTTGTGTTCTTTTCTGTTTTTCATTGATTTCTTGTGCTTGGTTTGTGTGCGATTATTATTCTTGTAGGTTTGCTTGGGTGTGGAGGGCCATATTCACAACACCTCCGTCCCATAGATTTATGGACTTTTGGATTTTGCACGGGGATTAAGTAGGAAATATTATATTGAAAGTGTTGTGAGTGTGAAAATAAAATAGGAGAGAGAATGAGTGGAGAGAATAGTAAATTATAATGGTGATGTGAGTATTAAAATAATGTAGGAGAGAGAATGAGTGGAGGGAATAGTAAAGATTCCTTTCCATTTTGGGAAAGTTAGATATTATTGTGGGACGCCCAAAATAGAAAGTTTACATATTATTGTGGGACGGAGGGAGTATTCATTAGGTTAGTATTTCGCCTAGTTATGAGTTCAAATAACAACAATGATAATAAAACTATATATAACCGCGTAGCGATGATTCTTGTAAGGATCCCAACCATAAGTGTGAAATTTAAGTCACAAAATTTAAACGAGTCACTAGTCAATAATAAATACAAAAATAAAATCTAATTAAGTTCCACCAGAAAAAAGAAATATTAAAATTTTATTAATTATTCTGGGAGAGATAGAGAGTAGTAGTTGAGGAGAACTATAGTTTAAAGTTTCAGACATTTATAAGACAAGTAATTAAATATATAGTTACAAGTATTTGAGCATCGTAATATTTTCAAATCTCTATTTCAAGCATTATTTTTGTTCTTTTTCAAATAATAACTAGATAATTATAGGCTTGTTTTAAAATTGGGGGAGAAAATGTTCATACTACTTCTTTCGTCCCAAAATGAATGTTTATTTATCTTTGAAAGATGTTTTTTTTTTAAAATTATTTTTATAAAATTTAATGACAAAGAAGTATAAGTATTTTTGCTATCTTTTTCTTAAACTTTTGATGTTGTAAGTATATAATGAAATTTGAAGTAGAAACATTCATTTTGGGATAAAGAGGGTATAAATTATAAATACACAACTTTGAGGGAGGTCAAACTATAAAATTTGAGGGGGGTCAAATGAGATAAATATAGTTTTTTCACAAAAACCTAAAGGGCCAAAGTTGAATAAAGGGAAAATTCAGGGGGGTCAAGTGACCCCTCTGAGCTTAATGTACATCCGCCATTGATTAGGACATTGTTTGAAGAATGATTACTTTCTTCACATAATTTTTTGGTTATGTTTGGGTGTTTACTCAGAAATCTAGATGTTAACTGGTTTTTGATTAAATATTCTTCATAATGCAAGTTCCCTACTCTGTGATGAGGCTTATTGGTGATAAGTTACTTACTCCAGTCCTTTGAATCGTGAATTGAGTGACTCCTGTGTAAAATGGACTAATTTTATGATGTTTTGGCTGTATTTGAAATTGATTTTTATGGATGAACGAAGAGAAGGCACTCTAAATCGGGCATTGTGCTATGCAAGTTCAGTTGAAGGATGATAATTTTATGCATTAGTGATGCCTAACATGGACTTATTCACCTTTGTTTGCATATTCTTGCCTGGTGTCACAAAGTTGCTTCCACCTTTAAACAAATCCGTATTCGTAACCGTTGGGATTTGAGTCCATTCAGTAAACCATTGCCGCTGATTGGTTATCTGAAAAAATGATTAATCCCCTACCATTACAAGAACTATATATTTTTCTGTGCATTGCAGGATGAAATGGAATCACCTTCTTCAAACATGTTATATTCTGATGATGACACCAAAAACTTGGAGCAGTTGCTACATGCATTTGGCTCTGTAGTTTCTCTTCAGGATATAGCCTCTGCTTATTGTCAAGCAGGCCGTGATGTATACACGGCAGGTGAAATACTATGTAATCTGCAGGGAAGCTCCTCTGGCTCTTCCACTTCTGAATCCAAAGATGAGTTGGATGGTGACACTGAATTGAGGAAGCCTCATACAGAAATATACTCCTATGCACCTAAGCCAAAAAAATGTTCAGCATCAATGGGTACTGTTTCAGGTGTAATTGGCGCTCAATATGCTCGGTCAAAGCCTTCTACTCATGAAGCTTCTAAAGTAAAGAAACCACTGAAATTGATCTCAAGTGAATTTCCAGAATCCGAGATTTGGGAAGAGAAGGATCCATCAGATAATGCTGAAATCATGCAAACTAATGTTGAGAATTTTCTGTTTTCAATGCTTGGAAATGGCTTTCAACTAGACAGGAATGTAATCAAAGAAGTCCTTGGTAAGAGTCCTCAACTAAATTACCAACTAAACTTTAGAATTCATGCTTTTCTGTTTGAATCTATTGATGTGGGTACTTATGATTTTGACATATGGAATATCATGCAACCTCTTTTGATTATGATTAATACTCCGTGCTTGTATGATCTTGACACGCTGTTCCACATTTTAAGAGGGTAGAATGTTCTTGGCTTTAGTGAAATAAAATGTTACACCTTTACAAGGTCACTGACTTGGATATTGAAGATAACTCTTGAGTTTTGTTCACCACCTTGGTTCTGAAACGTTAATGAGTTAGGTTTAGAGAGAGTGCTACTTAAATGATTTTAAAATGTTTAATTTCCTGAAGCTAAAAAGAATATAAACAAATGTCTTGTTCTGTTATCTTTTATCTCTCCTTATTGTTTGAATGTCTATTATCAGCTTTCTTTTCATTGAGCTAGCTGTTAGAGATATTATCCCACATCGGGAATTGACAAACCTTGCCTATAACATATAAAGATCTTGGGTCGCTCCCCTTAGCAGCGATTGGCTTTGAGATGGAACCTCGGACTTTAAGACTAGCTACTTACCCATGTAGGGTAAAACTTATCGGGGTTGGAAATCCCTGTTTGGATTTTAAAAGCCATTTCCTTCACTCATATGTTATAAGATATTAAAGTCTTCACAGTATTTGAATCTTTGGTTTCGTTTTGCCTCTACACCTAATTCATGTTTGTAAAGTTACCAATTCATTTAAATGGTTTCTGTTAGATACGGACCCAACTAGAGTGTTACTCTCATCAGAGCATCACAAAACCAAACTGAGCACAGACATGTGCAGTTGCGATAGTTTGGTTAAAAAATGCAAGCAGGAGTCTTAAGTCTACGACCATGCTAAACTAGAGCTTTAATAGCATCTTGAGTTACCAACTCATCAACAACAACAACAACAACAACAACAAAGCCTTAGTCCCAAAATAATTCGGGGTCGGCTAACATGAATCCTCATATGTCATCGTGAAAGAAAAAAAAATTACATTTTAAAGGTTTGCTTCTGCTGTTATTATCTTGGAATCATGTTGACAAATCTCTACCTTATATTCTTTCCATTTATACATTTTAAAGAAAATTTTCTGTTTTTCTTTTCTTCATAAGTCATTTCCTCTTAACGAGCATCATGTTGATTTGCAGGTGCTTGTGGCTACAATGTAGAAAAGGTAAAATGTGCCTAAATTTGTGGTAATCTAAGTCTTATGAGTTCTTACATATCTCCATGTTTATGTTTTGTTGGATGGTGTAAAATCATTTATAACAATTTCTATGCGATATGTCTACATTTGGGGAAAGGAGGGGAGGGCCAGCGTACTACTTACTTTTTAAAAAGGCTACTGGGCAGTTTGAAAACGTATTGGTGGAATGAAAGAATTCTCTAGTTATGGTGGCACTAGGCTCTGCAAAAGCTATATGTGCCCTTGAATCTGATGTTTCACACATGTTTTGTTTTAAGTATATTTATCTAAAAAAAAATTTAATAATTCTAATCTGTTTGCGGACATACAGGTTTTAAGCTTTTATCCCTTTCTCGTGATTACCATGTTAATCACTGTGTTCATTTTCCAATTCTTGTGTAATCTGTTTACGAACTTGCAATCGTTCATCCTTTTATCATTTTCTTGTGATTACTATGTATTTAGTTTACTCTATGGTAACTTTATTTAAACTCTCTTTTATTTGATGACATACAGAGCATGGAGAAACTTCTGGATATGTCAGCATCCACTTTAGAGATGGGTCTTTTAAGTGTAAAGGTGAGCTCTATGTGTTAAGAGTGAACGACAAGTGGATTTACGACTTTATGGCAATCTTCTTTCTCATTGTTAAAAGCAAAATAAAAAACTGAAAATTATTGCTGTTGCTGAATCACATTTATGTTGTGAATATAGCCCTCCACAGCCCAAGCAATCCTACAAGAACGATTAGAGCACACAAAACAAAGCACAAGAATTTAAAGCACAAGGAAGAACACAGGAATTGTTAACCCAGTTCACCAATATGTTTGGCTACGTCTGGGGGCACTACCAAGCCAGAATCTTGCACTATAATATGTTGTATAATGTTACAATGAGTTTAGGGGCGGAACTTTACTTAATATATGCTCAGGAAATACCAACCAAACCCTAGGGCAAAACAGAGCCCAGAATACATGAGCCCACGAAACGAAAAATTCCCCCCCGGCTGGCCTTGAGGCGTGCGCCTCAAGGTGATCCATGCGGCCGCCTGGAATTGATTCAAGCCTCGCCTATCCCTCGGCCTTTGAGGCGCCTGCCAAGACATGAGCCGTGCGCCCGCCTCAAGCTCGGCTGCGCCCGGCCTTGAAGATCAACTGGACGCGAGGCGCCCGCCTCGCCATCCCCAGGCGCCCGCCTCAGAATGCTCCCGAAAAACTATCGGGTTGGTCCTCTATCCCAACAATCTCTCACCTAGAGATCAACCGCATATATAAGCCCCGTATCCGTTCTTCAACTCATCCTTGGTGTCCTCCTAGTGCTCACCTCGATCATGGTAGTGTCATCCTCCTTTCCTATTCTCCAAGCCCAATTGAAGCTTTGCAGACGGCCGATTTCTCGAGGTTCTGACCTTTGTCAACATGTCGGTAGGGTTCTCCGATCCCAATATCTTCTCCAAGCCTTAAGATCTTCCTCTCCAAGAGATGCACGATGTAGTGAAACCTCGGTTGATGTGCTTCGTCTAGAATGAAATGCCGGATTCCTAGCCAAACGTATGGGCGCTGATCCATCAGTAGAGCGTGCCACTTCGCGTCTTCCCAAGTTCACCCAAGAAGTTCTCGGCAACCATACCATCTCTTTACTCGCCTCGTCATCGCCACATATTCTGCGCAGTCGATCGAGCCACGATCTTCTGCGAGTTTAGAAGCCCGGGAGATTGCCGTACCACTTGATGTGAAAACATAACCCGTAGTACTTCTCCTCTTTATGCAGATCGCTTGATGCAGTCCGCATCAACATAACCCGATAACACAACCTCCTTGCTGAGAAACATAGAGCCTTACCGGCGGTACCACTTTAAGTAACGTGATCCATTTAACCGCTTCCCAATGCTGCTTTCCCGACCGCTCTGCACGAACCGGGCCGGTGACTACTCCCACCGCATGTGCAATGTCCGGCCTTGTACACACCATCGCATACATTAGACTCCCTGCTGCTGAAGCATATGGAGTTCTCTCCATCTTGTCACGCTCCTCCTTGCCCATGAGTCTTTCTCGGATAGCTTGAAGTGCATGCCCAATGGTGTCCACTTGTTGGCTTCGCCTCTTCCATACAAAACCTTGCAAGACTTTCAACGTATTACGCTTGTGAAAGAACCAACTTACCCGACTCCCTATCCCGGTCCAATTCGCATGCCCAAGATTTTTCTCGGTCTCCCCCAAATCCTTCATCTCGAACCGTTTCCGACAATCGAGCCTTCAATCTGTTTACCTCTGCTGCTAGGAGCCCGCTATTAGCATGTCATCCACATATAATGAAGATTATGTACCCGTTGTCCGTGTTCTTGAAGTAGCAACAAATGATCCGCGTCACATCTCGATAAAATCAATGTCGTGCATGAATCCATCGAACTACGTACCGGCTGCTAGGAGCTTGTTTAAGGCCATACAAGCTCTTAGTCAATCTCGCAAAACCAGTTCCTCGCTACCCTTGGGCAAGTAACCTTACATTTGTACCATGTAAATTTCTTCCTCCAAGTCCCCAGCGAAGAAAGGCCGTCTTTACATCCATCTCGTTCCAAAGAACAAGTTATGCGCCACTACTATCCCCGTAACCATTCTCGACGATCTTGGTCATCTTCACAACAGATGAATATCTCGGTGTAGTCAATACCATACTTTTGCTGAAACCCTTTACAACCGAACCTTGCCTTGTAACGCTTATCGCCGTTTGCTTCCTCCTTAATCCTGTAAACCCTTGTTATACGCAATGCCTTCTTCCCTTAGGTAGTCTAGTCAACTCCCAAGTTTTGTTGGCCTTGAATGAGTCCATCTCATCATCCATCGCAGCTTTCCACTTATTACAAAGTGCGCTACGAACGACCTCCGCATAACATTCCGGTTCCCACTATCTCGTTAACAACAAATAATAGTTGGAAGGAGTATACTGTCCGGGCGATCCACGCGGCTGCTTTGGATCTACGCAAATGTGGAATATCCGGTTCAGAGTACGTGGTTCATCTTCGGTGACCTCCCGACTACGGTCATCATGAGCAGATTCTGCTCCCACCCGAGTGCGGAATATCCACCTCCTACAACCTCCTAGGTTCCGAACTAGTGTCGTCGAGGATGCCCCCTTTACGTCCTTCCTACAATACATGTGTTCATTGAATACCACATCTCGACTACGAATAATTTTATGGTTTGGTCATCCCAAAACTTATACCCGAAGTCATCCCCGCCATACCCAATAAACGTACATTTAGCAGATTTTGCATCCAACTTAGGTTCTATCAGAGTCAATATGAACATATGAAATGCAAATGAAATATGCGAAGAAAGGACAGATTTACGCTTTGCGGCTCCCAAGCTTCTCCTCGGAATTCCATTCCCCAATGGTACCGATGGTCCCACATTGATCAAGAAAGCGTAGTGTCAAGCTGCGTATGCCTTAACGTCTTCGGAAGTCCACACTTCAATCTCATACTTCTTGCCCGCTCGCTCGATGTCCTGTTCGTCCTCTCCGCAACCCCGTTGAGTTGTGGTGTACGCTTTGGAGTCTTCTCAGTAAGAATACCATTCGCTGCACACTTTATTCCCTAAACTCACCGAGCTCATACTCCCACACGTTGTCGATCTTAAAAGCACTTAAGCTTAAGTCCCGTCGATTCTCCACCAAGGCCCTCCAACTTTGAATACCTCGAAAGCTTCACCTTTTCCCTTGAAAAATAGACCAGCACCTTCCTTGTTGAATCATCGATAAAGGTCGTGAATATGACGCACCACCTGCAGAAGGATTCTGCAGGAGATGGTCCCCACAAGTCCGTGTGGACCAATTCTAACTTTGCTTCCCTCAAAGCCCTACCCGTCCTCGAGAAGTTGTTTCTCCCCTATTCGCCCAGGCACGCGATCTTCGCAGATCCCCGCGTTGGCTGTCTTGAGCTTCGGTAGTAGTCCACTTTGAACAAAGTACTTTCATCCCCGTCTCACTCATGTGACCCAATCGACGGTGCCACAAATCGGTATCACCTGAGCGTGTCCCGAATAGAGGCAGGAACCGACGGGCAACCGACGGGTAGAAGCAGGAGCAGGAACCGGCGAGGCAGGGAACCGCCGGAATAGGAACCGAACGTGGCAGGGAACCGGATTGAAACGGTTCGAATACGAATCCACCGTAGACAAAACCGAGAACAGGCGGTTCGGATCCGGGAACCGTAACCGGGAGGGAACCTGCACATGCAGAACCGAATTTATTCCCACTCCCAAAGTCTTTGTCCTCCCGTCACTCCCAAAGTCTTTGTCCCTCTCCTGTCACTCCCGACTTCACCTCACCCACTCACCACCATATTTTCAAATTTCACTCTTCACAATTTTCACATCACATGATCATCGAGTCACATACTCACATTTATTCATGTCACTCCCGACTTCACCTCACCCACTTACAAATGATTTGTAAATGTAGATACATTTTTAATCTAATGTTGCAGAGTTACACGGCTTCGAGTTCGTTGTCTACATCTTGTTTTACATTCTAGCTCATTGAATATTAAAATGGTCTAGGATGAAAGAAGTCAACACGTCTAAGCTTGTTTTGTTGCATTTGAGCCAAGAATCATAGTATTCGAAGGGGTTGCGGTACGAGTTTGGTCCTTAAATAAACTCCTACTTGATGAGTGATTTTTATAAAAAAAAAAAAAAAAAAAAGAGTTAGACGGTTCGGGAGCCGGTGGAGCAGGAGCCGGAATCGGCGAAGCAGAGCGGAAGCAGGGAACCCAGGATTAATATGGTTCGAATACGGTTCCATTATTTGGGAGCAAGGGAGCCGGCGGTTCGGCTTAGGAACCGAGGACCGTATTCGAATGGACGTATACAGTATCGCCACTTAGGCTGCCGCCACGCGTCTTATCCTTGGTGTTATTCACCAAATACAATGTCCCCTCCTTATTATCCCGAGCGATTCACAATCCTCCTTGGTAATAACTCAGATTCGCACGGCAGAATGTTACCTTGTAACCTTCTTCGCCCAACGCCTAACCGATAACAGTGTTCTTTTTCAGCCGGAATGTGCCCGACCGGATTCGGATGTAAGACCTTCCCGTCCGATGCTCCTATTCTCGACATTTCCCTTCCCCGATTTCCAAAGGCTCGCCATCCGCCGGATAGACCTTACCGAAATCATAGGAAGTATAATTCTCCATCTCTTTTTCATGCCCGCAAGAGTGGAATGATGCCCCAGAATCCGGCATCCGTGATTACAGTGCACTACTAACACTCGAACCGCACATCATCACCTTCGACCGTCACATTCACCGACTTCCCCACGATGGGACAATCCCTCTTGTAGTGTCCCGATTCCTTACAATGATAAGATCAAGCGGCGATCCCTTTCTGACCACTTGGTTTGTCTCGATCTCCACGGCCTTGCCCTTACCACCCACCACGTTCTCCTTAGATTCGGTTCTCCACTTGTTTGCTAGTACCCGGCCTTCCCCGCTAGTAGTAGCTAAGGCCGATCCCGGCGATCGATGTCCCCAACTTCTTCATGCGATTTTTCTCGCGGGAGAAAGTCTTTAACATCATCATACTTCAATTTGTTTTTACTGTCGAAGCATTTATCGCCGTCACCGTCCCGCTCCAAGTTCCTGGTAAAGACGCTAGCAACAAGCACGCATGAACCTCATCATCGAACTTGATCTCCACCGCAGTCAATGAGTCTATGACATCCATAAACTCATCGATGTGCTTAGCCAAGGATCCTCCCTCTTGCATCTTGAGACTACCCATCTTGCGTATCAAATCGACCTTGTTTGCAGCAGATGGAGTTTCAAATCTCTCAGTAAGATAATCCAATAGCTCCTTTGTGGTTTTTGCCTTCTTGGTAGTCTTCGCAATCCACTTTGACAAAGTAGATCTGACCACCCCTAGGGCCTTCCGATCCATGAGTTCCTATTCTTCCTAATCTTCTTCTTCCGGTTTGACACCCTTTAGAGGCTTATAGAGATCTTTGTTATACAAGAGATCCTCAATCTGCATCCTCTAAAATCCGTAGTCAGACCCATCGAATTTCTCAACCGCCTGTTTGTCCTTGCCCATTCTTGATTGCTTGACAACACCCCTGATCTTGAACCAAGAGCTCTGATACCAGTTGTTGTGAATATAGCCCTCCATAGCCCAAGCAATCCTACAAGAACGATTAGAGCACACAAAACAAAGCACAAGAATTTAAAGCACAAGGAAGAACACAGAAATTGTTAACCCAGTTCACCAATATGTTTGGCTACGTCTGGGGGCACTACCAAGCCAGGATCTTGCACTATAATATGTTGTATATAATGTTACAATGAGTTTAGGGGCGGAACTTTACTTAATATATGCTCAGGAAATACCAACCAAACCCTAGGGCAAAACAGAGCCCAGAATACATGAGCCCACGAAACGAAAAATTCCCCCCCGGCTGGCCTTGAGGCGTGCGCCTCAAGGTGATCCATGCGGCCGCCTGGAATTGATTCAAGCCTCGCCTATCCCTCGGCCTTTGAGGCGCCTGCCAAGACATGAGCCGTGCGCCCGCCTCAAGCTCACTGCGCCAACGCCAAGATCAACTGGACGCGAGGCGCCCGCCTCGCCATCCCCAGGCGCCCGCCTCAGAATGCTCCCGAAAAACTATCGGGTTGGTCCTCTATCCCAACAATTTATAGGTCTTAATTGATTTAAATAGCCAAAGGAATTTCCCAAATTAAACAAAGTTTTGAGTAATTATTAATTTGACTAATGATGCTGAAAAATGTAGAAACACAAATTTGTGCTTTCTCCCGTAATCTTTTACCCATATCACATTCATGGTCTTTTTCTAGACACAAAGATGAAAGCAATTTTTTTTCAAGGAACCCAAATTACTGTAGTTCCATAATTATTCCTGTGATCACTCCAAAGTAAACCAGGTTTTTGATGTAGAAGGCTCCTGTTTGCCGACTACTGTCAACCGTATACAGACATTAACCATTTCTACCCCCTCTTCTCTTTATCTCTCCATCTTTTTCTTTCTGAGATTACAATTCCTATTCTCTCTGCATTACAACCTTAAGAGCATACGTAAATTCTGTATATTACTTAACGTTCTGGTGATTGATGATAATTCATGACGGGATGGCCCTAATGCACCTGTCATTGTAAAACCACCAATCAGGCTATTTCTTCCTAAAGTTGTTCTTACGAGAAAAGAAAATATCATCACTATGTTTTCCAGTTCAGTTTAGCCTTTTAACTCCTTCCCCAAAATTATGAATTTGTTTGGTGTAAACACTTTAGCTTTTGCAGCGGTAAACCATGTTCTGATGGTTCTTACCCAAGTTGCTAAGAGGCAGACTAGGAAAATGTCCAGTTCTTTTTTTTCTAGCTCTTTATCTTTATCTTTATCTTTCTCTTAATATGCTCTCTTCTAGCAGCTCAAGGGCAAAGGAAAGGAGACTCTTCAGTGTCAGGAAACCTCACGGGACAGGGATTCCGCTGAAAGGTACGTTTTCAGTCGATAGTGTCCAAGAATTTCTTGAGTGCGTAATGCTGAAGACAAGAATCCTATTGCCGATGTGTTTCTTTAAGTCTGGACATCTATTCATATTGGATGGTAAGTCACATTTGTCTTACATTCATACTATACAGCGGCGAAGCTGGTTCTAGAAAAGGGTCAGAACTTTCAAAAGGAAGAATAGACAGATACGATCTCCAGAAAGAAGTTTTGCAAGCACTGTTTGCTGTTCCAGGCAGATTGGAAGAGGTGCCAAGAAAAATATTCCCTAGGAGAGAAGTAAAGAGAACAAGAACATTTGGGAAACCAGTCCTTGAACCTCTAAAAGATACAATTACAGAATGTGAGACTCCGACTGCAAAGCTAGAAGCTGTCAAGTATGGTAAACACTTGAAACTTCACATTCATTGTTCTCTTAAGCATCTTGAAGGTTTTTCTTTTGCTTGAGATATTACATTTAGCATTCCTAAGCTCCAAAAGAATTATGATTTTTAAGTATCTGAAGAGCTTTAGAGCGTGTAATGAATTCTAGCATTGGTTTTTCTTACAATTTGCTATAGATAATTCATGTCAGGAATTATAAATCTGTCACCATTATGCTTAAGCATAGGCCAAAGAGGGATATCTTTGGGACAAGTCATATTTAAGTTTGTGCAGTTTAATAGAGACTATGTTTGGTTGGTTCATGGACCAAGATGGTTTTGATTTATTTGGGTCATTTTGCAATGGCTGTAAATTACCCCAAAGATTTATCGATTCTTTGACACCTATTATGTATTCATGTATATTTTTTGACTCTTTGTTCGTATTTTTCTTTATACGGAGTATGATTTGAACGGGAATTATGCAAGTCTATTATCATCTTTTGTTTTTAACTGTCCTTAGTTTTTCCCCTAACGTGAATGCTTTTGGCATACATGGGCGATTGGTGAATAGAAGATGAAGACCCAGAGGATGGCTATGAGATCTTACGGAAAGCTGTCAAAGAGAACTGGATAACAATGAAAGAGTACTATAAATCTGTAAATTTGATAACCCCTACAATCTCTTTGAGTGTATTTTTTTAGTGCTCCAGAGGTTTATAAATTGTGATTTGGATTTAATTGTTCCATTTGCCTGGCAGGCTGCTGAGGCTTATGCTATAGGGAATACTGGAAAATCAAACAAGCTTCTGGAAAAGGTATTATTTTTCACGTTCCAACTTCTTCTTATACCCATTATAGATATCTGTGGTCAGGTTGGAAGCAGTTCATATAATCTTGTGAGATTTGCCTCGTGTGATGACATATAGGAACTCTTTTAGTTTTATCTCTGTGGCTTACTATATTGTACATTCTTGAGACACTGGCTTTCCCTTAACTTCAAAACAATTACTGCTTGTTGACCGTGTTGTAATTTGCTTCATTTTGGGGGGGCATTTAGGGTCACTTTTATATGGAGAAGGCCCGGGAAGCAAATGATAGGTCTTCTGAAAAACTTGTTGAAACCAGGTTAGTTGAACTCTTTTGTTTCTTTCTTTCATCATTTTAAGTCACGCAAAGTCTACCCAGAATGTTATCTTAACTTGTGACAATACCCAATTTAACTGCAGAGATGAGGAAATGATGTCTCTAGACCTACATGATCATACGCCAAAGGAAGCTCTGCGCCTTCTGAAACTCCATTTAACTTCTCTTTCTGGAATACCATGTACATTATCGTTCTCCTAGTCCTTATTATTGTTGAATTGAGTTATATAGAATGACATGTCCTCTTTGTTTGTTTTTTTTTTTTTAATCAGCTATTCAGTATCTGAAGCTCATAGTTGGGATCAATGACGACAAAGCCAAAGAAGAGAGGCGTAAACGACTGGTACTACTAGCTCTCTGTTTTTTCCTTGAAATTATGTATCTTATCTGTCCATTTTGCGTCATTTGGAACCTTTTTTTTTTTTTTTTTCTGTGACATGTTCTGGGGGTTACGCTGCAGATTAAGAAGCTAATGGAGAGGGAGTCGATTGCTTGGACGGAGGAAGGGAATGGTGAGATAATGTTGATTCGGGTTGATGAGATCAATCCAAAGCAATTGAGTTTTGCCAAAAAACCATCAATGGATTAACCAAAAGGCAGCGAGATTGTTATTGAAAGTCTTACTTTTGTATACTCCATCAAAGTAAAGTAGACAGACATTGGGGACTTGTAACAAACGGTTGGTGAGCACTTTGCGTTACCTTTAGTTATGTGCGCATCCGTTAAAGTGAAAAAGGTAGTGATGAGCCCGGATCTACTGGACCGGGCCCGCGCTCGGTCTAGTCCAAGGAACCAGTGACGTGGCAGTTCCTAGACCGCTGGAGGGAAGACCGCGGACAAATAGGCCCTTGTGGTCAAGACCGTGTCCCTCCTCGCATCGTCCCCGTCGAGGACCATTGGAACTCTGCTCGCTGGATCCGTGCCCGCATGAGTCATGCCCGCATCAACCGTGCTCGCTTCATATATCTTTGACCGCGGGCACAACGATTGACTGCGGGCACATGCTGCTTCCCGGTTAATGTCAAGCCTTACTGAGCAAGTTAGCTTGCGCTCGACAGCCACTTGCCGGCTCCCCATCACGCATTCAATGCGGCTCTCCCGGCGCCTACTATTCCATTTAATGCAATAAGCCGGCTACACGGCTCATGTCACTTTCAGCCATGTCCCCTGGACAGTCAATGTTCCCTCCCTGACAGGACCAATTAGCTGCGGACACGTGTAGCTGGTCAAATACCAAAGTGCCCCCTAGGGCTGATCTCATTGCTTACCTCAACAAGCACCATGACATTGCCTATAAATAGAAGGCCTTTACCCCCTTGGGCAAAAAAAAGTTCCATATACAATTGAGTAAGCTCTTTTACTCTCTAAACCTAAACACACACACACTCTAAAGGTATTCAAAGCCTTATTACTCAGTATTCTTACTCTCACACCCGAGGGCCTGAGTTGGAGTAACATCCAACTTTGACCTTAACGGTGCTTGTTTGTGTTGTGATCTAGGTACATAAAACCACCAAATATATCCTAGCCAGATATCCTTGAACCGCTCCTGACCCCGAAAGCTGTGGCGTCATCAGTGGTTCCGATGCCGGGAAGCCGACTTTCTTTCGTTTTCTCGTTAAAAATCTTTTGTTTTCAAGGCACCTCACGTGTCCTAAACAAATCCAGTGCCGAAAGGCTCTTCTTTTTACATCAATAAAGTTTTTCCCGTTTAAAACTTTTGTTTTCAGACACACCTTGTAGTCTAAACAACTGACTGCCAAAAGACACTTCTTTTCAGTTATTTTCATCTTTCTGAGACATGTCTCAAATTTTGAAAAATGCTGGTCATTTGACCCTAGAGGAGGAGAACCAAGACGAACCCTCCCACATCAATAGGGAAAGGCAAACCAACTACGTTTTCAAATGTAATGGGGGCCCATTCTCAACCTCAAAAATCCCCAGCTCAACGAGTTCTACACCGGTTAACCGAGGAAGCCCGTGCTGAGAAAGCCCAAGCCCTACTAAACACTAGCCCAAAAACTCCCCAAGCTCACATGAAAAACACCAATCTAACCACCCCACTTTCCCCAGAACAAATCCTGAGAAGAAAGGAAATCCTAGCCTCCAAGTCCAAACTGGTCGCGGAGGCCATGGCCATCAAAGACGCGGAGATGGAAATGTTTGAAATAGAGGCCAATGGAGGGCTACAGTTCCCTCAAGGGTCACAAAGGTTCTCCCAACGAGCTCCCGCTAACTCGCTTGCTAGTCAAGCCGCTGGGCAAACCGGGTGACCTAGCCCTCGAGCGCGGACAAAGTGGCCAAACGGAGCGTGGTGCATGTAGATGATAGCGAGGAAATGGGGGAAGAGGCACGGTCAAATCGCCGTGCGAAGTCCAAAGCCGACCCTTGGCTCCGGCCAAGGAGAAGGCCGTGGCTCCACGAGCTAAAAAGCGAGAAGGTTGATGATCAGAACCCCGAGTTTGTGGAATTCATGCAGTAAGATGTGGGAAACCCATCGAAGGCCGCCCGTAAGTGTGGCCGCACCATGGACGCCTTCGGCCGATAAAATTGCGCGGCACCGATCCAAGGGCAAACCCCGCATGGACACCTATGACGGATCCAAAATGCCAAGAGTCATATGGGAAGATTTGAGGGCCGAGATGGCTTTATTCTCCGCGGATGAGCCGGTGATGTGCAAAGCTGGGCCGCGACCTTCACCGGCAAGGCCCTATCTTGGATGCTAGCCCTCAAACCCCCGGTGTATCCAGTCATTGCCATTCGGTTCGAGAGTCCTCTTCCTCAATGCCTTTGCCGGAGCGGTGTGCCCGCTAGACCAAAGACAGATCTTGTCCGTGTCAAGGTGCACCAAACGAGCCTACAAAAGATTATATATCCCGGTTCAGAAGGTGAGCGAGGAGATTGTGGACCTGGACGAGGAGATATCGTACTATGTTTTGAGGGCGGCCTCGCCTCCTCCTTCCTCAAAATGAATTTTGCCTCCAAAGAAACCTAAATCGGAGGAAATGTATGAAAGGGCCTCGGCCATTGCCTCCGCCTCGAAGAGCCTAGTGTGCTCCGCTCCCGAGCTTCTGCGAAAGAAAGAATAAGCCAAGTCCGGGTGAGACCACCCTGCAGCCTCGCTCATACCAATAATCAGTGGCAAAACAGAGGCCGGGGATCGAAAGGCTCAAAAAGGCCGTGGCCGAAACAGCTTTACTGAGCTCACCGACCCAAGGGTGGTGATCATGAGAGCCTCAGGACTTTCCCGCTCCTCCCCCATGCTTCGAAAGCCAAATGAGAGGAGTAGACTTAAATTACGTGAGTTTCACAACGACCACGGGCACGGAACCGAGGACTGTTTCCACTGGCGAGTAATCCAAACAGAAAATCAATAACGGGGAGCTAACCAAGTGGGTTAAAGGAAACAATACGCCCCCAATAGCAATGATCGGCGGCGGGCACGACATACGCGGGGACCGGACAGAAATGAAAGAGATAATAATGATGACGATTTTGGGGACTATGACATTAACTTCATTGGGGAGGAACCTCCCTCTAGTAGGCGATTGTCCCTCCAAATTCGGACATTAGAGAAGGTTTTCTCCATCCCCGCCCGGCCCCGAGGAAGAGCAGGAAATTGGGTTCAAAAGGAGTGAACTTGCCTCCACCCTTTTTCATTCCACACATGCCCACTCACTCTCGGAATGAGAATCAACCCAAACATGGAAGGCCGTGGTGTTGGTAGATCTTTGGAGCCGCCCGCGACATACTCTATTACCACACTTTGATTGGAATGAGAATGACGAAGCACATCTCACTCCATATGCGGGCATGCTCGAAGGCTTCACAAACCACGCCTGTAAGGGTAAAGGGGACGATTGTGTTTAACGTAGCTATTGGGGAAAAACCCATACAGAAGACGGCCAAGATAACTTTCATGGTGGTCGATCTTCCTTCCCAATACAATGCCATTCTCACAGAATCGCTCAGCCGAATTGGGAATAGTTGCGTCCGTCCCCACCAAAGGGTGAAATTTAACACCCGGGCGGGGTTGCTACCATCAAAAACCAGCCCGGGAGATTCCTCCGAGCACCGGAGGAAAAAAGGAAAGAAGCAGAAAGACCCGGACATCCCGCCCAGCGAGATAGAGGGCGAGGACAAAATGATAGAGGGAAAGAGCGAGGACAAGTCAAAAAAGGGGAAAGCTCTTGCACTCCCGCCGCCACCCGTACCGATTGGCATGCTTTTCTTTCCATTCCACAAAGGTGGAGCTCAAGATGAGCGAGAAAATCAAAGCAGCTTGGCCGCCCTGTTGAGGAGGTTATATTGATCGAGGAATAGAGGGGGAAATTGACCGTGATATCATATATTCAATGGCAACACCGACCGAAGCTCAGTCAACCCCCCAACTATTGTCATTGACTCCCTGCACAATCGTGAAATCGCGACCTTCAACCTAACGACGAGCTCGAGGAGGTGGTAATCAATCCCCACTTCCCCGAGCAAACAGTTAAGGTTGGGCTGGAAATTCACGAGGAAAGAAGGATACTTATTGAGTTCCTTAGAGCAAATTGCGATGTGTTCGCTTGGAGGGTGGAAGATATGCAAGGCATCGCCGAGGACGTGATCCTCCATAAAATCAACGATGACCCCTCCTTCAAAAACATTCACCGAAATCCAGATATTTCTCCCTGAGAAAGAGATTGCCATCAAGGAAGAGGTGGAAATGTTGCTAAAAGGGGATAATAAAGAGATTTCCTACCCCAAATGGGCGGCCAATGTGGTCATGGTTAAGAAATCCAATGGCAAATGGAGGATGTGCGTTGATTTCACCGATCTCAACAAGGCATGCCCCAAAGATTGCTTCCCTCTTCCTCGCATAGACAGTTGGTGGATTCTATAGCCCAGGACACGTAGTTCTAAGCTTCATTGATGCCTACTCCGCTACCACGCGAGATCCGGATGGCTCCCGAAGATGTCCGCTCCGTAGCCTTCATTTGCGGGCAAGACATCTTCGCTACGCTATGATGCCACTTTGGGGCTAAAGAATGCAGGAGCCACATATCACCGCATGGTCAATCCGGTCTTTAAAAACCAACTAGGCGTAAACTGAGGCCTACATTGACGACATGGTCATAAAAACTAAGGAAAACTCCCACGAGCTCGATGTGGAGGAAACCTTCAAAACTTGCGCCATAACGGCATGAAGTTAAACCCCTTAAGTGCGCTTTCGGGGTCAAGGCGGGCAAGTTCCTCGGATTTATGGTCAACCAAAGAGGGATAGAGGCTAATCCGAGAAAATCCAGGCCCTATTAGACATGAAACCTCCCGCTGCGTGAAGGATGTACAAAAACTCAACGGTCGCATCACCGCACGGCCGCTTTATCTCGCGGTGCCAGAGAGATGCCTCCCTTCTTCAAAACTCTCAAAGGGGGAAGAGAGGCGATGAATTTACATGGAGCACCGAGTGCCATCATGGCTTTTGAAGAAGTCAAGACATACCTCGGGCGGCCACCTCTACTCGGCAGCCATGCTCTGGAGAAGAGCTCTTCTGTATTTAGCCGCATCGATCCGGGCAAGAGGCAAATGTTCTTGTAAGGGAGGAGAATAACTCCCAAAACCGCTTATTATGTAAGTAAGGCACTTTGTCCGCCGTAGAAGGGCGTTATCTTAATATAGAAAAGTTAGCTTACGCCTTGCTTGTATCCGCTCGAAAATTAAGAGCCTACTTTTACGCACATCCTATAACCGTACTAAGCGAGGCCCCGCTTAGAAAGGTTTTACATAAACCGAGTCCCTCGGGAGAATGCTAGCTTGGTCTATAGAGCTCACCGAGTTCCGGATCACCTACTCCCGAGAAAGACAATCAAAGCACAGGCCTTAGTTGATTTTGTAGTAGAATCATCATTCAAATTAATGGACGCGACCTCGAAAAAGAAAGCGAGCGTAATCGGAAGATGACCCAAAAGCCCGAGCACGTAAATTGTTCAATCAAGGGAGCGTCCGTAAGAGGTATGGACTTTATATGTGGACGGCTCCGCGAGCAAGTTAATCGTGCTGGAGCGGGCAGTACTTCGATTGCACTCCCGCGGGGAGAAATTCATGAGGGCCTTGAGATTCAAGTTCGAGGCATCAAACAATCGAGCCGAATATGAAGCGATTATAGCGGGCATGGAATTGGCAAGAGACTTGGGAGTTCGAATATTGAGATCAATAGTGACTCTCACTCATAGTTAATCAAATTAGGGGAGTACGATACTATCAACCCAAGACTAACTCGATGCGTGACCTTGCAAAAACCCTCATAAAAAATTTCACTTACTATGAATCGAACCAAGTCATGAGAGAGGACAATGTGGAAGCCGACCTCCTCTCAAGAATAACCGAGCAAGAAATTGGTGAGTTGGAGACAAATTGCCGATTGAATTCACGGAGAGACTCGCTATAGATCGAATACGGATAAACAATATTGAGGATCAAGTAAGGGACTCGGGTGGATGAAATAAAAGATTACATCGAGAGGCAATCCCTCCCCGAGGACCCGAGTAAAGGCTAGAGCCATCGAACGGTGTCCGCGAAATACCTCGTCCTCGATGGGGTGCTTTTCGGCGATCATTCACCAAGCCTTTACTAAGATGTGTTAAAACTCACATGGTCACCAACTTACTCTATGAGGTTCATGAGGGAGTTTGTGGTGGACATCCAGTGCTCGCACCCTCTCGAACAAGATCAAATTCCAAGGATTCTTTTGGCCCACAATGAGAAGGGATGCGCGGGAGTATGTTAGAAAATGTGATAAGTGCCGAGATTTGCGGACATCCCTAGACTACCATCAACGAGCAAACTTTGGTAGTACCATCGTGGCCGTTTGATACGTGGGGGATAGATCTTATTGGACCATTTCCAACTGCTAGAGGAAGCATCAAGTATGCCGTGGTGGCCGTGGATTATTTTACCAAGTGGACGGAAGCAAAGGGCTTGGCCACTATTTCCGAGGATAACACTATCGGTTTTGTCCACGACCACATCTATTGTCGATTTGGGGTTCCCAGAGCAATAATTTCGGATAATGGCACCCAATTCTCCGCAAAATTCACCGCCGAATGTGTGAGAATGAAGGTGCAACGACACCGTAGAATCGCAGTTGCCTATCCTCGGGAAATGGTCAAGGCGAGGCCGCGAACAAGCTAGTCCTAACTGCCTTAAAGAAAAATTTGGAAGGGCGAGGAGGACGTTGGTTGGACGAGCTGCATATCGCATTATGGGTTGTCCGCACCACAATAAGAAATTCAACAGGAGAAACTCCTTTCTCGCTCACGTATGGAGTCGAGGCAATGGCTCCCGGTTTGAGGTAGCCCTACCTCGTGCGAGTCACATACTTCGACGAGTCTCAAAACGAGGCAAACGAAGGTGTGACTGGACGATCTCGAATGAAAGAGAATGCGGGCACATGAAAAAATGGTGAACTACAAACAGAAAGCAAAGAAGCACCATGATAAAAGAGTAAATAAGAGGAGTTTTTCAGTTGGAGACTGGGTACTCAGAAGCGTAGAGGTCCAAGGGACCCAACCTGGTTTCAACAAGCTGTCCCCGAAATGGGAAGGTCCATATGAGGTCACAAAGATAGTCGAAAGAGGGCACCTATATGTTGCGACCAAAAGAGGGAGAAGAGCTTAAGCACGCCTGGAATAGCGACCACCTTAAGAGATACTTCTTTTAAAGTCTTTGTAATTTTTTGGAAGGAGTATAGACTATATATATATATAAGGGAGAGGTTATCATCATATTTTGATGCAAAAATCAATTCCCACCAGCCTCAAAAGCTAAGGTGGATGCCCGCGTGCGGATGTCAGTGAGTTCAAGAGCCAACATATGAGCTCCTACTTACTGATGCGCAAAGATCTAAGGATCCGCATGCCTATATATGTACAAAGATCCATTACGATCCGTACTATGATCGCGGGGAGGACTCTCTCTGCTCAGCGTGACACCACCAAAAATAAGTGGATATAGATGAACGTAGGTACAAAGGCCATGATGCCCGGTGCCTACGGACTCTAGTGGGGACAAATGACACGAAGTCCGGACCCACTAATTGCGCGAAGGACCTCGTTAGGGCCGTTACTCGCATGCCCGTATGTGACAAAGGCCTACATATAAGCCCGTTCACCAGACGCCCACGAGACCTCACGAGAAACCCTAGGGAGTTTTGAATAAAGGGTCGGAAATAAGTGAGAACCTCCAATAAGGGGATACAGATGCCGGGGGGTTAAAGGGCCTCTATGCTAAAATATGCTCCTACCTTTTACATTTGCGCGGACAATAGCCTCACGGCCACCTTCTGCATGCCCTTTGAAAGTATGCTTGCCTTGGCTACTTTTGACTTACACCACAGCGGCTCGCAAGGCTCAGGAATAAGTGTAAATGGATGAGAGTGATCAAACTAGTTTAACAAAGCCAAGACAGACAAACGAGGTTAAGGCCTCAAAGTTTGCCACAAGGCTAAACAAACGCGATCATAGAAGAATAAGGTCGACTCTCACAAAAACCTAGGGGTTTTGAATAAAGAGTTAGGAAAACTCAAAAATGCGGGCAAAGGGCCTACTAAGCTGCTGCCCATGAAGGAGAGTATAAAGTTAATTGCAAGTCAAAAACGCTGGAAAAAGTAATAGGCAAGAATGCAAGTATTAAGGTGCTCGAAAATTGCCAAACTACTCAAAATAGCCTACGAGACAAGCAATTAAGATAAAAGTAAAGGAGCCAAGTTGAGAAAAATGCTTCTATTTATGATAAGAAAGTATTTACAAATTCCTACACTATTACAAAAGAGATCCTAGTCTACTACAAAAAGAAAAAACAAAAAATCCTATACTAAGGGAGCATTCTCCTTGGGCTCCTCGGTGGCCGCTCCATCGGTGCCCGCTTCTGGCTCCTCGGTGGCCTGTGCCCGCTTCGGAGTCCGGAGTTGGGGAAGGCAGGCCGGTCTCCGGAATCACCTCAGTGGTAGGAGCAGCTTGTTGTTCGGCGGAGGCTGGAGCTGGAGCTGGCCGCCGGGGGAATAGATCTCAGTGGCCCCCTGGAAGAACTGAGCCGGGGCATCCCCCAGGATAAAGGGTTGTCCCAGAAGTGCGAGCATCCGGTTCGGCGATCGGTCAAGGCGATCGCTTACGCCGCCACGGTGGGAGCGAGAGGCGCGGCGAGAGAGATCCAAACCCTTGACCTCTTCCTCGGACGGAGGAACTAGCGCATGCCCGGGCACACGCGCTCCGCGTCGGTGACCAGTGAGCGATTACGGCCCAAGCTGGCTTGCACGGAGAACATGCCGTGGCCGCGAAGTTCCGGATACGTGTCCGGACACACCGCCTCATCTTGGGCCAAGCACTCCGCGGTGAGCGGGTCGAGTTCTTATACTCCTCGACGGCTTCTTCGCGAGCCTCTGCCGGCGTCTCTCTCCTCTCCGGCTCAGCTGCGTAAGGGGTAGCGGTTTCTCGGAGAGCTCATGCGCCTTAGCCTCCCGGGAGTTTGACCAGACTCCTCCGCGGCTCCCGGTTTGGTTGCGAGCTCTTCATTTCTTTGCTCGAAGCTTGCTCTTGTGCCCGCGGAGCTCATCCCGTGACCACTTTGCCTTTTCTAGGCTCTTACTCGGCTCGGTCACCCGCTCATGGAAGCCACTTGAGATCGGACTCCTTGGTCGCGAACTCCTTTTCCTTGGCATCCGGGAGGGAGCTCGGAGTACCCACCTTCTCCCCCGGGCCTCGCTCCAGCTCGCGGAGTTTGCCCGCCATGTCCTTGGTGTTGGCCGGCAAGCCTGGCCGGAGTTTACAAGTCTCCGGAGCCTCGTGGCCTTGTTGCCCACTGCGAGGAAGAAAGTCGAATTAGGTGGAAAATCAAAGGCTAAGTGAGGAAGCCGGAAGAAAGGTCCCTACCTCGGTAAAGGGCAACCCCAATATCCCCGTCAAGGGCGACGGGTTCTCCTTCTCGGCCGCTTTGGTGGTAGAAATCGGGGCAAAAAGCATTGATCGGCCCAATGCCCACGCGAGAATTTTGGGAGGACCAGGGCATATAAGTCTACCCCAGTAATGGCGGGCACATCCCCACCTGCTTCCTTTTCTCCCATGCCTCCTCGCGGGTGGCCAAGGAGGAGATCGGGTAGGCCACCGAGCATATTGTCCCCGCGGCGGAGGGAGCAGTGGTAGAAATAGTAGCAGCAGCAGGAGGGCTACGGGTAGAGGTATCCCCCACTTTCTGGGTCTTGGAGGACCTCTCCCTATGCGCCAGATCCGCATCTCTCTCGGAGTCTCTTCTTGGATTGCTCCTGGTTATGCCGGAGGCAATAGTGCGGCCGGGAGATGATGCCGGAGAGAGCGTGGGTGGAGGAGGACCGGGGAGGTGGAGGCGAGATTCCGGTTTTGAGAATAGTGCAGGAGCGGGTAGAGTGTCCCCGGTTTTCTGCCGCTCGCAACGAGGCGCGATCTTGTCTTTGGTGGGGACCCCTCCCGTCTCATTACGCCTCTTCGGGCGGCTTCCTTGTTGGCCTTCATGTTCTTGGCCTTCGGTTGAGCGACTTAGAGGAGGAGCCATCGAAATTGTACACCTCGGATCTACTGCGGAGGGAAAGAAAAATGGTTAGCAAAGGTTCAAAAAATCAAAAGCAAAGTAAATTGGCAAACAAGTTCATAAAGGAATCGAGACCAATTATTTCGGGAGGATCGCACTCCGCGCCCAAAGCATACGGGTCTTACAATCCGCCTCGAACTGGTAATGTTCGTGCACCCGCCAATCGGGGTCGCGGGGCAAAGGCTCTATCACTACTGCAGGGGGCATGTGGGCGCCCTCCTCGCGAGGAGCCACCCGAGTAGATCAAGTAGGGCTCATCTTCCACTATGGCGCCCACGTCATATACGGGCTCCTCCCCGCCGTCAGTAGAGGGCCGAGATGCCTCTCATGGCGGTGCGCGGTCATCGGGCGAGGAAGGGTCCGGATATTTGCTAGCGGCCACCTTCATAGGGACGGGCCGAAGGTTTGGAAAAGGGCCATCCGAATCTAGACTCAATCACGGGATGTCCCTCTGGTTCCATTGGTCAAACTTGTTGGAGGGAGGAGAGAAGGTCTGGTGGAGTAGTTCTAGCCTTCGGAGCTCGAATGCCGCGAAGAATTTGGTTCCGATAGTAGGCGTAGAGCCCGGCAGGGTAGGTTCATAGCCCATGAATCTACACACAAAGAATGAAGGAGACAATGGCAGGATGGCATTGGGAGTCGAGTGCATGGGCGGTGAATTGAACTCAGGAAAGAAATAAAAGAAAGGGTCCAGGGCGGCCTCGATCCGTTCTCAAACCGGGCCCCATAAAAAACGCAGGCCCTATTGTCCTCGCGAACATCGCCATCCGTCTCTCGGCCGCGGTTTGTCCTTATTCTTCAAATGTATATGTCCTAAAGTGCGGACACGGTAGGCGTTGCGGTCCACATTGTAAACCTCGTAAATGTCCTCCTCCCGTCCAATGGTGGCCACCTCCTCGCCTTCTTACGGCCGCGACCGGGATTCACATCCCTAGGCCGGCCTCTTGCCTTTGTTCCGGCGGGGGCCACAATCTCTTCCTCCTCCTCGGAGTCGAGCTCTCGAAGGCATCCACGATATTGGTGGTCTCGGCGGCCTTCTTGGAGGTCCCCGCCGCCTCCTATCCCCCTCTCCGTGGACATCTTCTTCGGTCTCCGAGCTCGAGGAGCCAAAGAGACCCGGTGGGGTCATCACGGGCGGGGGCCACCTCCGATTCAACTTCACCGGTTCCGGTCACCTCAAAATCAAGGGGTCAAGTTCCTCGGCTTCACTCGGCTCGGTGTCCCCGCCACTTGGGGCCGCGGGCACTGACGGGGGAAAGATGGTACTCGGGGCGAGAACATCAGAGGGTCACTCGGGGTCCCCGCTCTCGGTGCCCGCGAGCGCTTGATTGGTCGAGTCCATTAGTTCACACTTTTCCCGATCCACAAACTACTTCGGGGACGCGAATCGCTCTCTTCACTAGTTCAATGGCGTTCGAGCCGAGCCTCTCTCGCGGGGAAACCCGCACAAAACCCCCATCACAAAATTTCTCGGCCCTCTTGGTATCCCCCAACACCAAAACATCACCGTTCCTTTTTACCCTTTTATCCTTGGCCTCCCACAACCGGGGTGGGACAAAAGGCCCCCATTGGGATTTTTCGCAGAAATCTTGGAAGCACTCGAGGGATAATCTAAGCCACCCATGGCCTACCTTCCTAAATATCCCCCGTCCGTTTACAAACAAAGCAAACAGATGCGGAGTGCTCCCATCTCCTAACTCTATGGGACGGCGGGGTCCAAACTCTCGAGTGCTCATTGTTCAGAAATCAGGAAAAGAAAAATAGAGGGAGATGAAGAAGAAAAAGCACCCAACAATTACTTACGAGAGAAAGATTGAGAGGTGGATTCGGAAAACGGTTGCACAGAATTCGCAGCAAGAAATTTCTCTCTCTAAAGCTCTTTGAATGTTTGGAAACGGTAAAAGTGTTTGGGGTTTAAGGGTTTGGTATTTATAAGGCCTACCTATACGGGTTAACCCGTTAACCCGTATTAATTAGCCCACAAATCCAACCTCGGACCATGAACCGTTTCCAACGTTTGAAAATTCGAAAAATTAAATACCTTTTGCATTTATTGCCCCCCTTGGATGAGCGACACGTACCCCTGACGTACCACTAACCCGTCTTTTCATCTGCCAAGGGGTCCACCTGTTAACCGGGAGGCACGCCATGCAAGGGACCACGTGTCACTCACTGGTGCCTCCCGAACGTTCCCCTTGGCCCATGGGGCCAAGCAACAAACAAGGAAAAACGCTAACACTGGTGCTCGCGCGAGGAGCACCGAGGCAGACCGAGCTTCTAGTAGCTCCTCACTCAGACCATAAATAATCACACTTGGAGCTAGGGGCCATTGATGAGCCCGGATCTACTGGACCGGGCCCGCGCTCTGTCTAGTCCAAGGAACCAGTGACGTGGCAGTTCCTAGACCGCTGGAGGGAAGACCGCGGACAAATAGGCCCTTGTGGTCAAGACCGTGTCCCTCCTCGCATCGTCCCCGTCGAGGACCATTGGAACCCTGCTCGCTGGATCCGTGCCCGCATGAGTCATGCCCGCATCAACCGTGCGCGCTTCATATATCTTTGACCGCGGGCACAACGATTGGCTAACGCGGCACATGCTGCTTCCCGGTTAATGTCAAGCCTTACCGAGCAAGTTAGCTTGCGGCTCGACAGCCACTTGCCGGCTCCCCATCACGCATTCAATGCGGCTCGGTCCGGCGCCTACTATTCCATTTAATGCAATAAGCTGGCTACACGGCTCATGTCACTTTCGGCCATGTCCCTGGACGGCCAATGTTCCCTCCCCGACGGGGACCAATTAGCTGCGGACACGTGTAGCTGGTCAAATACCAAAGTGCCCCCTAGGGCTGATCTCATTGCTTACCTCAACAAGCACCATGACATTGCCTATAAATAGAAGACCTTTACCCCCTTGGGCAAAAAAAAGTTCCATATACAATTGAGTAAGCTCTTTTACTCTCTAAACCTAAACACACACACACTCTAAAGGTATTCAAAGCCTTATTACTCAGTATTCTTACTCTCACACCCGAGGGCCTGAGTTGGAGTAACATCCAACTTTGACCTTAACGGTGCTTGTTTGTGTTGTGATCTAGGTACATAAAACCACCAAATATATCCTAGCCAGATATCCTTGAACCGCTCCTGACCCCGAAAGCTGTGGCGTCATCAGGTAGTATAGCTCTTTTGTTTCGTTTTGTATTCTTGGGTAATGAAAAATTAACCAACAAAAGGTTGAGCAGTTATTACTTGTTACATCCTCCCAAAATTGACACCCTATTTTTAAATTTAATGTTTTTATAATTCGTCCCAAAATAAGCGTTATATTATAGATTGCACGTTTATTGAGAAAACATTAAAAATGAGCAAATAATTGTAGGATTTTAAGATATACTCCCTCTGTTCCAATTTAAGCTTCATCAATTATTCAAAAGGGCGTCCCGTTACAAGCTTCATTTTTTCTAAAATGAAAAAATTATTAATATTCTATTATACCTACTAACTTTTCTTTCTCACACATTTAAATTATGAATCTCACTTTTTATATCCACTCACTTCTTTTCACTCACAACCATTCTTCCACTCCCATTATTTTTGAATATATATATTGCTTTCTTAATTTGGATGCTTTATTAAAATGGTGAAGCTTAACTGGGACGGAGGGAGTACTTGTCTTCAAATTGGTAGTAAAAAATAGGTTAGTTAAGCAATTTTAGCAATAAATATATATATATATATATATATATATATATATATATATATATATATATATATATATATATATATATATATATATATATATATATATATATATATACTCCCTCCGTCCCATGATAATATATAAACTTTTTTTTTTGGGCGTCCCACAATAATGGAGTATACTTTTCTAAAATGGAAAGGAATCTTTACTATTCTCTCCACTCATTCTCTCTCCTATATTATTTTAATACTCATATCACCATTATAATTTACTATTCTCTCCACTCATTCTCTCTCCTATTTTATTTTCACAATCATAACACTTTCAATATAATATTTCCTCCTTAATTTCCGTGCAAAACCCAAAAGTCTATAAAAAGATGGGACAGAGAGAGTATATATATATATATATATCCCTTTTTATTCTTCTTTAAAACTTATACTGTATTAGTATTCCCTTTTTGTGACAACTAAATTTACACTTTTTGTTAATTAGGTTGTTTCAATTAAAATTATATTTTTTGAAATAGAAACTTTTTAACTGTATTTAATGGGGACCCATTTACATATTTATGACGACGGTACATTTATTATTTCCTATTTCCTATCTCATTTTCTTTTCCTTTTCTTATCTTAATTTTCATTTTCACAACATTTATACCGGTTATACTTTTTCTTAATTTTCATTTACAATACAAAAATGTACATTTAGTTAGGATCATTCTGTTTCAATTCCAAATATTTTTAAATTTGCTTTTGATCAGAAATAAATTTATATTTTTTTCACATATATTTTGAGACCATAGAAGTAGTTAAAAATATTAATTTTAAAAAGTAGCGGATCCACTGTTAATCTAAATAATAAAATATCATCAACTTATTTATGAATAATATTTTATAACTTTATTTTTTATTTTATGAGCAAAATTTTATAATTTTATTTTATACCTCGCTCTTGTTTAAATAAATAGTGACCCAGAGCCAGACAAGTACTGGCCAAAAGGTCAAAAAGTTGTACTAGTGCTTGCAAATCAGTATCGGTTCGTATAGCAATTGGCTCACTGGCTTGATTACATAAAAAACGTACACCATTTTATGAAGAAATATTCAAATTTACTTTTTTACTGTTTTTTTTTTTTTTACAGTTAAGAATTCTATATTTTTAAATACCTACTTGAACTATAGCTTAATTTTCTCCCAGTTTTAAATATTTTTAGAATGCAATAATTTTAATGCAATTTATTGACACTTGTGATTTTTTTCTTTTTTAATTTGCAAAAAATAAATTTACCCCTCCCCCCTTTTGATATTTTCTTACTCTGCCACTGGTCTAAATTATCATTCATTTAACAATCCATGAAGAAAATATTACTTTAATTTGTCACATCGGTTCATTTCAAAAAAACATAAACTATTTTGGGTGTTTCATTTGAAAATGCCAATATTTAAAATGAAAATATTTTAATACTCCCTCCGTCCCGGTAAGAGCTTCCCAAAACTTTTTGTGCACGCAAATTAAGGAAGTGGGAGGAAAGTAAAGATGTTGTGAGTGTAATTTGAAAATAGGAGAGAGAATGAGTGGAGGGAATAGTAAATTATAATAGTGTTGTGAATATTAAAATAATGAGGAGAGAGAATGAGTGGAGGAAATAGTAAAGATTTCTTTGCCAAAAAAGGAAAGTGGAAGCTATTAACGGGACACCCAAAATGACAAAAAGGGAAGCTCTTATTGGGACGAAGGGAGTATTTCTTTATCATGAAATCTATGTGTTATACTTATAATAACTATTCACTACCTTACATTTCTCTAGAACCTTATTTTTTATACTTACATCTCTTATATTTATCTTAATTTTTGTGCGTATGATCTATTTTATGTTTTTATAGATGGGACGGAAGAAGTATCAAAACTTGACTATTCGATAGTACTATCTTTTGAGAAAAGAGACGAATATCTTGACTTCAAGTTTAAAAAGGAAAACATAAATTAGAAAAAGTAAAAAAGAAAATCTAATCTAATAGAGCACTAATAATACTCCTATCCAATCCAATCCAATCCAAGGTTCTAAAAAGCGACAGGCGGCGGAGTCGGGTCTAATGCTTAGGTGGAGACTAGTCGGGGATTAGTCGGAATTAGTCGAGATCTAGGCGAGACTTAAAACTAGGCGTTGGAGTCGAGTCTAGCGCCTAGACGAGCCTAAACACCTTTAGACTTTAGACGGGGTCTTTTAACACTGCTCCTATCTCTATCTCTATCTCTATCTCTGTCTTAAAAGCAAATTCCCACTTCCTAAAACCAATTAAATAAATAAACTAATTAATTAATTAATTAATTACACTTAATTACACTCAACAAAACAAGATTGCTGTAATATTCCCTTAACCCCATTGTCTACTTGCCCACTCACACTTTCCCCCTCCCCTCTCTCCCTCCAAAACCCTCATTCTCTCTCTCTAGAATCGCAGAAGATGAGAGGGCCATTGGGAGCAGTCATTGGGAAGTACCCTTCAAGCGATGGAGGAAATGCTCAATCCGTTGAAATCATCAAGCACAACCGCAAATGCAGGGACATCGTCTTCCTCATCTTCTTTGTTGCCTTCTGGGTCGCCATGATTGTTAATTCAAGCTTTGGATTTAACCAAGGCAATCCTTTTAGGTAAATCCCACCCTTATAAAGTTCCCCAACTTTTTCTGCTTCTTTTCATACCCTAAATGTTGATTTTGAAATGACAGATTTTAGTCTCTGTGTTTGTTTCTAAAGATTTATATCTCCCTGAAATGGGGTTTTTTCTCTTTTGTGAAAGAATGGCTTATTCTTGAGTTCTAATTTGGGTTCTTTTGAACTGTATGTCAGTCTGTATATATGTATGTGTGCTGAATCAATTTCTTTGCATTTGTGTACTTCCCAAATTTAGTCCCTACTATACATTTTCTGAATACTGATAAATCATATTAGCCAACACCAAATCATTTTGGGACTAAAGCTTTGTTGTTGCTCTAGGGTTCAGTCTCCAAACATTTAGGTTTTCTGTCACTTATGTCAGTATTGTCAAGAACCTTAGTTTACTTTGTCATCTAAGTGAAGTTACTTTAATTGATACATTTGAATATTTGGACTTTGAAGGTTTAATTGTTCACCCCCTGTATTTGTAACTTTATGATGAGTGTGCATTGGTTTTGCAGGCTGAATTTTGGGCTGGATTATAAAGGAAATGTGTGTGGTGACGAACACGCAGATCCCAATCTTCGAGAATTGGAACTCAGATACTGGCTAAATCCTAACCAGGTTTACGAGAGTGGTTTGAAAGAAAGCCAAGCTAAGCTTTCTAATGCAAGGAGTATCTGCTTGTTGGAGTGCCCCATCCCAGCAGATGATTCTTTGAATTGGGTATGTGATTACCCGGATGGAGATGTTCATCTTTCTACAGATGACTGGATTGATAAGAATTATGATTATTTTGCGGATCTTCCTCCTGATCTCAGGAATACTTCTCTTCAACTTCAGGGTCCTTGCTACCCTGTCATATTTCCTAGTGTAAACGGTAAGTCGTGGGTCGATTTTGTGTATTATATGTCCATAGGATTGATCTGTAATATTCATCATATGTGCAGTTTATTGGAGCTGCCAGTATATTGCACGACCGTCAAATGTTTCTTTGCAGCATTGGCAGCAGATGGGCGGAGTGAAAATTATTGAGGATATTATGATTGATAAAACTATTCACAAATCCATCAACTCACGATCATCAGTCTTGAAGGTAGAGTAGTAGTTTGGACCCTCAAAGTATTTGGCTTATATAGACAAACTTTTTGCAACTAATTAGCTTACTTTTTATTTTCTGGAGTTGAAAATTTCAATTTATGTGCTTGTTGCAGAGATATGTTGCTGATGTTGGAAAATCTTGGCCTGTGTTGATTGTTTGTGGAGGGCTTCTGCCATTGTTCCTATCAGTGATGTGGCTTTTAATGATTCGACATTTTGTTGCTGGAATGCCATGGATCACTGTCATCTTGTTTAACATTCTCATAATATCTGTCACAATGTTTTACTACTTGAAAGGTTAGAACATTCTCTATTTATCTTTCTTTTTGGTTCCTTTGCAAAAGCTTGTTGTGTTGGCCTCGTGAGTACCAAAATCTCCGGTATCTCTTACTTGATCGTGATATGAACTTATGAAAAGTAATGTAATTTTCAGAGTAGAAAAAACTTTTTCCTCTTGTGAATTTCTTTGAACATGTGGGTGGCCTTGATGCAATGTAATGATGATTATATCTTTCTCTCTGTTTAGCTGGATGGATCGGAGACAGTGCCATCTCTCCCATCATTGGTGATCATGATCCGTATTATAATGTGTCTGCAAGGGTGAGTTCCTCTGGCTAACCAGATCCTATATTACTGCTGTCTTTATGACGTTTGTGATGGTTATCTAATAATTTGTATCATTAAGGAGCTAAATCACATTCGTGTTGCTGCTGTCTTTATGACGTTTGTGATGGTTGTCGCGTTCCTTTCATCCATTGCCATTGTCCGACGCATTCTTATGGCAACTTCCGTCCTCAAGGCAAGTCCTATAAGCCCATGAAAATTGGTAAAATGCATCTTATAAAATGCTGACAAATTAGTCCATTTTTATATAACTTTTTATTGCTTTATTTGCAGGTTGCTGCCAAGGTCATTGGAGAAGTTCAGGCGCTTATAGTTTTTCCAGTCATACCATACTTCATCCTTGCAATTTTTTACATGTTCTGGCTGTCAGCTGCTCTCAATCTTTTTAGTTCTGGCGAGATAATTCAGAATGATTGCAATACAAATTGCTGTGCATATGATCTTAAACTGAAGAAGGTTAATTGTGATAGTTGCTGTGGTTATAGCATCCACTACACTTCTCATATTGCAGCTGCAATCCTCTTCCACCTTTTCGGCTGCTATTGGGCTACACAATTTATCATAGCTTGCTCTTCCACTGTGATTGCGGGCACCGTTGCTTCCTACTATTGGGCTCGAGGGGAAACTTTGGTAAGCTTCTAAGCGATTGGATTGTTTAGTGCTATTTGCATTTTTTTTTTTCATGAATTAATCAGCTTTAATGTGGTAAATGCAGCCAAAAATTCCATTTCTTCCAGTTTTCTCCTCGATGAAACGGCTCATGCGGTATAGTTTTGGATCTGTGGCCATTGGTTCCTTGATTGTATCTTTTGTTGAGTCCATCCGGTTTATACTAGAGGCAATACGTCGAAGATTGAAAGTTGCAAATACTTTGCCTGAAAACTGGTTTCAGAGGATGATGTACTATACTTCTCGGTTCTGCCTGAGGTGTATTGAGTTGACTATTAAATGTGTCAATCGCAATGCCTATATAATGGTACGTTTAGAAAGGCGGCAATGCCCTTTGTACATTGTGCAATTCTTGGGATTGTTTATTCTATAAGAAATCCACTGTTCATCATTTGTGTATTTGCTTTTGCAGATTGCTATAACGGGTAAAGGCTTCTTCAAATCTTCAGAGATTGCTACAGAGTTGATTATCAGCAATATCCTTCGTATAGGCAAAGTGAATGTGATTGGGGATGTCATTCTCGTTCTTGGGAAGCTCTGTGTTAGCCTTTCGAGCGCACTTTTTGCTTTTCTAATGTTGGATACACACAAATATCAATCTTCTCACAACAAGATCTCCTCCCCACTCTTTCCTGTACTGGTATGTCCTCTCTCTCTCTCTCTCTCACACACACACGCACACACATACACACTCTCTGATACCAAAGCAAGACTTAGCATTTGATTTTGTTTCCTATTCCCTCCGTCCCATCTTAAATTACAAAAAAATTCATGTTGGGTGTCTCATCCATTTTTACAATATCCCAAAATTGTAACTTGATAATAACTTTTTATTAATGGGTCCCACTTGTCGTAGAAACAACAATTGTCCATTTACTATTCTCTACCCTACCCCGCTATCATGCTCACAACACCTCAATGTAATAGTCCCTCCATCTTGAAAAGTTTGTCCCACTTTGACTTTCATGATCAACCCAACTTAATTTTGACCATAATTTTATGAAAATATAAATATTCCTATGCAATTCTAAAATTTGTTTCTGTTTCACCATTAGAATTGCATAGAGATAATTAGCTTTTCATGAAATTATGGTTAAAGTTCGATTGAGTTGACCATAAAAATCAAAGTGAGACAAACTTTCTGAGACGGAGGGAGTACAATTTTCCTTAATTCCCGTTCCCTCCCCTTTTTTGTAAGTTAAGGTGGGACGGAGGAGGGAGTATTGTTTTCGGAAAGACATCGTTGGACAAAATATGCATCCACATTTGATTTTGTTAACTAGTGTTTTCAGAAAGACCTATTGGAAGAAAATATGCATCCATGTATGTCAATCTAAATGCAGGGTTTTAAAAAGACATGCTTGACTTATTATGCAGGTATGCTGGGGTCTTGGCTACATAGTTGCTACCCTTTTCTTTGGAGTTGTGGAAATGTCAATAGAAACCATCATCCTTTCATTCTGTCAAGATTCCGAGGAACATCAAGGAACTGCACAATATGCTCCTCCTCTTTTGATCGAAACGCTGAATGACCAAAATGACCATCAAAGACTTACGCAATGACGCGTGAGTCCATATCGAGATTAGGAGTAGATTGATGAATGTTTATTCCATCTTTGCTCTGTCATTTTGTCCAAGATTTTTGGTTGGATAGTACCCCATTTTTGAGTAAGCCTTAATCTCCATGTTTGTATGTATACAGTATATATATCAAATCAAACCCTATGTAATAGAAGCATATGCAAAATTATATCAATGTTATTCAGTCAGTCTAGTTATGCTTATCAATTGCTTATGCACTCAGTTGTGTAGATCCACACTTTTCCAAACGCAGAAAGCAGACGGAATTCTAGGATCCCTCCTCGTGGCAAAGACTTTTATGCATACCTCTTCTGGTTGATCCACGCCATACTTTATTCTTGATCCACGCCATACTTTATTCTCGTAAGATGATACATACTAGCCAACAATCCGCCTGGTGCGACATCATAGGCACATTGGGAGCGTAGATAAAGATATTCATAAATGAACTCTACGATTCCTTTAGCATATGTAAAAATTGATCTCAAGCTATGAATAAGGCCAATCTTGGACAAATATAGCAACCATACAGATAACAACTTATTCTTCCTCTCTTCCTTGTCTGGTCCGAAAATATCAGACATGGAAATCTCGAGAAACACAAAACCCAAGCATGAACCACCTTCAACATGTTCTATCTCTGAATGATTTTTGCTTGAATTACTCTTTAAGTTGCCTGCCAAATCTGTCTGTCTTTAGGTTCAAGTGCCTATCCAAACAATTCTTAACCCACATCTCCGAGCCATCCTTCTTTCGGGACTACATCTCTCAAGCTTCATCCTGATGACGCCACAATTTTTGGGGTCTCACTGAATAGGATAATCTGGCTTGTATGATGTTCGAACCTTAAACAAAACAAATACAAAAAGCACCGTTAGAGATCAATACAGGGTTGATTCCGGCTCACACCCTCGGGTGTGAGAGCAAAACCTTTGAGGGTTCGATAACGGAGAATAAGACTTAGGACGTTTTACTATGTTGTGTGCTATGTTTTAGATAATATGGCTTACAATGATGATTTTTCACTTACCTTGCCCAAGAGGACAAATGAGAATATATATAGTGTGAGAGAGATGTTGGATGACGTCAGCCCTGCAGGAGATGTTTTCCTTTTGACCTAGGACACGTGTACGCGCCTGGTTGACTCGTACAATAAAGTGAGTATTACTGTAGAGGGATGTCTCTGATTGGACAAGGATATGGGAAGCAGGCGACATTTAGTGCGCCGCCTTATGCGCATAATAGGCGTCTGAGCCACCATTTAATGTGATGGTGATGGGTCTGTCCTTGGTGTGTCAGAGCTGGTATGGACCCTTGTTTTATTGGTTTTGACTTTAACCGGGAGTCTGGTATGAGACCGCGGTCAACATGGTTAACGCGGTTTTAAACGGACTCGATCACGGCTAGTGCGGTCTTCATGATCGCGGACCTAGAGGTGCCACGTCATACTTGACTTTTGAACCAGATCGAGCTTGAGCTCGGTTTAAAAGGTCCGGGCTCATCACATCCAAACCTCTTCCCTGGACATTCGTTGCCCGAGACATGCTCCCAGCAGCTCAATCTAATCAGCAGCCTGTGGAGAAAAGTTTGACCTCTTTGAAAGAAATTTATTGGATTCAACCCTCGACTGACTCACGACCTTCTATTTCTAAGCTTGTTAGTCCTTGTCCTTCCATGAAAAGTTGCAAAGCTGAAGTTATAAGCAATGGGCTATGTCTATGCTCTTGGGACGATGGGGACTACATGAAATCATATTCCATATTTAACCCTGTCACGAAGCATTTCGTTCTTCTTCCGCCACTGAACCGTGAGATGCAGGGCCGTGCCATGGCTTTTTATGCTCGTGTTGATCAAGTAGGTGTGGTTAGTTACAAAGCGGCGTGCTTTTCAAACTATAGGGGTCTTTTCACCATCGAGGAATTTTCTTCCGAAACTTATAAATGGACATCTTTTTACAGCTCAATTTCCAGAGCCAATATACTATCAGATGTATGAGAAAAAACTTTGATCAAGCCTTTTTTTGGGGAGATTGAAAGACTATGGAGCAAGGTATTTGGGAATTGGACCACAAATTCGCAATAAGCGAAATACTATTGCCTTGTGCAGATTGGACGGTATAAACCAAGTATTATCATGGGCCATATGACGGACAAGGTCCAATGGATTAAGCCCAATGAAAAATAAGTACAAGTCCCAAATACGACATAGGGAATGGGCTTCTCTACCTATGCTCGTCTCACTCTCCTCGTCATATCCCACTATGTCGACTTGTACATAGCAGAGCGATATAATGACTAAGGCAGAGATGTTGATAAATACCGACCAAGGTATACAGAAATGCCGACCATGGGACACCTACATGCCGACCAAGGCACATTCGTATGTCGACCTGCACCAGGTCTACGTCAGCAAGGCCACAACTGTGACAAGGGGTATGGGCTTCCCTACCCTTGATCATCATCCTTACCCGACATATCCCTATGTCGACCAACACTTTATGCCGAGGAGCAAGCCTCCTAGGCATACATACAGAAGGCTCTTCTAATCCTACTACAATAAGGACTATGAGGAATTAGGATACGAGTAGGACTTGAATCCTTATCTCACCTAACTTCCTATCCAAGGCAGGACTCTATATCCTACACCTATAAATACAAGCCATAATTCACATAATTCAGGTGAATGCATATTTTGACTCTGAACTCTTGTCAATTAGTTTGCTCTCTATAACACAAATACTTACTCTCATTCCGGAGGGCCTTCGCCGGTGAAGTCCTGATTAGTTTACGTGTTTGTTCGTCTCTTTCAGGCTATTCAAACATCCAGGATACGACCTTACCGTTGGATTTGGGCTGATCTGACATTTTTGGCATCATCAGTTTGGTTCCATTGTCGGGAAATCGATCGAATTATCCATTGAATAGCCAAAAAATTCTGTTCCGCTCACCTAATCCTAATGGAAGACGGACACACCGCTAGCATCACTCCTGATCAGGATAACCATCTTATGGAGGAGACTCATGGTAATGCTGGGACAACTATTTCTCTTGCCAATTGGGGACTGTCACCTCCTCCACCTCTGAACGATGGTTGCCACCGCTAGGTATGACCCTGCGTTCGAGTGGACAGCCAACATCGAAAATTCCCTTGAACCCTCCTTGTCGTTAACGATGAGGACGACCAACTACTAGTCAGATTGGGAGGAATGCCGCCCAGGGAGGCACATAAGCATCTTTACCACCAATTGATCGCAGAACTCTTCTGCACCACCAGGTGGAAACTTTGCAACGCATTTATGAAACACATAATGCCTTGCTACGGTTAGACCCGGATCATTCCCTGGCTGAATTCATAAGACCCATCAGGACGGGAAATTCCCTTGGAGGAGAGAGTCACTTTGATAGGCGTGGTAGTCGGGGGAATAGAGAAAATCTCCCCTGGCCAAAATCCCCAACATCGCGACACTGCTGGTAAATCCAAGCAAATCCCCGTCCAGGACGTTTATCCTCGTCATAGAGCTCCTGGACACGGGAATGCCCGAGATGGAGATTTGAGAAACCAGTTGAACAATCAAAGGGACCAGGAGGTTAATTCAACAGACTTGAGAGCAAGGCTAAGTCATGCTAGGCAAAGGACTCCTCCCCGTCAAAATCCCTCTACTCGGCATAGGACTCCTCCTCGACCTAGGTGTCACGACCCCAACTCTAGGCACTGTTTAGGACACGTGGAGCACGTGGGAATAGGGGGTTGCACTTCATTTATATGATGCATTGTATGGTCTTGGTATGGTATGTGATTATTTGTTTATTAATTCCATGGATTATGTGTAGAAAGGTTCATCAATTTCCTTATTATATAATGTTTAATTGAGTCACTTGGAATAATAGAGGGAATGAAGTATAAAAAAAATGGTAGGGGCTTTAGAGTAATTATAATAGTAGAGATAAGTGTAGGGGTTTACTTGTAGAAGTTGAGACTTGGAGGACCTTTGTGAAAATTTCTAATACTTGTCCTTTTAATAAGGAAAGCCTCATCCTAATTTTACTTACTTTCATCACCTTCTTCCTTCTTCATCTTCTTCCTCCAGCAAGAACATTTCTAAACCCTAAACTCTTCTCAAAATTCTAGTAAATTCACCCTTGCTCCGTTTCCAAGTTTGATTGCGGACTATTGATCACGGCGACAAGGAGTATTCATCTATCCGAAGAAAGCTTCTTGTTCTTTTTCATCTTTTCCAAGTAAGTTATTATGGTTTTCCTTTCTATGTTGAGCATATGCTTTGATTTATGTCTCAAAGATGTTAAAAGTTGTTAAACTTGGTTGATTATGTGTTTGGTTTGGGAAAAATGCTAGAAATGCTTGGGGTTGATGAATATGGAAAATCAATGGAATAGTTAATCATCTTTGGGATTAGTGGAGTATAAATGTTATAAGTCATGGATTGAGTGTTGTTATGAGTTAAAAATGAGATATAAACTAGTTTTGGTATGTTTGAAGTTGATATTGGTCTGGGGAAGAAACAGAGGAAGGGGTGAATGGGTTTGGTGGAAGTATTGCTGATGTCTGCGATCTGGTATCTGATTTTGGTCTTGGCACGAGTCGTGCCAAGGAGCACGAGTCGTGCCCTTCTTGCCACTCGTGAAAACGAGTCGTGAACAAGGGTCCAAGTCGTTCTGAGTAGAATGGGGAGAAAAAGGCACGAGTCGTGCCAAGGGGCACGAGTCGTGCCCTGCATCAGAATTTCTGAATTTACTTTTAAAGCTTAAGAACCAATTCAACTTAGAACAAGATGGAACCCTCTTCAACATAGGATGAACTAGAACACTTTAGCTACATAATGAGGTCTCACGTAGTCAAAATGAAATTGGGGAAGTAGTTTAAATATCGCATTGAACCGGGTTGAAAGTCATTGTTGTTTGAGAGCCAAAGTTTATAGAAACTTGGTATTGAATTATGAAATTTGAAAAGGAAGTCGTGAAATGTGGTATTGTGAACGCGTAGAGTTACTTGTATGTTGTTACACCCTTATGTGGTTACCTTGGAATGGTTATATGTTAAAATGGTGCGTGAAATAATTGTTGCACGACATCATTGGTTTGATCATGAGCATGCACATTAATTGTTGATTATGGTAACTCAATAGTGTATATATATATGTGACACTATTTGAAGGTTGAACATGAGTGATCATACCATGTTATATGTTGTTATCCCTATGTGTGGATTTTAATTTCAAGTAACTGTTACGTGCTTGAATGTGATTGATATCAGCTGATTTGGGGGTATAATGGAATACGATCACTTATGAGAATTGTTCCATAAGGTGCTCGGATTACATTATACCTGTGACCTCCTCCCCATTGTGGCCACAGTTGGGGGTCCAGTTACTATGAATATGCCTAAGCAGTTCATAGGACACTGATACCTTACATGGTTCCCTGAAAAATGGGTCTTGTAAGGCGTGAATAGGCCTAAGCCGTTCACACATATAGTGGATGGGTTCCCATGAGGATGTATGCCCATACCCTTGTAGTACGACTTATTGTTCAGACGGGAAAAGGTAAGATCAGGTAACGTAATGTGTTAATGTGTGCTAAATATGATGTTGAACAACTTGTTTATGTGTTGCATCTTATTTGGCATCTTGCTGCATGCATAATAGCTTACTGAGATTCTTTCTCACCCCGTCTCCCTTTAATTTTTTTAGATCATCTGAGACAGGAGGTCAGGACCGGTGAGGCCGGGGCACAGTTGGCTCGTCTTTTGGTTGTCAGGGTACGTTTTGCTAGGAGGGTTAGAATGGTTGATGTATTCTTTTGGGGAAAGTTGTAAATAACTTTTATAAATGTTTTCAAACTACGGTTTGTAATTAATGTGGTGTGGTTGTAAGTGTGATAGTATGATCCTTCCTTTTGTTGTAGAATGAATGAAGGCAGGTTAATATATTGAACAGGTTCCTTAAACATTTCATTTAGAGCGGTCATGCCAAAATCTTATTAAAATTTATTTAGTTTGAAATGATTTTTGAAAAAGGGTTTCTCTTACGTCGGATCGGGTTGGGGACCCTACCATCGGGGAACGAGTTTATAGGTCTCGGGGTTGGGGAGGCCCCACATTTGGTATCAGAGCTAAGGTTAGATGTCAAGTGTAGAAGTCGAGTCTAAGGGGGAGTGTGATGTCTGGCGTTGAGTGTTTGATGCAGGAAATTGTGTGATGGGCCGACATCTTGGTAAAGGACAAAGAAAGGGGGGAAGGAGATCCAGATGCGGGGGGATCCGGAGGGGATCCGAATGTGGAAATGATGAACATGTTCCGGTCTTTTATTCAGAGTATGGCAGCTCAAGGCCAAGGTCAGCAACAACAACAAGAAAGGCGACAAGCGCACGGATTGGAAAAGTTTGTTAAGTTGGCTCCACCTAGCTATAACGGAGATCCGGATACAGTTAAGGCAGAAAGGTGGTTAGAAGCGATGGAAAAGATCTTTGTGGCAATGGGAAGCTCAGATGAGGAGAAGGTTTGATGTGCCGTGTTCAAATTGGAAGGGCCAGCCGAGCATTGGTGGCAAATACTCAGGGAAAGTTGGGAAAGAGAGCATACTCCACAGACGTGGAATAATTTCACTCGGAGTTTTAGGGAGCATTTTATACCAATGGTGACGAGGGATAAGAAAGAAGCGGAATTTCTGAACCTAGAACAAGGAACAATGTTCGTGGCTCAGTATTCATCAAAGTTCACTGAATTGGCAAGGTATTGCCCTCATCTTGTACCGGAGGAGCAAAGAAGATTTTATCGGTTTGTGAAGGGATTGAGATTGGAGTTCAGGAAGCAATTGTTGACCCATGACTTTCCTACTTATCAAGCGGCGGTAAATATGGCTTATAGAATAGAGAATGACATCGAGGAGCACCGAGGCAAGCATGAAGGTGGTGGATTCAAATCCAAGTTCTCAGGTCAAGGTTCAGGTCAGCAGCGGAGTCAGCCCAAGACTACTACTCCGGGAGGGGCTAAAGGAGGAAGTGTTGGTGGTCCTGTTCGTTCGACACCCAGCAAAGTTGGCATTGTTTGTAATTGGTGTAAAAGGATGGGACATTCGGAAGAGAATTGTTGGAGCAAGCAAGGGAAGTGTATAAGCTGTGGAGAAGCGGGGCATTTCAAAAGAGATTGTCCTAGAATTAACCGGGGTCAGGCTACGGGTGGTAGACCGCAAGGGGTTCAGCCAAGGAGTGGTGTTAAGAGGGACGTGGAAGGAAAACCTAAGGAGAGAGTCCCGGGTAGGGTGCTTGCCCTAGGACGTGGCGAGGTAGATCCGTCAGCGGTCATTAGAGGTATAGTCCCTGTCTCGGGGGTCAGGGCTCGTATTCTTATCGACCCTGGATCGTCTCATTCGTATGTTGCATCTCATTTTGCATTCACGTTGCATAAAATGCCCAAGATGTTGTCTTATGTGTTGGAGGTGTCTACTCCCATTGGAGAGTGCCTCGAGTCTTCTTTGATTTATCATGATTGTGAGGTGCTTATATGTGGTCATGTGTTGCCCGTGGATTTGGTGGAGTTACCAATCCGAGACTTTGATGTTATCTTAGGCATGGATTGGTTAAGCAATTGTCAAGCCTTGGTGGATTGTCGCAAGAAGCGCGTCACCTTTTCTATGCCTAATGTGCCTGTATTTGTCTTTGACGCTGATAAATCATTGTTTGGCATAAATGTGATATCTGCATTGAAAGCTAGGAAGTTGTTGTCAAAAGGGTGTGAGGGTTATTTGGCTTATGCGGTCGATGTTCGTAAGAAATCCCCCGAGTTGTCCCAAGTACCTGTTGTGAATGAATTCGGTGACGTGTTTTCAACTGAATATGCTATGCCTCCTGATAGAGAAATAGAGTTTTGTATTGATCTTGTACCTGGTACCTCACCCATTTCTAAGGCTCCGTATAGAATGGCTCCCGCGGAACTTAAAGAGTTGAAAGTACAGTTGCAAGAACTTCTTGACCGGGGTTTCATTCGTCCTAGTGTATCACCTTGGGGAGCGCCAATATTATTTGTTAGAAAGAAGGATGGTACGCTACGATTGTGTATTGATTACAGGTTGTTGAACCAAGCCACTGTTAAGAACAAATATCCGTTGCCGCACATTGATGACCTTTTCGATCAACTCCAAGGTTCGGTTATCTACTCCAAGTTGGATTTGCGTAGTGGTTATCACCAGTTGAAGATTAGAGCAGAGGATATCCCTAAAACTGCATTCAGAACGAGGTATGGACACTATGAATTTCTTGTGATGCCTTTTGGATTGACAAACGCCCCAGCTGTGTTTATAGACTTGATGAATCAGATCTTCAAACCTTATCTTGATAATTTTGTGGTGGTTTTCATCGATGACATTTTGGTATACTCTAAATCACGGGAGGAACATGAGGAGCATTTGAGAATCGTCTTGTCCTTACTTCGGGAGAAACAATTGTTTGCCAAATTCAACAAATGTGAGTTTTGGCTTGAGAGGATTTCTTTTCTTGGCCATGTGGTATCACGTGATGGAATTACCGTAGATCCTGCGAAGATTGAGGCAATAGTCAACTGGAAGCAGCCCTCTACAGTGACAGAGGTTCGCAGTTTCCTTGGCCTAGCGGGATATTATTGGAGGTTTATTGAGGGTTTTTCACGGATTGCAACGCCATTGACTCGTTTGACTAGGAAGGAGGTTCCTTTTGTGTGGGATGAGAAGTGTGAGGCTAGTTTTAATGAATTAAAGAGGAGATTGACTTCGGCTCCGATCCTTACCTTGCCAGATGGATGCGAGGATTTTGTCATTTATAGTGATGCTTCTAAAGAAGGATTGGGGTGTGTTTTGATGCAAAGGGGAAAGGTCATTGCGTATGCTTCACGGAAACTATCACCAGCAGAGCAAAATTATCCCACTCACGACATGGAGTTAGCAGCTATTGTATTTGCCTTACACGAGTGGAAACATTATTTATATGGAGCTAAATTTGAGATATTCATGGATCATAAAAGTTTGAAGTACTTATTCACCCAGAAGGAGCTCAACAACAGACAGAGGCGATGGTTGGAGCTCCTGAAGGATTATGATTGTACCATCTCGTATCATCCGGGGAAAGCGAATGTGGTAGCGGATGCTATTAGCCGTAAGGCTCATCTATCATCTTTGAGATCTCGAGAAGTGAAGAGTCATATGTTGTTTGCGAATGTGAGGGCTGTTCCAACTCTTTACGGGGATCTTTTGGAAGCTCAACAGAAGGATGAGCAATTGAAGAAAATCCGAGAAAAGTTGCAAGATGGAAAAGCAAGTGAATTTTCAGTGAATAAAGAGGGGATTTTAACTTTCCGGGGTCGAATTTGTGTTCCTTCGTCTCCGGAGATTAAAAGACAAGTGTTAGAAGAGGGTCACAAATCCAAGTTTGCCCTTCACCCCGGGAGTACAAAAATGTATCAAGATTTAAAAGAGAGGATATTGGTGGAATGGAATGAAAAAGGAGATTGCCGAGTTCGTGTCCAAGTGTTTAACGTGTCAACAAATTAAAGCGGAGCATCAACGACCTGCGGGATTACTACAACCATTGGAAATTCCAGAGTGGAAATGGGAAGGCATTTCGATGGATTTTGTTACGGGATTGCCTCCTACACCTAAGAAGATGGACGCGATATGGGTAATCGTAGATCGATTAACTAAGTCTGCACATTTCCTACCTGTGTCAATCAAGTATTCCTTAGAGAAGTTGGCTCAGTTGTACATCCGAGAGATAGTGAGATTACATGGAGTACCGGTTACCATTGTGTCGAATAGAGATCCACGGTTTACCTCCCGGTTTTGGAGAGCATTACATGAAGCATTGGGGTCAAAGTTGAGTTTCAGTACCGCTTTTCATCCTCAGACCGATGGACAAACGGAGAAAACGATTCAGATCCTCGAGGATATGCTTCGAGCATGTGTTATGGATTTTCAAGCATCTTGGGAAGATCATCTACCTCTTGTGGAGTTCGCCTACAATAACAGTTATCAGTCAAGTATAGAGATGGCACCTTATGAGGCTTTGTACGGAAGAAAATGTCGGACTCCAATCTGTTGGGATGAAGTTGGCGAGGCAAGACTTTGGGGTTCGGACTTGGTGAGAGATTCAACCGAGAAGATAAAGGTGATTCGAGATAGGTTAAAGACAGCTCAAAGTCGACAGAAGAGTTATGCGGATACGAGAAGAAGGGAATTATCATTTCAGGTGGGAGACTCCGTATTTTTGAAGATTTCGCCAAGAACGGGTATCAAAAGATTTGGGAACAAAGGGAAGCTAGCACCGAGATTCAATGGTCCGTTTGAAATTCTAGAGAGGGTGGGTGAGTTAGCATACCGTTTGGCTCTCCCTCCATCTTTATCTTCACTTCATGACGTATTTCATGTGTCCATGCTTCGGAAGTACTGTTACGACCCTTCGCACATATTGAGTTCACCTCCCGAGGATGTTAGAGCGGATATGACCTATGTCGAAGTTCCATTGAGAATTTTGGAGCGACAAGTTAAGGAGTTGCGTACCAAGAGCATCCCTGTTGTTAAGGTTTTATGGAAGAATCACACAATAGAGGAAGCTACGTGGGGATTGGAATCGGAAATGAGGGAGAAGTACCCTAACTTGTTTGATCATCCCGGTAAGCGAAAGTCAAATTCGGGACGAATTTGGTTTAAGGGGGAGTGAGTGTCACGACCCCAACTCTAGGCACTGTTTAGGACACGTGGATCACGTGGGAATAGGGGGTTGCACTTCATTTATATGATGCATTGCATGGTCTTGGTATGGTATGTGATTATTTGTTTATTAATTCCATGGATTATGTGTAGAAAGGTTCATCAATTTCCTTATTATATAATGTTTAATTGAGTCACTTGGAATAATAGAGGGAATGAAGTATAAAAAAAAATGGTAGGGGCTTTAGAGTAATTATAATAGTAGAGATAAGTGTAGGGGTTTACTTGTAGAAGTTGAGACTTGGAGGACCTTTGTGAAAATTTCTAATACTTATCCTTTTAATAAGGAAAGCCTCATCCTAATTTTACTTACTTTCATCACCTTCTTCCTTCTTCATCTTCTTCCTCCAGCAAGAACATTTCTAAACCCTAAACTCTTCTCAAAATTCTAGTAAATTCACCCTTGCTCCGTTTCCAAGTTTGATTGCGGACTATTGATCACGGCGACAAGGAGTATTCATCTATCCGAAGAAAGCTTCTTGTTCTTTTTCATCTTTTCCAAGTAAGTTATTATGGTTTTCCTTTCTATGTTGAGCATATGCTTTGATTTATGTCTCAAAGATGTTAAAAGTTGTTAAAATTGGTTGATTATGTGTTTGGTTTGGGAAAAATGCTAGAAATGCTTGGGGTTGATGAATATGGAAAATCAATGGAATAGTTAATCATCTTTGGGATTAGTGGAGTATAAATGTTATAAGTCATGGATTGAGTGTTGTTATGAGTTAAAAATGAGATATAAACTAGTTTTGGTATGTTTGAAGTTGATATTGGTCTGGGGAAGAAACAGAGGAAGGGGTGAAATGGGTTTGGTGGAAGTATTGCTGATGTCTGCGATCAGGTATCTGATTTTGGTCTTGGCACGAGTCGTGCCAAGGAGCACGAGTCGTGCCCTTCTTGTCACTCGTGACAACGAGTCGTGAACAAGGGTCCAAGTCGTTCTGAGTAGAATGGGGAGAAAAAGGCACGAGTCGTGCCAAGGGGCACGAGTCGTGCCCTGCATCAGAATTTCTGAATTTACTTTTAAAGCTTAAGAACCAATTCAACTTAGAACAAGATTGAACCCTCTTCAGCATAGGATGAACTAGAACACTTTAGCTACATAATGAGGTCTCACGTAGTCAAAATGAAATTGGGGAAGTAGTTTAAATATCGTATTGAACCGGGTTGAAAGTCATTGTTGTTTGAGAGCCAAAGTTTATAGAAACTTGGTATTGGATTATGGAATTTGAAAAGGAAGTCGTGAAATGTGATATTGTGAACGCGTAGAGTTACTTGTATGTTGTTACACCCTTATGTGGTTACTTTGGAATGGTTATATGTTAAAATGGTGCGTGAAATAATTGTTGCACGACATCATTGGTTTGATCATGAGCATGCACATTAATTGTTGAGTATGGTAACTCAATAGTGTATATATATATGTGACACTATTTGAAGGTTGAACATGAGTGATCATACCATGTTATATGTTGTTATCCCTATGTGTGGATTTAATTTCAAGTAACTGTTACGTGCTTGAATGTGATTGATATCAGCTGATTTGGGGGTATAATGGAATACGATCACTTATGAGAATTGTTCCATAAGGTGCTCGGATTACATTATACCTGTGACCTCCTCCCCCGCTGTGGCCACAGTTGGGGGTCCAGTTACTATGAATATGCCTAAGCAGTTCATAGGACACTGATACCTTACATGGTTCCCTGAAAAATGGGTCTTGTAAGGCGTGAATAGGCCTAAGCCGTTCACACATATAGTGGATGGGTTCCCATGAGGATGTATGCCCATACCCTTGTAGTACGACTTATTGTTCAGACGGGAAAAGGTAAGATCAGGTGACGTAATGTGTTAATGTGTGCTAAATATGATGTTGAACAACTTGTTTATGTGTTGCATCTTATTTGGCATCTTGCTGCATGCATAATAGCTTACTGAGATTCTTTCTCACCCCGTCTCCCTTTAATTTTTTTAGATCCCGCTGAGACAGGAGGTCAGGACCGGTGAGGCCGGGGCACAGTTGGCTCGTCTTTTGGTTGTCAGGGTACGTTTTGCTAGGAGGGTTAGAATGGTTGATGTATTCTTTTGGGAAAAGTTGTAAATAACTTTTATAAATGTTTTCAAACTACAGTTTGTAATTAATGTGGTGTGGTTGTAAGTGTGATAGTATGATCCTTCCTTTTGTTGTAGAATGAATGAAGGCAGGTTAATATATTGAACAGGTTCCTTAAACATTTCATTTAGAGCGGTCATGCCAAAATCTTATTAAAATTTATTTAGTTTGAAATGATTTTTGAAAAAGGGTTTCTCTTACGTCGGGTCGGGTTGGGGACCCTACCATCGGGGCACGAGTTTATAGGTCCCGGGGTTGGGGAGGCCCCACACTAGGAGCCCTCCTCGTCATAAGAGTCCTCCCCGTCCAGAGATAGCTCCCAGAAGGGACATAATTCCTCCTCGTCATTCCAGGCCATTGAATGACAGAGCACCATCTGGACATGGAGATAATTACCAACAACATGAGGAGTAAACCCGAGTAAATGGGCACAGAGGAAAAGAGAGGACCCATCGCAGTTCTCACTATATCTCGGGTATTGATATAAGGGATATCCTCCTCTTGAAAAAGAGAATTGATGAAATGGAAATGGAAAGGAAGGAAGTCGAGGAGGATGATACTAGTGCCACTCGTCCTTTATCCCAGCAGATTAGTGATCTACCTCACAATCCAGCTCTCAAGATCCCAAGCTTTGAAAAGTACGGAGAAACCACAGATGCACGGGACCATGTGCAAAATTTTGAATTCACCGTGACCCTCCTCACCATGACAGATGACATTCTCTGCAAGGCTTTCACGATTACCTTCTCCAGAACAGCCCTATCCTGATTCCGTGAACAAAAGAAGGGAAGCATATAAATATTGAAAAATTATGAGGAGGAGGTTCTTGGATCACTTTGCAACAGCTGGTGAGTAGGGTGGATAACGTGGGGTGTATGAAAAGTTAGATGTGTGAGGGTGTTATCATTTTTTGAAAAATATTTTATTTAAAAAAATTCGTAATTCATTTTACGGCAAAAAAGGTGAAAACATTTTTCTCATTTTTCTTCTATGTTTACCCGAGCACCGGAGGAAAATGGGAAAAAACTTTTTCCGAAAAACATTTTCCTATAAACAAACAATCATACCCTAATTGCAATTGCAGCGTAATCCGTAAATCAAAACAGAATTTTTCAACAGCAGCTTCTACCACGAACTCACGAAGGTTGCTGAAATCAATTTGGGCTGAAGGAGATGAATCTCTAATCCATGGAGGTTCTTCTTTCTAGATATTTCCAGGTCACTATACTTGTCTTTGGTGGTTGATACATGCAATAAAGAAAAGAGAATTGTTATATAAACCCGTAAAATTGTTGAGTAAACCCGTAACGATAAAATTACAATTATGCCACCGAATGAAACTACTTTTCTACCCCTAATTCATACACCCATTACCCCCACCTTCCCCCTCAAGCATAACCACTCTACCACCCTTCATCCCAACCCACCGTCTCTCTCGAATCCGGCCACCACCATCCCAACCGCCACCACGCAGCTTCGACACAATCCTCCACCCACTACCATTTCTCCATTAAAACCTATTTTCTCACTTTCCAATTCCCAGTTCTTCAACATATTAGAAAACCCAGATTTTGCAAAAATTCGGTCAGTAGTGACCGAAATTGATTCGAGTTCGGCACACCGTGAAAATATTGAAAAAAGTTCGGCCATGCTGGCCGAAATTTTTAAAAAGTTCGGCTGGTTTTGCCGAATGCAGGTGGTTCGGCCGTGTGTGGACGATTTTTAAGTAAAGTTCGGCCACTCTTGGCGACGTCAGATTCAAATTTTCGGTTGGTAGCGACCGAACCACCCAAATTCAGAAATTTAAATGCAATCGAACCAAAAATCGAAATTTCTCACTCTCATTTTAAAAATCAGATGATTTCTTCTTCTTTTCTTTCTCTCAAACTGATTTTCACTCTCTTTCTCTCTCTAAAAATGGTGGTGGGTGGTGTGGGTGAGAGAGAGTAAATGAAAGAGTTAATGGGTGTGGGTGTGGGTGTGGGTGTGTGGGTGAGTGGGGTATAAAGGGAAAAGTGGGGGGTTTATTTTAATTTTTTGGGGTGGTTTTATCCTTACGGGTTTACTCAACAATTTTACGGGTTTATATAACAATTCTCTAAAGAAAAATAGATGCTGGCGAGAAACTGCGAAGAGCAATTGTTGATTTCTCTGGTTCAACAATGGCGCAACAGTAATTTCTATGAAACTCCTTTCTATTCGCTAGTGTTGAATTTGATTTGAAGTATAAACAAGAAATATTTTAGAAATTTTCGGCCCTAAACCCTAATCCCCAATTCTGCACCTTCCTGTTACTTTTTATTTCCCCTGTTTATCCACTTTTTATATCTTCCCACTCCCACTTATCAATGAGGAAATCAGCTAAATGGAACTCCGACGAGGCCTTCAAAGGTACAAGTAGTGGTATCGATAGGATCAGCAATTTGCCAGGCCCCTTACTTACTCACATCCTGTCGTTGCTTCCCACCAAATGTGCTGTTGCAACTAGTGTTTTATCTACCAAATGGAGGTTTTTATGGACTTCCATTACCAACCTTGATTTTGATGATTCTGGGTATTTTCCAAAAAAGGTGCTTAACATGAAGAGGGATAAGTTTAACAAATTTGTAAACAGGGTGTTGCTCCTTCTCAATCCACATTATATACATAATTTCTGTTTCAAGTCTAGCCTAGAACTTTCTGACCCTTTCTATCTACGATCTTGGATTTGTGCTGCTATTGGACGCACTCGTGGAGCATTGAATTTGGATTTCAATCTTAGGTCAGAAGAATATATTCGTATGGAGTTGCCATTTAGTCATATATATTGCAAAGCTGTGGTCTTAAAGCTGAAAGGCGATTTATATTTCAGCATTCCTGCACAGGCCTCCGTATGTTTCCCTAACCTTCAAACGCTTCATCTATCTAAAATCAACATCGAAATTGCTAGGAATTCGATTGTTAGCTTCCCAAATCTTAAGATCTTGCATCTAACTGATGTTTATTACGAGAATGAAGATTCAGTTCACAAGCTTTTCTCTAGCTGCCCTGTTCTTGACGACCTTGCCCTTAAGAGAAAATTTGTTGATAATTTACTCTGCCTTATCATTTGCATACCTTCTCTGACAAGGCTTGAACTAGATTACCCTGATGATCATGCGGATACACTTCAGATGGATAAACTTCCCAACCTGAAGTCTCTCTTAATTTTAGGCCATTCACTGAAGGTAACTTGCTCAGCTATTTGTTGCCTAGCTACTACACTGTTCATCATCGAGAAGGACTAATGTATGTCTTAAAACTAATTTGTTATTTTGGCAGGCCATCAGGACTGCATCTTTGAACATCTCGTCTGGTTTCCATAATTTAACATGGTTGGAGGTAGAGAAGAAAGATTGTCGTGACTGGTCTATTGTGGTAAACAACTTGCTTGAAAGCATGGATAACTTGGAACATCTAACCATGAAGGTTGTTACAGTTGTAATGCCATTTTCTATTACTTGGCATTCTTTTAATCATTAACTAAGAAGTTTTTGTTCGCTGTGATCAGGGATATTGCTGCTACTTCTGCCCTGGTAACTCTTGGTGGACTGAACCTTATAATGTGCCCAAGTGTTTGCTGTCATGAGTGACTACTATTTCTTTCACTGTCGTGATCAATGAGTGTTCCGATGAACTTGAGATGTTAAGGTACTTTCTGAAGAATGCAGAAGTCTTGGAACTATTGACAATTAATACCAAGTGTTCTATACTAGGGGATAGGCATAAATTGGTTGAGAAGATATGTATGTTCCCTAGGGGATCACGGTCATGTCAAGTTACGTTTACCTAAAAAGGGTGTTAGTTTTTTGTCGTGGCACGAACAGAAAACCGTCGTAGTTTGTTGTGAAGAAGGCTGCCACTGAAAGCTACTTTAGTCTTTTGTGATTGTGTGTGCTAGCGGCACAATGTTTTTCATGTTATTGAATTTATGTACAGTAGTTTTTAATGAATCGAATGTCGGTATTATCTCTATATTTGTTGAGCTACGTGCTGTATTTTTTTTGCTGCAAATCCTTTTCTTCATCCTTCTTTCTATTATCACTCTAATGTTCGGGAATTTAGTCCATATCTACAGCTGGTACTCTACCTATCTTGTTATTCAATAGTTCTGAGAAGTAAGGGTAAAGTTTTGTGCTTCTTTAGGGGGCTTTTCATCATCTATATGGATTCTGTAATGGAAAAGCTAGAAGTCAGGAGCTCTTACAGTTGTTAGTTACTGAATGAGAAAGTATTTGGCTCCATGTAGTTTTCATACAGTTCTTTAAATTCAGTATTATCTTCATTTTGAAGATAGAATCAGGATCTCATTATATATACTTTGTCCCTAAATGAAAGTATTTTTTTTTTTTTAAAAAAAAACTTTGTCCCTAAACATTTTTTTCGTTATTCATTTTATTATCGTAAAAATAAATGTTTAGAAAGCGGATAACAAAAATATTTATGAATCTTTGTCATTAAAAAAAAAAAAAGTATGAACATCTTCTAAGCAGTTTAGGAAGCCTACAGTTTTGCTTTGCGGTACAAGTATAACAAATCTCCACCGCAGATTCGAAAATCTTTAACTTATTTAGGATTCCTAACCCTAATATCAACCATTACTGCTACGGAAGAAGAAGATCATGAAGTTCTCAACGAACCAAAGCATTATTCTTGGGATGCCTTTGACATTATGAGGGCTAGAATCTCGAGAGAAGAATTATTCGCTTCTATGATCGCCAAAAAGAGGGTCTTCATCTTCGGTGTAATCGCAATGACTGCGGCCCCATAACCACAAGTTACTCCAAAGAAAAAACACTACTGAAAGTATCAATCCCGAAGAAGAAGAAGAAGGTAAAGAGAGCAAGGCCATTAGTAATGGGTAATATAGAGTTTCCAAATTCATCTCGGAATTTGCCAGATGGATTTATGAGGAAGATATTAGCTATGGGTACTCATACAAAATTACAACGGGTTCTAACAAAGAGATTATCGACCACCGATTGTAAAATGAGCGAAGGAAGGTTGTCAATGCCACATGCCCAAATTGTGGACTTTTTGGAGGAGCATGAGAAGATTCTTCAAGGAGGAAAGAAGGACGTACAACAAGAAGGTTCTTCTTTCTTAAGGAATGGAAAAAAATAGATAAAAAGAATGAAATAGATGTTGTGCTCATACAACCGGACCTTAACCTTGAAGCGATTAATATTAAGTTAAGGCAGTGGGATATGAATGATAGTAAGATGTACTCCCTCCGTCCCACAATTCTACGCACTTTTTGTGCCGGCGCGGGAATTAAGGTAAAAGGTGATAAAGGTAATGTGTTGTGAGAAAGTAAAATAGGAGAGAGAATGAGTGAAGAGAATAGTAAATTTGAAAAGTGTTGTGAGTAGAGAGAAGTGGATCCCATTTCCATTTTGGGAAAGTGTAGATTATTGTGGGACGCTCAAAAGGGGTCTTTCTACGAATTATTATGGGACGGAGGGAGTATGTGTTGGTCAAACCTTGGAACGATGTAGTTTCGAATAATGGGCTTGAAGCTGGCGATTCCATGCAAGTATGGTCATTCCGCGTGGATTAGACAAAGCTGGGGTTGTTATTGTCAAACTCCCGAATGGCGAAGAAAGAGAGGATGTTTTTCCCTATAGTACATTCTACTAGGAGAAGTTCACTAAAAATACTGGTAAATAAATAAATTCTGCCCCCACACACACACACTTTATATTCTTTTTTTTTTTTTTTTTTTTTGGGTTGTTGTTGTTGTGCTGCAAGTGAGTTGTTTAACTTCCTATTTGTGTTATTTCTCTTCGGAATAGTTAAAATTTCACAACTTCTTACTCAAATTCAATCAAGATTGGCTTAAAAATTAACATTTATTTTGGTACGAAGGGAATATCTTTCGGGAATATCTTTTTTCATGGATAATAGACGGGATAATAGACGGGTATAATATTAAAAAAGTCTTGCTAAGTGTACTCGAAAGCACTTAAATACTATATGCAATGAAGTTGCATTTGGGGAACAAAATAAAACCAGTAACAAGAACATAAATAACTAAGAACAACAACAAGACTCATGAACATCAAATTCTGGAACAACAAAAAGACTTGAACGATACATATAAAAACACAACATTCTGGAAATATAAAGCTAGAAATACTTGAAGAGTTGGACCCGTCCAAGATCACAGCTATTCGCACACACAGCTAGGACAACTGGTTGCTTAGGCCGAGATTGACTTGTTTTGCATCGCTAGCATTAAGGACAACAAGGATTGAAGATTGTTGATAACTTTAGACTTTAAATTGATAAAATTAGAACATCAAATCTCAATTGTGATACTACTTCCAAAATGTTGGACCCTAATATATATTTTCCTGTTTTATAATTGGATATAGTGTATGTTGGAAATGGGTAACGGAAAGTTAAGTTTAACTTAACGTTGATCTAGGTTTCTAACGAAAATTCGTTATTTATTTGTTAACGAAACTTGTTACAAATGGTAATCTACATTTGTTGTAGATTATATAACTCATTTATTGTCTCAAAAACCATTTTCGGGTGAATGAGAAATTAATGACAAAGTTTTGTAACTTAACGAGAGTTATTTAAAGGGTGTTTAATGTGGTTTGATGTGCTCGGCCGAGCAGAGTCCTTGACTCGGCCGAGCAGAGCACAGAAATTGGCCAAAGTCTCTGGACAATCTTACACGGCCGAGGCATATGCCATGCTCGGCCGAGCAGTTTGATTAACACGGCCGTGCAGTTCATTGGACTCGGCCGTGCAGCTTTGCGCTCGGCCGAGCGAGTCCCTTGACTCGGCCGAGCATATCCTGAACAGTCACCAATTCAAACAGAAAATTTGTGTCTTTTCGTGGGAAAAGACACAAACCCCTTAACTCTCTTTATATACTTCCCCTCCGAATTTCAATTCATTCATACAGTAAATTAAGCCTTCCTACCTACATTTGAGATAGATTAACATAGCCAATTCATTTGCATCTTGTTGCATACCTCCTTCAAAGTCCAAAGGTTCAAACCTTGTGTTGTTCGTTAGAACAATCAATTTGGAGTGCTCCTATTGATTGTTTATAAAGTCGTTTTATCTTACGATAGTTTTGTTATTCAACCGTAAGCACCTGTGCGGGACAAATAACTCTTACGGAGATTCTATACAATACAAGACTCGACTTGTCTCCTAATTTTTCCAATCTCCGTTAAATTCTCTGTCAAGTTTTCAGTTAAGTTCTTGAGAAGTCATACCAAAAGTCCAACAATCGTAAGAGTTATTTCACGCTTCTTAAGACTTTCAAGAGATGGCAACTGAGAAAGACACCACCGCATCAAGTCAAGGCAATGTAACGCCTCCTTCTCAAGGTGACGCAACGTTCAACAATGTTGCACCCGCTCATACAACGCATCACCCGGGTCATGGTGAGAAACCCCCGAAGTTCACTGGTGTGGATTTCAAGAGATGGCAACAAAAGATGCTATTCTACTTGACCACCCTAAGCTTGCACCGCTTCTTAAAGGAAGATCCTCCGGCGGTGGCAAATGGTGATCCCGACCCTCAAAGGCTTGGGCGGCCAAGGAGGCTTGGGCTCATGGTAATTTTTTGTGTAAGAATTACATCCTAAACGGACTCGACGATGCACTCTACAATGTGTATAGTAACATCGAGATAGCAAAGGCATTGTGGGACACCTTGGAAAGGAAGTACAAGATCGAAGACGCCGGGTCAAAGAAATTTGTCGTCGGTAAGTATCTTGACTTCATGATGGTCGATTCCAAATCGGTAACAACTCAAGTGGATGAGTTCCAACTCATTCTACATGGGCTTGATGCCGAAGGGATGATCATGAATGATCCATTTAAGGTGGCATCAATCATTGAAAAGTTGCCGCCTTCATGGAAGGACTTCAAGAACTATCTCAAGCATAAACGCAAGGAGATGTCATTGGAAGACATAGTTGTTCGTCTTCAAATTGAAGATAACAATAGAAACAACGAGGCCAAGGATGCTAAGGGCAAGATGGAGGCTAAGGTCAATCTCGTCGAGGCTAGCACAAGTGGCACAAAGAGAAAGCATTCCGGAAATGCCGGGAATGCTAAGAAAGGAAAGAATAAGGGCTTTAAGAAGTTCAAGGGGTCTTGCTATAATTGTGGCAAATCGGGCCACTTAGCAAAGGACTGTCGTCTCCCGAAGAAAGAGGCGAATAATGTTGACCACATGGACCTAGACTTTGCAGCGGTGGCCTTCGAGGCTAATGTTGCAAACTTGGATGATAATCAAAAAGCTTGGTGGATAGATACCGGTGCTACCCGCCACATTTGTGCTAATAAGGAGAGTTTCTCCTCCTATACTCCCATCTCCGGAAGGAAGCTCTACATGGGAAATTCCGCGACCTCCGATGTTCAAGGAATTGGAAACGTGATATTAAAGATGACTTCCGGAAAAGAAGTAACCTTGTTGGATGTGCTGCATGTTCCAGACATCCGTAAAAATTTAGTTTTCGGCGCTTTGCTTAGTAAGGCCGGATTTAGACTTGTATTTGAATCTGACAAATTTGTAATAACTAAGAATGGTTTGTTTCTTGGAAAGGGCTACCTCAAGGAGGGCCTTTTCAAGATGAATGTAATGAATATCGTCCGCCATAGTGCAAAAAATAAAAGTGTTGTTTCTTATGTTTACTTGTCAGAAAGTTCTAATTTATGGCATGATAGATTAGGACATGTAAACCTCGACACCATTAAGAAATTAGCGAAACAAGATTTAATCCATATGACTAAATCCGACTTGACTAATAGGTGCGAAGTTTGTGTTGAGGCAAAAATGACGAAGTCGCCATTTAATGCAATAGAAAGAAACACAACTCCTCTTGAACTCTTCACACCGATATATGTGATTTAAAACTGTGCAAACTCGAGGAGGTAAAAAGTACTTCATTACATTTATAGATGATTGCACAAAATTTTGTTATGTCTGTCTCTTAAGAAGTAAGGATGAAGCCTTAGGGGCTTTTGAGACTTATAAGAAAGAAGTTGAGAATCAACTTAACTTGAAAATTAAGAAAATTAGAAGCGATAGAGGCGGAGAATATGAAGCACCGTTTGAAGGACTATGTTGAGAATCCGGCATAATTCATCAAACAACGGCTCCATATACCCCTCAATCTAACGGAGTTGCTGAACGCAAAAACCGTACTCTCAAGGAGATGATGAACGCGCTTTTAATAAGTTCAGGCTTACCCGACAACTTGTGGGGGGAAGCCATACTCACTTCTAATTATGTTCTTAATAAAATACCCAAGAAAGGTATTGATAAAATGCCCTATGAATTATGGCATAATCGTAGACCATGTTATAAATACCTTAAAGTGTGGGGGTGTTTGGCCAAGGTTGAAGTACCTAAGCCGAAACAAGTCAAGATTGGTCCAAAGACCATTGACTGCGTTTTTATTGGATATGTCAATAATAGTAGTGCCTATCGTTTTATAGTGCACAAATCGGACATTCCTGATATGCATGTAGGAACTACTATAGAATCAAGGAATGCGGTATTTTTTGAAAACATCTTCCCGGCTAAGGACGGGGAAAGATATAGGTTCTAATAAGAGAACATATGAGTCTACAACCGGTCCTTCTCAAATAGAAGATGAAGAACCAAGACGTAGCAAAAGGGCAAGAGTGGAAAAGTTTTTTGGTCCTGATTTTCTATCTTACATGTTAGAAAACGAACCAGCCACTGTTAAAGAAGCTTTATCCGGTCCCGACAGTTCGTTCTGGAAAGAGGCTATTAACAGTGAAATAGAATCCATAATGCTCAACAATACTTGGGAATTAGTTGATCTCCTTCGGAGTTGCAAACCTTTAGGTTGCAAATGGATCCTTAAAAGGAAGTATAAGGCGGATGGATCAATCGATAAGTACAAAGCTAGGCTAGTTGCCAAAGGCTTTAGACAGAAAGAGGGATATGATTTCTTTGATACATACTCCCCTGTCACAAGAATCACATCTATTCGTGTTCTCATAGCTATTGCGGCGGTGCATAATCTTGAGATACACCAAATGGATGTGAAGGCCTTTCCTAAATGGAGAACTTGATGAAGAAATTTACATGGAACAACCCAGAAGGGTTCGCGGTTCTGGTAAAGAAAGAAAGGTGTGTAAACTCGTAAAGTCCTTGTATGGACTAAAACAAGCACCTAAACAATGGCATGAGAAGTTCAATAGAACCATGTTATCGAATGGATTCAAGATTAACGAATGTGACAAATGTGTCTACATTAAAGGAACATCCGAATCATTCGTTATCATTTGTCTTTATGTAGACGATATGCTCATAATGGGAAGTAGTCATGATTTGATCATGAATACCAAAGGCATGTTAAAGAAGAACTTTGACATGAAAGACATGGGAATAGCTAATGTAATATTAGGGATAAAGATCTCTAGAACATCTGAAGGATTAGTTCTTTCACAATCCCATTACCTAGAGAATGTTCTTCGGAAATTCAATGTCTTTGATGACCCTCCTGCTAAGACACCTGTAGTCTTGGGTCTACATTTAGCCAAGAACAAGGGGAACCAGTTTCTCAACTGGAATATGCAAGAATAATTGGTAGTCTGATGTACTTAACAAATTGTACACGTCCAGACATTGCATATTCAGTGAGCAAACTAAGTAGGTTCACAAGTAATCCTAGTACTGATCATTGGAAAGCACTAATGAGAGTACTAAAATATTTAAAGTATACATTAAACCATGGGATACTTTACAAGAAATATCCAGCAGTATTAGAGGATACTGTGATGCCAATTGGATATCGGACACGAAAGACTCTAAATCCACGAGTGGATATGTATTCACAATAGGTGGAGGAGCAGTGTCATGGAAATCCTCCAAACAGACATGTATAGCCAGATCCACGATGGAGTCTAAGTTTATCGCTTTAGATAAAGTTGGGGAAGAAGCAGAATGGCTTAAGAACTTCCTGGAGGATATTCCTTGTTGGAGCATGTAGGGTTTCGAGGGTCCATGCGCAGCGGAATAAGCAATAACTCGAAAAACCCCAAGCCCTAGAATCCGTTCTAGATGAATAATTAAGAGAGATGAAATAGAATTACCAACCTTGAATGCTTTTGCCTTTGATAAACTTGACCCAACTCCAGATTGAATGATCTTGTTAATCCTTGATGAACGAACGGGAATCACGAACCAAAGATCTTGATGAACGAAGATCCTCTATGTTTATCCACGCGCGGAACGAACCCTAGAACTCTTCTAGGAGGATTGCTAGATCCAATTGATTGAAACACCTTTCAATCAATGAAGAACAATGGATTTGGTGGTGTTTGATTCTCAATTCTCAATTGAAATCTCCCACTCTAAGTGTTTCTCTCAAGCCAAAACGTTCTAATGACGGCTAGGGCAACCAGGGGTAAGTATTTATACATTATAAAACTTTTCCCCTCGCGAAAACCCTAGTTTTAAGTCAATTCCGCGTCAGTCCAGTGCCCAGGGGACGAGTCGTCCCCCAGGGGACGAGTCGTCCCCTGGCACCCAGCTTCTGAATCTGGCGTCCCCCTTAAGGGGAATAGTTGGTTACGGCACGGGGACGAGTCATCCCCTGAGAACAAAAACTCCATATTCTTCATTTTTGACAATTCGTTCGATGCGTGTGACCCCATAGGACCATACTATGTTGGCAATGAGTCCGATCACATCGATCCTCATAAGACATGAGCGGACTCTAGCAAGCCATCATGCCTACCCAAATAGTATAATATCAAGTTCGATTTTCCTACATAGAACATATCACAATCCCATTGTCACACGATGTTATATTGAACATGAGTCATGGTCCACGTCAACTCATATTGTTCAATGCTTTCTCGTTACCAAGTAAATTGATTAATCGAATGACATTAATCACATTAATTCATTCGGGCATGGCCATGCACTACATCAATCTTACTTACGAGTGGCCAAGCAAACATCTCTCTTTACGAGGGACAATTTCCATCTTGACTTATCATTCTTCCCAACAAGAATCATACCATGCCAATGATAGCCCTTATTGTCATCCGGTTAAAGATAACGTTAAACTATATCAAACATGATATTCATCAAGCGGAAGACGATGATAATCTCGAGTCGAAAGGATATCAATGATATGACTATATGAGATTTAATTATGACATATGACCATGACATAAATCTCATAATGGGTCAAGTCCAGTACCTTGTTCTCTAACAAGTACCCATGAATCTAATGTGCATCTCTGTAACGACCCTAAACCTAGGCACTCATTTAGCATCATTTTGTGTGCTTTTAAATATTATTATTTATGTTATGTGTTCATTTTTTTTATATACTTGATTTCTTATATTAGAATAAAATGATAAGGAAATAAATAATGTTCTAGGGGAAAAATAATAATTTAAAATAAATAAAGTAATAGAATGGAGTGGTAATAAAATGGACAAATTAAATGTTGTGAGTTGGGAGGATATTTTAAATGTTGAAAGAGTTATTTGGAAAGTTAGGGAGGGGGGACCAATTCCCCTAATTTTCTCTCAATTTTCCCCTAAGTCAATGAAACCCATGCCCTCCCTTACTTTCCTCTCATTCTCCCCATACTCCTCCCTTCAAATCCGGCCCCCCATGCTCCCTCTTCCATTTTTATACTCCACCTTCCTTCTCCTTCTCCTTGATTTCATTTTCTTTTATAAAAATTTCCATGGAAGCTTCAAAATGAAGCCTTGCTTCCCAAAGAACCTCCTAGGTCCAAATCTTCTCCATTTTTCAATCCAAGAGTACATTTGAGCTTGGGACAAATAGGAGAATCTATCAAGCTAAAGAAATCCATGATCCAACTCCTATTCTAAGGTGAGTTATTATGACCTTTCCTTCGTTAAATGTTCATGAATACTAAATGTTGTTATGGTTGTGTTAATGGCTATTTGATGCTTTGGTAAGCCTTCTTGGAATTGAAGAATGTGTTAGTATTATAGAAATGGTTGTTGTTCATAAAAGTGGCCAAGAGTAGAAGTAAATGGGTTGGGGTGGATTGAATGGGAACCTTGAAAAATGGTAGTGAATTGGGTGGGAAACCAAGTGGGGATGATTTAGATTTAGGACATGATGCTTTGGGATTAAATGAGTTAAAATGAATTGAACAAAGTTAGGAATTCCCTTTAGGTTCACAAATTAAAGCTCACTTGGTTGGAAAATTGGTTTCTTGAGAATCATGTGGTAAATGACTTAGAATTATAACATAATTGGGTCTAAAATGATTTAGTATGTGAAGCATGAAATTAGTAAGCTTTCTAGGTTCACACAAAACAAAGGAAACTTGGTTGGGAACAAATGGGTATAGGTGATGAAGGATTTACGCAATTGTTTTGATTACGGGCTCGGAGTCACGAGTCGTGCCTTGTGGCACGAGTCGTGCACGAGTGTGGGACGAGTCGTGATCAGAGAGATAAGGAAGTCGTGCCTTATTAGGGACGGCAGTTCGAGAGGGTGCCGGATGGGCACGAGTCGTGCCACAGGGCACGAGTCGTGCCACGGCACGGTTTTTCACATCAAGTTTAGAGCTGTTTAAACCTAACCAAACTCGAACCAAAATAGAATCTCTTTAACCTAGATTAAAGTAGAATACTTTGGCTACACATTAATATCCTAAGTGATCAAAATGGAATTGGGAAAGTACTTTAAATGTTGCTTGGAAAATGCTAGTTAACCTAGTTTGGTAACTTAACAGAAATAATTCCAACTTGGTAGAGTTAACTGGGATACTTATAGAGATCATATATTATCGTATAATGACTAAGTAAGATAGGTTGATGATATCTCATTATCTTACTTGAGTACCTATTCATGGATTGTATTATGCTTAGCGTGTTACATAAATGCTGCACTCTGATTATTGGTTGAACATGAGTATATTTTACCATGTGACTATATTGCTTATTTATGCATAGTGTGTTAAAGAAATGTTGCACTATGATGTTGGTTGAGCATGAGTATATTTTACCATGTTGCTATGTTGTTTATCCCCTTTGTGGATTTATTCAAGTATCTATTATGTGCTTGATTATGTGTGAGTCAGCTGACATTTGGGGGTATAACATAATACGATCAATTATGGAAGTGTGACCTAATGTGATCGTATTATGTTATATCTGTGGCCGTCCCCTCTTGTGGCCACAGGATGGGGTATAGCATCTGTATTGAGCCAAAAGCCTTACAGAGTTGCTACTGTCTTATTTGGTTCCCTGAAAAACGGGTCTTATAAGATGTGAGTATTGCTTAAGCAGCTCACTGTAAGATTGGAGTATTATTATACCCAATGTTGTACGACCTACTTTGTTCGGACGGAAAAAGGTAAACCAAGGTAATGTAAGGTGTTTACGGCTTTTCCAACGTGTTATATGCAACTTGTTATGTGTTGCATTTTATATGGCATATTCTTTGCATTCATAATAGCTTCTTTGAGATTTATTCTCACCCCTCTCCCTTTAATGTTTTAGATTCCGAGACAGGCGGACCGGCCAAGTAAGGACGGTGAGGAGTTTGGAAGTGAGATTTTGGGAATTGGCGGGGTATATATATATAAGTTGGAGGATAAAGTGTATTTCGGTATAATTCATTTACGATGTTGTATTTATAAACCTAAATGCTATATTATAACCAATGCCTTTTTGTATCTAAAACAGTTTCTTACTTTCTAAGTTAGTTAACTATTTCTCCATTTTGAAAAGGTGTAGATTTATTTGAAATGGTTATAACAATTGTATTTATTTTTGAAAGTTAAATAAAAGTTTTAAAAGTCTAAGAAATTTGGGTTAGTTTGAAGACACTCCAGCTCGGAATACGTGTAGGTTCCGGGTCGGGGTCCTCACAATCTCCATGCATATAATCATCATATGATTATCCATTAGGCTTCATACTAGTGCTTCATAAGTACTAGGGACACGATTATTATAACTAAACATGCAAACACATATAATAATCAAAGAAGCAATCTCATATATAAATGAACAATGACATTACATAAAGGTCTATCTCTATAGGCCTAGGGCACTAACACCCTCTGAGACTCCCACTTGCACTAGGCCCAATCATTCATGTATCTTATACCCATGGACCTAACATGACCATCATGTTTAGCTTGTGGTAAAGGCTTGGTGAGAGGGTCCGAAATGTTGTCATCCGTTGGTACCTTGCATATCTTGACGTCCTCCCTTTCACAGATTTCTCGAATGAGGTGGAAGCGTCTCAAAATGTGTTTGGATCGCTGATGTGACCTTGGTTCTTTTGCTTGGGCAATAGCACCATTGTTGTCACAGAACAGCTCTATCGGGTTAGTGATACTCGGAACGACTTCTAAGTCACTAACGAACTTCTTGATCCAAACCGCCTCCTTAGCCGCATCGATCTTTGCTATGTACTCGGCTTGTTGTAGAATCGGCAACGGTGCTGCGCTTGGAACTCTTCCAACAAACGGCACCTCCATTTAGCATAAACACAAAACCGGCTGCGATCTATAGTCATCTTTGTCGGTTTGGAAGCTTGCATCTGTGTAACCCTTTACAACCAGATCATCTTCCATTCCTCCAAATACCAAGAATACATCCTTAGTCCTTCTCAAGTACTTAAGGATATTCTTGACAGCTATCCAATGGTTCTCACCAGGATCAGACTGGTATCTACTCGTTGCGCTTAGAGCATACGAGACATCGGGTCTAGTACATAACATGGCATACATGATAGACCCAATTGCCGAAGCATATGGTATATCACTCATTCTTTTTCGCTCATCATTTGTCTTAGGACAATGAGTATTGCTAAGAGTAATGCCATGTCCCATTGGCAAGTATCCTCTCTTAGAATTTTCCATCTTGAATCTTCTAAGGACCTTGTTAATATATGTACTCTGACTCAAACCAATCATCCTTCTTGATCTATCTCTATAGATCTTGATACCAAGGATATAAGCCGCCTCACCCATATCTTTCATTGAGAAACATTTTCCTAACCAGGACTTTACAGTCTCAAGTGCAGGAACATTGTTTCCAATGGGTAAGATGTCATCGACATATAACACCAGAAATAGCACTATGCTCTCACTTATCTTCTTGTATACACAAGGTTCATCTTCGTTTTTGATGAAGCCAAACTCTTTGACTGATTCATCAAAACGTAGATTCCAGCTCCGGGAAGCTTGCTTCAATCCATAAATGGATCTCTGCAACTTACACACTTTGTTAGAATCCTTTGGATCGACAAACCCTTCAGGCTGTATCATATATACATCCTCAAGTAGGTTTCCGTTAAGAAACGCTGTTTTGACGTCCATTTGCCATATCTCATAGTCGTAATATGCGGCTATGGCAATTAGGATTCTAATAGACTTAAGCATTGCTACGGGCGAAAAGGTTTCATCATAGTCAACGCCATGAATCTGCCTATACCCCTTAGCAACTAGCCTAGCCTTATAAGTATGTACCTTCCCATCCATGTCGGTTTTCTTTTTGAAAACTCACTTGCACCCTATGGTTTTTACACCTTCGGGTGGATCAATCAAGTTCCAAACTTGATTATCGTACATGGATTTGATTTCGGATTCCATGGCTCCTAGCCACTTGTCCGAATCAGGAGTGGACATCGCCTCTTGATAGGAAGTAGGTTCATCATTCTCAATGATTTCTACTTCATTACTTTTCGTCATGAGAAATCCATATCTCTCAGGTTCGGATCGTATCCTATCCGATCTGCGAAGAACTTGTGTATCTTGAACCGGTTCCACAACAGCTTGTGAACTTGGTTCCGTCTCTACTATTGGTTCCTTGTCATTTTCGGGTTCTTGAATTTCTTCAAGATCAATTTTACTCCCACTAGTTTCTTTAGAGAGAAACTCTTTCTCTAGAAAGACACCATTTCGAGCAACAAACACTTTGTTCTCGGATTGGTTGTAAAATAGATATCCTTTCGTTTCCTTGGGATAGCAGACGAAAATACATTTATCGAGATCTAGGTGCAAGTTTATGTTCAGAAACCAATTTCTTTACATAAACCTCACAACCCCAAATCTTCATGAAAGATAAGCTAGGCTTTCTTCCATACCACATCTCATGTGGGGTTTTAGGAGTCGATTTAGTAGGGACCTTGTTAAGTGTGAAATCGGCTGTTTCCAGTGCGTGTCCCCAAAAGGAAATAGGAAGGTTCACTTGACTCATCATTGATCGAACCATATCTAATAGAGTTCGATTTCTCCTCTCGGACACACCATTCCATTGTGGTGTTCCGGGTGGAGTAAGTTCTGAAACAATTCCACAACTTTTCAGATGATCGTCAAATTCTTGGCTCAAATATTCACCACCTCGATCGGATCGAAGTGTTTTAATAGTTTTGCCAAGTTGATTTTGTACTTCACTTTGAAATATTCTAAATATCTCAAAAGCTTCACTTTTGTACTTCATCAGATAGACGTAGCCATATCTTGATAAGTCATCAGTGAACGTTATGAAGTACCGAAATCCTCCCCTAGCAATGCTATTCATTGGTCCACATACATCAGTATGTACAAGATCCAACAAATCACTAGCCCTTTCACTACTCTTAGTAAAAGGTGCTTTGGTCATCTTGCCCAATAAACAAGACTCGTAAACATCATATGATTCATAATCACATGAGTCTAAATATCCATCTTTATGGAGTTTAGAGATGCGTTTCTCGTTTATGTGCCCAAGACGGCAATGCCATTTATATGTGTCATTCACATTATTTGGTTTGGATTTCTTACTAACATGATAGACATTATCAACATTATTCTCAACATCCAAGACATAAAGGCCATTAAAAGAATGAGCAACACAATAAAGCATGTCATTCAAATAAATCGAAAATCTCTTATTCGCAATAAGAAAATTGTAACCCTCATTGTCTAAACATGAAATAGAAATAATGTTTACGCTCAAATCAGGAACATAATAACGGTTATTTAAAACTAAAATTAATCCGCTTGGTAAAGTGACTTCGTAAGCCCCTACGGCGATGCGGCAACTCTTGCTCCATTTCCAACCCGTAGATCTACTTCACCCTCTTTGAGCAACCTTCTATTCTTTAGTCCACTGCACATTTAGGCAAATGTGAGATCCATATCCGGTATCTAATACCCAAGAACTAGAGGTAGAAAGTAAAACATCTATCACATAGATACACGAAGTCATGGCAATCTCATTGCCCTTCTTCTTCGATCCTTCTGATAAAGCTTGCGATTACGCCTCCAATGCCCAATTTCCTTGCAATGGTAGCACACCGCATCCTTTTGGGATTTGGGTTTAGGCTTCTCGGCAACGGCAACCTTTGCCTCGGTTTAGCAACTTTTGCTTTACCCTTGTTTTTGAATCCCTTTCCTTTATTCACCATCAACACTTGATTGGTTTTCTTGGTAATATTGTTCTCCGCATTCTTTAGCATCCCATGCAATTCAGACAGAGATTTATTCATCCCATTCATGTTATAATTCAGAACAAGCTGATTATAACTCTCGGGAGTGAATGCAATATCATATCCGTAGCCGGCTCTAGCTGGATAGGATACCCAAGCCTCTCAAGATGTTCGAGGTGACCGCTTCATCTTGAACACATGAGGCCCAACGGGTTGTCCTTCAATCATCTTGCATGAATGAAGAGCCTTCGTAGTGTCAAACCTTTCCGTACGTGCTTGCAGTGGAACATTTCCTTGAAATGATTTCCCAAATCATAGGCTTCCATGTGTCTGAGGTCCTTACGAAGAGCCTTACACATGGTCGCAAGCATCAGGCAACCAACATCAATAGAATCATCCATATGCTTCTTATGTTGGTCCCTTTCCGCTTTAGTTGCATTAGCAGCCGGCTCGGGTGGAACGGGTCCATCGAGAATGTACAACTTCCTTTCTGTTTGAGAACAATTCTCAGCTGCGGATCCAATCCACATTATTATTGCCATTCTCCTCTAACTTGTCCTTCTCAAGGGTGATCGCGATGACATGTTTTGATTATTGTTTACGGCCATTGATCTACAAAGATATGCAACAAGATATGAACACATATAAGTACCAATTCATTTAAGAGATTAATTAACGTATTTCACAAATACTCCCACTAAATTATATAACCTTCTTATACAAATATGTATAATATAATTTAATAGGCTAAGACCCAACTTTAATTTAATTTCAAGTCGGCTATGGCACATTTGCTCAAAATTAAACTAAAAAGGTAGATAACATTTATCAATCATATCTATATATGACTCTTAGATCATTATGAGATTATAGACATCTTATGTCACATGTTTCAATCTCATCTTATGCCTTAGGCCCAAAACCGTTTTGATAGCCTAATTGAGTTCAACCATGTTAAACGTATAGCAACCACTATTTGCTCATCTTGATCATACAAAGATAGAATTAATGCACCTCGCTATGGCGAGCCCACATAAAACTACCCGTGTACTCATGAAGTGTTTAAACATGGGTGGCATAAAACAAACTCAAATTACAAAGAAGGTTCAATTTTTCATGCTTATCAATTACATCCCAAGGTTGATTCATGAAAACTATATGAACATAATTATGAACATGGAATGATGCAACACATATTGCATTTGATCAGTAATTACTAGTACGCGGCCACGTGCTCCAAGATTATCCCCACACTTCCATCGAAGTGCACGTGGGAAAGGTTTTGGTGTCCGGCCAATATACCCAAGTAATACATCACAAATATCCTAGATTAATCACATTAATCATATCAATGAAATTGACATCCCATAATCTAGATTAATCATATTAATCATATATATTATAATTTCATAATCATGGTATATCTATATATACTATTACTTCTCAAGTAAAACTTCATACAATTTCATATTCTAGATCATGCACATCATGAAAATTCATATAATCATATTACATAATTATCATGATTATCTAACTAAGCATCATGAACGGGGCTCGATACCATTTGTAGGGTTTCGAGGGTCCATGCGCGGCGGAATAAGCAATAACTCGAAAAACCCCAAGCCCTAGAATCCGTTCTAGATGAATAATTAAGAGAGATGAAATAGAATTACCAACCTTGAATGCTTTTGCCTTTGATAAACTTGACCCAACTCAGATTGAATGATCTTGTTAATCCTTGATGAACGAACGGGAATACGAACCAAAGATCTTGATGAACGAAGATCCTCTATGTTTATCCACGCGCGGAACGAACCCTAGAACTCTTACAGGAGGATTGCTAGATCGATTGATTGAAACACCTTTCAATCAATGAAGAACAATGGATTTGGTGGTGTTTGATTCTCAATTCTCAATTGAAATCTCCCACTCTAAGTGTTTCTCTCAAGCCAAAACGTTCTAATGACGGCTAGGGCAACCAGGGTAAGTATTTATACATTATAAAACTTTTCCCTCGCGAAAACCCTAGTTTTAAGTCAATTCGCGTCGATCCGGTGCCCGGGGACGAGTCGTCCCCCGGGGACGAGTCGTCCCGGCACCCGGCCCCGAATCGGCGTCCCCCTTAAGGGGAATAGTTGGTTACGGCACGGGGACGAGTCGTCCCACGAGAACAAAAACTCCATATTCTTCATTTTTGACAATTCGTTCGATGCGTGTGACCCCCTAGGACCATACTATGTTGGCAATGAGTCTGATCACATCGATCCTCATAAGACATGAGCGGACTCTAGCAAGCCATCATGCCTACCCAAATAGTATAATATCAAGTTCGATTTTCCTACATAGAACATATCACAATCCCATTGTCACACGATGTTATATTGAACATGAGTCATGGTCCACGTCAACTCATATTGTTCAATGCTTTCTCGTTACCAAGTAAATTGATTAATCGAATGACATTAATCACATTAATTCATTCGGGCGTGGCCACGCACTACATCAATCTTACTTACAGTGGCCAAGCAAACATCTCTCTTTACGAGGGACAATTTCCATCTTGACTTATCATTCTTCCCAACAAGAATCATACCATGCCAATGATAGCCCTTATTGTCATCCGGTTAAAGATAACGTTAAACTATATCAAACATGATATTCATCAAGCGGAAGACGATGATAATCTCGAGTCGAAAGGATATCAATGATATGACTATATGAGATTTAATTATGACATATGACCATGACATAAATCTCATAATGGGTCAAGTCCAGTACCTTGTTCTCTAACAAGTACCCATGAATCTAATGTGCATCTCCATGCATATAATCATCATATGATTATCCATTAGGCTTCATACTAGTGCTTCATAAGTACTAGGGACACGATTATTATAACTAAACATGCAAACACATATAATAATCAAAGAAGCAATCTCATATATAAATGAACAATGACATTACATAAAGGTCTATCTCTATAGGCCTAGGGCACTAACACCTACAGAGCAAACCTGTGCCTGCTGTACTAATACATTGTGATAGTCAATCAGCAATTGGAAGGGCACAGAATAATATGTACAATGGTAAGTCTAGACATATTCGTCGTAGACACAATACCATTAGACAGTTGATCAAGAATGGCGTTATCACTATTGATTATGTAAAGTCAAGTGATAACTTAGCGGATCCGTTTACCAAAGGTATAAATCGAGATCAACTGTATAAACTGTTAAGGGAAATGGGTTTAAAACCCACAACAAAAGGACTTATAGCGGACACTCAACCTTGAGAAATGGAGATCCCAGGCCCTTGGTTCAATGAGACAATCAAGTTATAAGTTCTAGTAGAGTTACTTGGAAACAACAACTCGGTTTATTAACCTGGAGATGTTGAATACTCATTCCCAGAACATTCAAGTACAAGCACATGCAGCAGTGGTAAGGATAAGTTGAGAAAACTTTTAATGATTTCTATACCTTCGGGTGGAGTAGTACATGATACTCCTTATAGTGAGAATCACCTATATAAGCGAGAGGTAATTTGGCCGCCTCTAAATGAACGCTTATGAATGAGATACGGTCCAGGGCCGAAATGGACAAAACGTGAGAACAACAATTGTTAGAGCTGTTATTATGTGAGTATTATTGTCTTGGTATACATCCGACAGTCACTGGTTCAAAGCGACTCGCTATCAAATGGCTAGTATATCCGATAATATTTCACTAGGGAGGATTCAAGACCACAAGCTATCTATCCCGATGTAATAATAGTTCGTCGAAACTTTGGACGAAATTGCATACATGCATTAATTGTCATTCATGTGGGGGATTGTTGGAAATGGGTAACGGAAAGTTAAGTTTAACTTAACATTGATCTAGGTTTCTAACGAAAATTTGTTATTTGTTAACGAAACTTGTTACAAATGGTAATCTACATTTGTTGTAGATTATATAACTCATTTATTGTCTCAAAAACCATTTTCGGGTGAATGAGAAATTAATGACAAAGTTTTGTAACTTAACGAGGGTTATTTAAAGGGTGTTTAATGTGGTTTGATGTGCTCGACCAAGCAGAGTCCTTGACTCGGCCGAGCAGAGCACATAAATTGGCCAAAGTCTCTGGACAATCTTACACGGCCGAGGCATATGCCATGCTCGGCCGAGCAGTTTGATTAACACGGCCGTGCAGTTCATTGGACTCGGCCGTGCAGCTTTGCGCTCGGCCGAGCGAGTCCCTTGACTCGGCCGAGCATATCTGAGCAGTCGCGATTCAAACAGAAAATTTGTGTCTTTTCGTGGAAAAAGACACAAACCCCTTAACTCTCTTTATATACTTCCCCTCCGAATTTCAATTCATTCATACAGTAAATTAAGCCTTCCTACCTACATTTGAGATAGATTAACATAGCCAATTCATTTGCATCTTGTTGCATACCTCCTTCAAAGTCCAAAGTTTCAAACCTTGTGTTGTTCGTTAGAACAATCAATTTGGAGTGCTCCTATTGATTATTTATAAAGTCGTTTTATCTTACGAGATTTTTGTTATTCAACCGTAAGCACTTGTGCGGGACAAATAACTCTTACGGAGATTGTATACAATACAAGACTCGACTTGTCTCCTAATTTTTTCAATTTCCGTTAAATTCTCTATCAAGTTTTCAGTTAAGTTCTTGAGAAGCCATACCAAAAGTCCAACAGTGTATACTTCATACCGGTCTACATATAGTGGGGAGTTCGAATCTTGACAGGAGCAGCTGGAGCAACCAATTAATTGGTGATGTAAGAGTGATGTAAGCGTCATGTAGGAGGGTTCCCTTGGGCTAGGAGTATAAGGGGTGCTGCCACCCTGACTACCTCGGACATATCCCGCGATTTACCTCAGCCAGTCACTGAGGGGCCGATGCCTGATTCAGGACTTAGTCCGACGAAGCTGAAAACTTGGTATAAAAAAAAGGATTAATTCCTCCTTACCCACACAGTCCAAATCAAATTCCATCAAAACCCAACTGAGACCAAAATTCCCTTAGACCTCGAAAGTCGAGATTAAAATTCCTCAAAAACCCGTTGACAGTCCTATACCACATGGTATAGGACCTTTTTTCAGTCTTATACCATATGATATAGGGCTTTATTTCTTAGTAAAAATATGATTTTTATTTAATTTTTTTTTAAAAAGTGAAAAAAGTGCAAAAAAAATGGTCCATACCATATGGTATAAGACCTGGCGGGATGCTATAGGAGTGACGCGAATTTTGATGAAATTTTAATTTCAAATGGGTTTTGATGGGATATTGATATGAGTCATTGTCTTAGAAGTCCCGGCGCAAAAAAAAATAAAAAAAATAAAAAAATAAAACAATGATGAATGTTGAGCTTTTATTTATTAGAATGTGCCATACGAAAGTCACGAAAAAGCTCTACCATTACTCACATTAATTGCAGCGTAATCCGTAAAATAAAACAGAAATTTTCATCAGCAGCTTCTACCACTGAAATCAATTTGGGCGGAAGGAGATAATCTCTAATCCATGGAGGTTCTTCTTTCTAGATATTTCCAGGTCACTATACTTGTCTTTGGTGGTGGATACATGCAATAAAGAAAAATAGATGCGGGAGAGAATTTGCGAAGAGCAATTGTTGATTTCTCTGGTTCAACAATGGCGCAACAGTAATTTCTATGAAACTCCTTTCTATTCGCTAGTATTGCATTTGATTTGAAGTATAAACAAGAAATTTCTTAGAAATTTTCAGCCCTAAACCCTAATCCCCAATTCTGCACCTTCCTGTTACTTTTTATTTCCCCTGTTTATCCACTTTTTATATCTTCCCACTCCCACTTATCAATGAGGAAATTAGCTAAATGGAACTCCGACGAGGCCTTCAAAGGTACACTTAGTGGTATCGATAGGATCAGCAATTTGCCAGGCCCCTTACTTGCTCACATCCTGTCGTTGCTTCCCACCAAATGTGCAGTTGCAACTAGTGTTTTATCTACCAAATGGAGGTTTTTATGGACTTCCATTACCAACCTTGATTTTGATGATTCTGGGTATTTTCCAAAAAAGGAGCTTAACATGAAGAAGGATAAGTTTAACAAATTTGTAAACAGGGTGTTGCTCCTTCTCAATCCACATTATATACAGAATTTCTGTTTCAAGTCTAGCCTAAAACTTTCTGACCCTTTCTATCTACGCTCTTGGATTTGTGCTGCTATTGGACGCACTCTTGGAGTATTGGATTTGGATTTCGATCTTAAGTCAGAAGAATATCGTATGGAGTTGCCATTTAGTCATATATATTGCAAAGCTGTGGTCTTAAAGCTGAAAGGCGATTTATTTTTCCGCATTCCTGCACAGGCCTCCGTATGTTTCCCTAACCTTCAAACGCTTCATCTATCCGAAATCGACATTGAAATTGCTAGGAATTCGATTGTTAGCTTCCCAAATCTTAAGATTTTGCATCTAACTGATGTTATTTACGAGAATGAAGATTCAGTTCACAAGCTTTTCTCTAGCTGCCCTGTTCTTGACGACCTTGCCCTTGCGAGAGGATTTTTTGATAATTTACTCTGCCTTATCATTTGCATACCTTCTCTGACAAGGCTTGAACTAAATTACCCTGATGATCATGTGGATACACTTCAGATGGAAAAACTTCCCAACCTGAAGTCTCTCTTAATTTTAGACCATTCACTGAAGGTAACTTGCTCAGCTCAGCTATTTGTTGCCTAGCTACTACACTGTTCATCATCGAGAAGGACTAATGTATGTCTTAAAACTAATTTGTTATTTTGGCAGGCCATCAGGACTGCATCTTTGAACATCTCGTCTGGTTTCCATAATTTAACATGGTTGGAGGTAGAGAAGAAAAATTGTCATGACTGGTCTATTGTGGTAAACAACTTGCTTGAAAGCATGGATAACTTGGAACATCTAACCATGAAGGTTGTTACAGTTGTAATGCCATTTTCTATTACTTGGCCTTCTTTTAATCATTAACTAAGAAGTTTTTGTTCGCTGTGATCAGGGAGATTGCTGCTACGACTGCCCTGGTAGCTCTTGGTGGACTGAACCTTGTAATGTTCCCAAGTGTTTGCTGTCACGGGTGACTACTATTTCTTTCACTGACATGATCAATGAGTGTTCTGATGAACTTGAGATGTTAAGGTACTTTCTGAAGAATGCAGAAGTCTTGGAACTATTGACAATTAATACCGAGTATTCTGAACTAGGGGATAGGCATAAATTGGTTGAGAAGATATGTATGTTCCCTAGGGGATCACGGTCATGTCAAGTTGCATTTACCTAAAAAGGGTGTTAGTTTTTTGTTGTGGCACGAACAGAAAACCGTTGTGTAGTTTGTTTTGAAGAAGGCTACCACTGAAAGCTACTTTTGTCTTTTGTGATTGTGTGTGCTAGCGGCACAATGTTTTTCATGTTATTGAATTTATGTACAGTAGTTTTTAATGAATCGAATGTCCGTATTATCTCTATATTTGTTGAGCTACGGGCTGTATTTTTTTTGCTGCAAATCCTTTTCTTCATCCTTCTTTCTATTATCGCTCTAATGTTTGGGAATTTAGTCCATATCTACAGCTGATACTCTACCTATCTTGTTATTCAATAGTTCTGAGAAGTAAGGGTAAAGATTTGTGCTTCTTTAGGGGGGTTTTCATCATCTATATGGATTCTGTAATGGAAAAGCTAAAAGTCAGGAACTCTTACAGTTGTTAGTTAATGAATGAGAAAGTATTTGGCTCCATGTAGTTTTCATACAGTTCTTTAAATTCAGTATTGGCTTCATTTTGGAGATAGAATCAGGATCTCATTATAAATACTGTCCCTAATTGAAAGTATGTTTTTGGTAAAAAACTGTCCCTAAACAATTTTTTTGTTATTCATTTTATTATCGTAAAAATAAATGTTCAAAAGCAGATAACAAAAATATGAATCTTTGTTATTTAAAATGTATGAACATTTTCCAATGAAAACACAATCTGGGGTAGCAGGGTAGGTGAGTAGGGGATAGGGGTGGGGTAGGTGGTGGGTTTTGGAGGGGTGGTGGTGGGGGGGAGGGGGTTAGATGTTGTGCTCATACAACCCAACCTTAACCTTGAAGAGATCAATACTGAGTTGAGGCAGTGGGATATGAATGATAGTAAGATGTATGTGTTGGTCAAACATTGGAACGATGTAGTTTCGAATAATGGTCTTGAGGCTGGCGATTCAATCCAAGTATGGTCATTCCGCGTGGATCAGACAAAGCTGGGGCTTGCTATTGTCAAACTCCCGAATGGCGAAGAAGGAGAGGATGTTGTTCCCTAGAGTACATTCTAGGAGAAATTCACGAAAAAAACTGGTGAATAAGAAAATTCTGTCCCCCCCCCCCTTTTTTTTTTTCCTTTTTTTTTGTGCTTCAAGTGAGTTGTTTAACTTCCTGTTTATGTTATTTCTCATTTGACTAAAAGTGTTTTCCATGATTATTCATAGTATTAATTCAATTACTCTTGTGCGTGTAATAGACATGCTCTGATAACATCTTAAAGTCTGAGGCTATACCTTAAAACTAATTGGTGTTAAGGGGAGTGACCCAGGATCTTTATATTATGTTATAGATAAGGTTTGTCAATTCCGGATAAAAAAAAGTCTTACTAAATTAAATGTACTCGAAAACACTTAAATACTTTATGCAATGAAGTTGCATTTGGTGAACAAAATAAAACCAGTAACAAGAACATAAATAATTAAGAACAACAACAAGACTCATGAACATCAAATTCTGGAACAACAACAAGACTTGAACGATACATAGAAAAACACAACATTAAAGCTAGGAATACTTGATTAGTTGGACCCCCGTCCAAGATAGCAGTCATTCGCACACACAGCTAGGTCAACTGGTTGTTTAGGCCGATATTGACTTGTTTTACATCGCTAGCTTTAAGGAAGGACAACAAGGACTGAAGATTGTTGGAAGGCTTGAACAACGCGACTGGGTTTTCTTCGTCAAGCATTTCTTCTGGCGTTTGTATTATATCATCAAGAAAAGTGAACATTATAGCTGAGTATCGCACTTTCTCCCCCTTCGTTGCCACCTGATGAAGTGGTGCGTGTATCTTCCCGTTGCTCCACGCCTACATATCATGTATCAAAAAATTAGTGAATTTTTTTTAATTATTTTTTTGCCTAAAAATGCGAATTTTTAACTTACCATAAGTCCGTAACCAGCAAGAACAATGAATGAAGATGGTGAAGAAGGCACAAAATCAAACCAGGTCTCGTCTTTCGCCTGAATCTGCAAACCATTGACTTCATTTTGCTGAAGTATGGTAAGAACTCCAGGGTCAACATGTGGACAAAGGGTAACTTCTTTCTCATCATTCATGGGCTCCTTGTACTTTGTGCATCGAAGTAAGTAACTAGTGAACTCCATGTGGCGATCAAGGTATTTCTCAACCCCAAAATGCTCAAACACCATTCTTTTCACCATTTTATCCATGTCTGCTAGCTGCTTAGAGTACGAATTCAGAGTCTCACTGCAAAAACGGTTAAAATAAAGTCAAAAACTATACGAAGAAATCAAAAGCGTAATACTGAAGTGACAAAATTATGAGATATACGTACCAAACAAATTCATTTCCAGAGGTTGGCCACATGAGATTGGTAAATTCTTGAACTTTGTCAAGAATGATGGGCTCCCTTATGCTCATGCTCTCGCGGAGAGGGAATTGAGGTGGTGGCTTCGAGTAACCATTCATTAAAGGAAAGTCGGAAAAAGTGTACTTAAGCTTTGTTTCCATTGGGAGATCAAAGATCTCTGCACACGCCGGATAAATTTTACCCTTCAATTCTCTACTGACTTCATTGTCGTAAATCGCTTCAAAAGCACCGTATTCCTCTAGTGCACGTACGACATTTTCGCGAGTCGAGGTCCAATAATCGGTTCCCTTGGTTAGCAGATCCTTGGAGGAGAAATCAATTACTGGAAGCTTGTAAGGAGGAGGAGTTTGGGATCCCATTTTGGAAAAATCAACCTGCGAAAACAAGATTAATCTCAGTTTTATTAATGATAAATTGAAAAAAAAAAATGAATTAATATTTAAATGTAACAAGCCAAACAGGGGCTTACTGTGCTCAACAGAGAAGGCTGTTTGCAAAGCTTGCTCCTTCAGTGGTGACTGGCTTGAAGTGGCTGGGAAGGTGGATTTATATAGGGAGGGGTAGCGGTGCTGTTTGGATGTTTGTTTTCGTAAAACTGTAACGGTTAGTCAACTGTCGTAATTACTTCTACTTTTCATGCGAAAAAGTATAAAGGGATTAGGCACCTAATAATTTAACAGAAAATTTTTGGGAAAACCTGTTTCTCCATCCATAAGTTATAAAACAATATGTTTTTAAATATATCGACTTGGTGTTTTAAAGCCTAAACTTACTGTTTTAAGGCTTAAACTCGCTATTTTATTTTCTAGCTTAAACTCACTGTTTTAACGCCTAAACTCACTATTTTATTTTCTAGGTATTTTAAGGCCTAAACTCAATGTTTTAAGATCTAAACTTGATATTTTTAAGGATAAAAGTGGGCTTTTTATAACTTATGAAAAAACAGATTTCCCCTAAAACTTACTCGTTTTAATTGAAAAAATTGTTTGCATCTTTTCAGATTTGCAGAATGGTTCGGTTGCTCCACTGCGGATAATGGCTATCTATAAGTATTTTTAGAATAATAATCAAAATTAAATCAATCCTATTGTGTTCACTAATCAAGATTTTAAACTCAACCAATATAGTTATTCTAAAAAGACTTTGTTGTTCATGGCCATTATTTCAATTCAAAATTTTGAAATATAAAGTAGGCAAAAGATTGAAAATATACTTCATGTTCAAAATATACGTTGTTTTAATTTTTTTCATGCATATTAAGAAATGCAATTAATACGTGTAAAAAAACTTATACTCCCTCCGTCCCAATAAGAGCTGCCCATTTTTTGGGCAGCACGCAAATTAAGAAATTGGGGGGAAAGTAAAAATGATGTGAGTGTAATTTGAAAATAGGAGAGAGAATGAGTGGAGAGAATAATAAATTATAATGGTGTTGTGAGTATTAAAATAATGGAGGAGAGAGAATGAGTGGAGGGAATAGTGAAGATTCCTTTGCCAAAAAAGGAAAGTGGAAGCTATTAACGGGACACCCAAAATGGCAAAATGGGAAGCTACTATTGGGACGGAGGGAGTACACCTTTGGAATAATCCAATTATCTAAATAAGTTGTTCTTATATAAGATATATTTCATATTAACCTCCCTCTCACCTCAAATCGGATAGTGACCAATATTTAAATAAAAAATAATTATTCTAAAACAAATCTAAAAATTGTTATTGAAAATATTATTAATTGTGATACAATAACAATTTTTTATTAGAATTATTAATTTTTATTTAAATATTGATCAAATTACATACTCCCTCAGTCCCAGAAATGCTTACCCAGTTGTTCTGAACTCAGTCAATTGGGTAAAACTTTGACCAAACTTTAATATCAATTTACTTATCATAATAAAAATTTAAAAATTGTTATCCATAAAATAACCAAATGATTTATCAATAGCAATTATTAAAATTTCATTAGAATGAATAGATTGATATTAATATTTGGTCAAAGTTCTTCTCTGTTGACTTGCTACTGTAGCAACTGGGTAAGGTAATATGGGACGGAGGGAGTACGTTTTATCGCTAGTTCGATTTGAGGTGGGACAGAGGAAACATATCAAAGATTCCTAAATAAATAATTGTAAATATCAAATAATTTGAAATAAAAAATACTTGAACAACAACATGTAATTTGAAACGGAGGGAGTAAACATTAGGGGTGTAAGTGGTTCGGTTCAAATCATGATTCGGAATCGAACCAAATCAAATCATGCGGTTTAGTTCGGTTTTCAAGTAATCGTGGTTTGGTTCGGTTCAAATCATGGTTCGAAATCGAACCAAACCACGGTATGAGACCGCGAGACCGAACCACTAAATCGAACCAATAAACCAAACCACCAAACCACCAAATAATGCTTAGTAGATATGTATATCTTTCATTTTCACCTTACATTTATATTTGAAAACCCCTAATTCTATTCATGGGTTTTAGCTCATAACCCTTTTTTCTTTTGATTTATCTTCTTGTAATAATGTTAATTCACTCTTTAGCACATACCATTACAAGTACTCAAATGACATGTTGTTATCGTAAACATTGAAGCACAATTTCAATATGTGTTTAAATACTAAATCTTTTATGTATGTTATGTTTGAAAAATTAAAACAAGCATGACAATTAATTGTGTAGTTTAAAACCATGTTCTAATTAATGGTTTAAGCAATGTTCTATTTCATGGTTTGAACCGTGGTTTGAATTGTGTAAACCGCGGTTCGAACCAATCGGTTTGAATTTTTTCATGATTCGATTCGGTTTAAAAAAATTTCAAACCGATTAGGCGATTACTTAGTGATTTGGTCCGTAAATTAGCCCAAACCAAACCATTTACACCCCTAGTAAACATTACAATTTGTTCTATTTAATTTACTTATGGATGTTAATCAATTAGTTGAAGAAAATTAAATGTGTTAGGTGCCAATATTGTTACATGGGGTTGGTTAAGGGGCTTTGGTTGTGCTTGTTTAAAGTTTTGGGATTATCCAAAAGTTAGATGGATTTAGTTAGGGGAGTAAATGTGATTTGTTTAGAGCTCTCATGAAACCTCTGGGTGTATTAAGGAATCCCATTAATGCTAAGGTACGTTACATTAATAAAATTGATGCTTTTGTATTTAAATTAGAGGCTTTGATCAATTAGTCCCACATTCAAATAAAAACTACCTTTAAGAACTAACATTATCAAAACAGCCAAAAAGTCCCTCAATTTTTTCTGAACCAAATTGCCCCTCATACCACTCTCTCTCTCTCTCTCTTGATGCGTCCTCTCAGCGCCTTACCTGCTTTTTTTCTCTCTCCTTTTCTCTCTCTTCTTTTTTTTTTCTCTTAAATTTTTAAAATGCAATATCTCAAAATCTAAAAGTCGAAAAAATTATCCGAAACCATTGTTTTAATCGCATCACCAAGACGAATCAAACAAGTTTACTCATCATATATTTCAAATTTTATAAATAAAATAAAATTATTTTTCAACAATGTGAAATAGATTTCACAGTTGTTCTATAAAAGAATGACATAAAAACAGTGAAATCTATCACACAGTTATGCACAATAACTGAGAAATTAACCTCAACAATCATAACTGAGAAATTGACCTCACAGTTGTGCACAAACAATCATGAATAACAGATAAATAACGGGTAAACCACACATACTAAGTAGCAAAATAACTGTGAAATTGACCTCACGGTTCTCAGTTTAGAAAGGTTAAAGATCAAACCATTTCACATTCATAAATAACTGTAAAACAGAACTCTCAGTTTTAGAAGTGCGAAAAACACTTCACAGTTATTCACATCACAACCAACAACTGTGAAATAGATTTCACAGTTGTTCTATAAAAGAATGATATAAAAATAGTGAAATCTATCACATATTTATGCACAATAACTGAGAAATTGACCTCAACAATCATAACTGAGAAATTGACCTCACAGTTGTGCACAAACAATCATGAATAACAAATAAATAACAAATAAACCACACATACTAAGTAGCAAAACAACTATGAAATTGACCTCACAGTTCTCAGTTTAGAAAGGTCAAAAACCAAACCATTTCACATTTATAAAAAACTGTAAAACAAAACTCTCAGTTTTAGAAGTGTGAAAAACATTTCACAGTTATTCACATCACAACTAACAACTGTGAAATAGACCTCACTGTTGTTCTATAAAAGAAAGACATAAAAACAGTGATATCTATCACACAGATTGACCTCAACAATTATAACTGAGAAATTGACCTCATGGTTGTGCACAAATAATCATCAACAACTGATAAATAACGGGTAAACCAAACATACTAAGTACCAAATTAACTGTGAAATTGACCTCACAGTTCTCAGTTTAGAAAGGCCAAAAACCAAACCATTTCACATTCGTAAATAACTGTGAAACAGAACTCTCAGTTTTAGAAGTATGAAAAACATTTCACAGTTATTCACATTACAACCAACAACTGTGAAATAGACCTCACTGTTGTTCTATAAAAGAATGACATTAAAACAGTGAAATCTATCACACAGTTATGCACAATAACTGAGAAATTGACCTCAACAATCATAACTGAGAAATTGACCTCACAGTTGTGCACAAACAATCATGAATAACAGATAAATAACGGGTAAATCACACATACTAAATAGCAAAATAACTGTGTAATTGACTTCACAGTTCTCAATTTAGAAAGGTTAAAAAAATGTGATGATGTAATCCACCATAAAACACGTTAATTTTTAAGCAATGGAGACTACAGCAAGATGCAATCCACCAAAACCAAAAAGGAATAACAAAATGAGATTATGTATGTAGTTGTGGGAGATAGTAGAAAACTCATAATCATTAGTCGCGTGGCATCAAATAAGAACTACATTGGAAATTTGCATTTAATGGCATGTGAACAAGAAAACCAAAATCATGTCCAGAGTATGAAGTACAACTCATGTAGCAGAGTTAATACACTTCATTGTAGAGAAACAGAAGTCCAATAGACTTCCATGCTGGAATCATGTAAGGCTAAAGCTGAAGCTCGAACTGGATATATCCTTCAGATATACTCCCTCCGTCGCTAAATGAACGTTGAAAAAAAATCAAATTTTCTCTTGATCAAGAGTGACCTTGAAATTTTTTTCAACATTCATTTAGGGACAAAGGGAGTAGTAGATTATAACAATTTTATTTGTACAACGGATCTGATAAATTCATTTAAAAACTCTCAGTCTACACTTTCCTCTTTATATGTTGCTGATATATTTTCAGCAAAGGGAAAAAAATGATAGGCTACATCCATTCGAGACTAAAATGAAGAGGGTAAACACCAACCACTTCAAAGTAATGAACCATATATATATTTTTCATCGCAATAGAAACAGTTCACATGAGTCTGGTGAAACTGATCTCAAATCTCTAGGGACAAAGGCTAGTTGAGTAAAAAGTTTTAAGTGAGCGAAACCATCTAGCAGATGTCCCCTTTTGGCTACAGTGCAATTTGTTTTACATCTATAAACTGAAAACAAAGTTAGAGCTAGTTTAAAGCCACAGCAAACAAAACGACATTCAACAGAATCTCATATTAAACACATTTATACGCTTCTAAATATTGTAATGAGCATGCATTTACAGACCAAGAAAAGTTTAGCAAATAACAGAAATGGGTAAACTTAGTTCTCAGGTGAGGAATATATTTAACTTGCCTAATAAAAGTGCCAATAGAAGCCATACTCATAATTGGCCACTTTACATATAAAAGAAACTGTCAGTCGCCTAGATCTCCGAACTTCTGCTAAGCCAGTTCTCCAATCTTGGTGCTTCCAAAGGATTCCATGATCCTCTTCTTGCAAACATACACAATTTTTGATTGTTTCAACGCATCTAGTAAAGTTCGTAAAATGGGCATCAAAATACTTGATATATCCTAAGCAATCACAACCCTGTGAAAGTGGCATTTGAGCATAGCAGATCTTTAATAACCAGACAACTAGCGAGAGATATTAAATTTAACATGGGCAAATAAACACGGCAAACCCTCTTAAGAGAATGAGGGTTTTTTCCAAGGCCATCTTCCCAAGCATCGAACGCATTCTTTCTGTAATGCGAATCATTTGGATCACCATATGGCACCACCATCTCTACGATGCTCAACCTATGGGCTATGGGTCTTCGGCCTCAACTCCCATCAACATATGCAATGGAATGTATGACCAAGCCTTCCCTAGGAGTGAACCCAATACGAAAATTCCACTGCCTACAAAAAATCCAATTGATTACTTCACTCAGTATATATTGAATAAGAGACATAATAAGAAATGAAATTCTCATTCTCGTGTCAAAACACATAATTTACCTTTTGCCATTCCACATAGTGCCCATTAACACGGAAACTTGGTCCCTCAGTCTGCACAATTTGTAGTGGCTTCACATCACTGCGATCAACACCACATCGGGTTTCACTAGGAGTGTAGTTCCTCGAGGGTCGGTGGGGGTAGAGGCACAAGTTTACGATCTTCAAACTCCACCACCACCACCATATCTCCCTATTGAGGACCCGTTGGTCAAAGGAAAGGGGAGGTCCTGATTTCGTTTGACCAAACCCTTCACCCGAATTTTCTCTATCTCCTCCTCCTCCGTTCCCAGCATCTCTTTCCCTCCTCAAATTCCTAGCTACCACTGCAGCCTCACTAGCATCCGAAGCCCAATTAGCATCCCCTCTAACAAACAACTCGCTGCTGGAATCAGTCAGATTTGGGGGTTCCATTGTAATGAAATGGAGAATCAAAAGGATTGGAAGTAAACCCTAGATAGAGTTTTGGTGCGTGAGAGAGAAAGAGAGATCGGAAATACGAAATTGAAGATCAGAATTGAATTGCGGATAGAGAAGATCGGAATTGCGGATAGAGAGAGAAGGGGAATTGCGATTAGAGAGAGAAACGGAATTGGGAGGGAGGGCAGTTTGGTATTATGAAATATTTTAAAAGGAGTCAGGGGTTTATTGGTAAAATTGATTTCAATTTATGGATCCCAAGGTAGAATATGAAATGTGGTGTTTTTTTTTATAAATTTCACCTTTTAATAGGGAAAAAATCCCTTTAAATATTGGTTACAAAAAGTTCATTTCCCGTCTGAAAATTCTATCGGGAGTTATTTTTCGCCAGAAATTTAACAAAACCGACAGAAAAAAAACTCTTGGAAATCCATCAAAGGAAGTTGGCCGGCAATGCCAATGGACAAAATTGTTCCGAGAGAAATTTGAAATCCTTTGGTAATAAAAGTCCGTCGAAAAGTAAGGTCCATCAAAATGAGTTAGGTGGGATGAAGACGATAATTAACAAAAAGTACAAGGAACTCCATGCATATATAAAAAGTATAGGGTGAGAAAGTGAAATTTAAACGAATAAAGGCAAGAGTTTAATCCTGCCTTCCCCAAGTATTAGGGTGTGCTCCCGAGTCCAAATATGGAGGGGAAGGAAAGGAAAAGGGAGGAAATTTTTTCAATGATTTCCTCCCCAATGGTGCTTCCGAGTTTTTTAGAGGAAGGAATGGGGAGGAAATGGAAGGAAATAATGGTCTCATTTCCCTCCTACCCAATCCTCTCAAATGTGGGAGAAATTGGAAGGAAAGAAATGTTGTTAATGAAATTTGTTTGATCTTCCTATTTCACCTCTCAAATATGATCTCTCATTTTATTTCATTAAGGGTACAAATGTAATTTTATATTTTTTCCTTTCATTCCCCTTCCAACTCGAGAGCACCTAGAAAATAAATTAATTTCCTTTCCTCCCCCTCCCTTCCCTTCCCTTCCCTTTCCTTCCCTTTCTTTTCTCTCCATTAAAAACTCGGGAGCACACCCTTAGTTAAAACACTCCAATAATTGCTCCTCTTCTTTTACACTGAAATGAAATCAGAGAGATGTATTTGCACATTATTAAGTCATTAAATTACTATTATTTTTTGATTTTAATTAATGATTTCAAATTTAATATTTACTTTTTTATACTTCATTTCTAGGTCTAAGAAAAATACTTTTACTTTTAAAATAATAGATTAAAATATAGGTGTAATTACTAATGAAACTTTAAAAGTACTCCAGTTTGTTAAAAAAAATTTAAAATAGTTAAGAATAATGTTACTATTAATGTTGAATCAAATTAATTACCATAAAATGACCTTTTTTTTAAGCGTAAAATGATTTTTTTTAGCACCGAGCCGCTTCTTTGGGGACTAAAATGAGTTTTTGTTAATCCCCATATAATGACTTTAAAGATATACGGAGTATAGAATTTAGGAAAATTTGCATCAGAAGTACCCCAACTATTGGGGTACTTTGAATTTAATACTCAAATTTTTTATTTTATTTTTTTGCATTTGAAATACATAAATTACTTTTTTTTGTTGCATCATTGATATCTGGACTAACAACATTCATTTTTTCAGTTAAGTGGAAATGTAACGTGTATGTGACTTATTTTTTAAGGGTAAAAGAAGAAAATCAACTAAATTATAATTACAAAATATAAATGGTTCTAAGTATAAAATTAAAAATTTAAAGGTCAGTCCCAACCCAACTCATCTTCTTCCTCACAAAAACCTAATCTTCAAAACTAATTCAATTAATCAATTTCTAGAAAAATAAGTGACTCTTATAGGCCGCTCATATAATAATAAGGAAAAAAAGTGTTGTATATGACTCGATTGTAGGCAAGGAATCAGTAGGTTAGGCACACCAAAAGATGTTATTTTTAAGGTATTTAAATTTCGTATAGATGGAGTCAGTTTTGATAAAGGGACAATTACCCGAAGCAGATAAGTTAGAGAGGCTAAATGAGCTGAACTACAAGCGTTGGAGCTTGAAGATGGAATACCTTCTCACCATTGCAAAGGTATTCTATGTGCTATGTAATCCTTGTCCAAAGGAAAATGAAAATGATAAAGCAACCGAGGCACAGAAAACCGAGGCTGCGGAAAAAGTAAAGAAATAGAAGTCGGATGACTTCATTTGCCGATTCACCATTCTGCAAGCATTAAACAACACGTTGTTCAATGTGTTCCAAATACACAAGACCGCCACTGATGTTTGGTTTGCAATCAAACGAAGGTACGTCAATGAAGATGCTGGTAATAAATCTTTTTTGGTCAATAAATTTGTTGAATACAAGATGGTAGACTCGAGGCCTGTCATTGATCAAGTTAATGAACTCAATGACATAGCCATTGAATGTGCCGATGTGGGTGAACCCATTTCTGAGACATTCCAAGTTTCAACCATCATTGGTAAACTTTCACCTTCTTGGAAAGATTACCAAAAGAAATTGAAGCATAAGAAGAAGGCCATCTCTTTAGATGAACTTCTTCAAGGCATCCAAATTGAGACTGAAAGTCTCAAACGTGATGGCTCAATTTCTGAGAAAATTGATGGTGTAAACTATGTGAAAAATAAAAGTGTTGCCGGAACTTCCAAGGGAAACCAAGGAAAATTCAAACGGAAAAACAATTTTAAAAATGATGGAAAGGGTAAAGCTAAGAAAAAGCAGAAGAGTTCTTGTTATGTTTGTGGAAAAACAAACCACTTGGCTAAGAACTGCTATTACCGCAAAGGGCAACAGAAAGATGAACAAGCAAATGTAGTTGAGAGCAACTTCATTAGCATGCTTTCCGAAATCTGTCTAGTCAACAATGTCAACTCAGATTGGTAGATTGATTCAGGGGCTACATGTCATGTAACTCCAAATTGAAGCTTGTTCAAAATATATGAAGAAGTAAAAGAGCCGAAAGCTGTTTATATGGGAAATGCTTCTACAAGCGAGGTCTTGGGCATAGGGACCATTATTCTTCCCCTCACTTCGGGAAATACTCTTACATTGAAAAATATGTATCATATTCCCTCTATGAGGAAGAATCTTGTATCCATCTCTAAATTGGACGAAAATGGCTTTAAGGTAACCTTCCGCGCCTAACAAGCGAATATCACTAAAAATGGGACATTTGTTGAAAAGGGCTACATTAAAGACCAAATGTATTTATTGAGCATTGATAATAAAATTACCAGTTCTGCTTACTTTGTTGATTCCAATTTTAATGTTGAAAAGCATGATTTTTGGCATTCTAGATTAGGACATATTGGTATGAATGCAATGAGTCATATGATTAAATATGAGTATATTCCTAAATCTTCGACTATTTATTCTATGAATAATTGTGAATGTTGCGCTCAATCTAAGTTGACTAAAACATCTTTTAAAAGTGTAGTAAGATCAACTAGGTTACTTGAGTTAATTCATACGGATATTTGTGACAACAAAGATATTTTGACAAGAGGTGGAAAATGTTATTTCATTACGTTCATTGATGATTTTTCTAAGTTTTCATATGTGTGTTTACTTAGAACAAAAGATGAAGCTTTTGACAAGTTTAAAATTCTTAAAGCCGAAGTTGAAAATCAAACCAATCTAAGGATAAAACGATTAAGATCGGATAGAGGTGGTGAATATTTCCCAAACAAGATGATTTTATTTTGTCAACAAAATGAAATTGTTAGGGAATCATCAGCACCTAATACTCCACCACAAAATGGAGTAGCCGAGAGAAAAAATCAATCCTTAATGGAGATGGTTAGTGCCATGATTATACATTCAAAATTACCAATGAGCTATTGGGGAGAGGCACTATTAAGTTCTGTTTACATTTGTAACAGAATTGTGAATAAACATATGAAAACTCCATACGAAATATTTAATGGGCGTAAGCCTAATATTTCACATTTAAAGGTATGGGGTTGTGCTGCATATATTCTTCAATAAGCAAAGCATATAGATTTATGAGAATTAATGACACTCGTGTGTTTGAAGCTACGCGTGCTATTTTTTTATGAACATTTGAACATAAAAAGTGTAGACAAGGTAGATATAAACCATGAATTGTCAAAAGAACTTGAAGTAGAAAATGCATCAAGTTAACATGATAATGGTGATGCCATTGCTAATGACGAAAATTTAGACAACAATGAAAATGATGAAATAGTTGAGTTAAGGAGAAGCAAAAGACAAAGAATTGAAAAGAACCTTGGTCCTGGCATGTTTACATATTGTTAGAAGAGAATCCTAAAACTTTTCAAGAATCTATGTCTATGTCTGATTCAGACTTGTGAAAAAGAGCCATGGATGATGAAATCAAATCTATACTTGATAATGAAACATGGACTCTAGTCAATCCTCCTCCTAATACTAAACATATTGGTTGCAAGTAGGTTTTGAAAAAGAAACTCAAAACTGATGGTACTATTGATAAGTACAAAGCAAGATTAGTAGCCAAAGGTTATAGTCAAAAATAAGAAATTGACTATTTTGAAACATTTTCACCGGTCACTAAATTTACATCAATTAGAACTATGTTTGCTATAGCATCCGTCTATGTACTAGAGGTTCATCAAATGGATGTTAAAACAGCATTCTTAAATGGAGATTTAGATGAAGAGATTTACATACAACAACCCGAGTGTTATATCTCTAAAGGAGAAGAACATAAAGTATGTAAATTAAAGAAATCTCTATATAGACTTAAACAAGCACCACTTCAATGTACAAGAAGTTTAAGCAAGAAATTCAAAAGTTTGATTTTAAGAGTAGTAAAGTAGAAAGTTGTGTTTTTACTAAAGTTACTCTTAACTATAAAGTTGTTATAACTTTATATGTATATGACTTGCTAATATTTGGTTCTGATACTAATTGTATAAATGAAACAAAAAACTATTTAAAGCAAGTGTTTGAAATGAAGGACTTAGGTCCAGTAGATGTCATTTTAGGAGTTAAGGTGATCAAAAAGGACAAAACTTACATATTAACTCAATCTCATTACATTGAGGAAATATTAAAGAAGTTTAATTATTTTGATTGCAAAATAAGTAAAAGTCCTATTGACCCTCATATGAAGTTAGTTTCAAATAAAGGCGAGGCCGTAAATCAAGGAGAATATGCCAAGATAATTGGTAGCATAATGTATATGGTTAATCATACAAGACCTGATCTTGCATGTGCAATTGGCATACTTAGTATATTTACAAGTAATCCAAGTGAAGAACACTGGACGGAACTAAAAAGAGTACTAAGGTACTTAAAATTCACAATAAACTATGGCTTACATTACAAGTGTAATTCACCTATACTTGAATGTTATAGTGATGCAAATTGGGCATCAGATGTAACCAACTCCAAATCAATGAGTGGTTGGTTATTTACCATTGGAGGAGCCATAATTGCTTGGTCTTCAAAAATACAAACATGTATTGCTTTGTCTTCTATGGAATCTGAGTACATAGCCATGTCAATGGCTAGTAAAGATTTAATATGGTTTAGAAGATTTCTAAGAACCATACCATTTATTGATTCTAAGAAAGGAGCCACAACTTTGTATTATGCTAATCAAGCTGCCATATTCAATATAAAGAATGAGAGAATATCAAATCATAGCAAACACATTGCTATGAGATGTAATCATATTAGAGATATGGTTAAAAAGGAAAAGATAGCACTTGAGCATCTTCCTATAAATCAGATGTTAGCTGATCCACTAACAAAATCTTTATCAGGGGATAAAATTACAAAGGTCATGAGAGATATGAGACTGTTACCGGTCTAAACAATGTCTTAATTGAAACCAATTTTATCTTAAGGTACAAGTCATAGATTTGTCACCTTATGTTTAAAGTTAAAAGAAAATTCAATATTAGACATTGGTGAAATGGAAACTTTGATACATTTCGAGTGCATAACTTAAAAATAGTGGGGGTGTCACGATTTGAAAGTTTCATATCTGACCTATGCACTTTCATTACCACAACAAGATTAGGATGGATTCAAAATCCTTAATAGACTTATAGCTTTCGTAGAATGCGTTGTGGACATTCTCGATAAGTCTACTTATACAAGTAAAGAAGTGAGAGGCCGCTTCTTACGGATTACTCCGGTAAAATTCCTAGAGTACTTGTGAAAACCAGGATTAAGCACAAGGCCCAACTACAAGGTGCTGCCAAGATCAAAAGGAACATGAAATCATACATGACGAGAATATGTCTCCCTAAAGGTTTCACATTCAACCATAAAGTTTAAGGCTCGTCCACTTAATTGTTTTGTGTTATTATATGTAAATAAGTGGGGGATTGTTATATGTAGTAGTATTCACATATAATAATTGGTCATCTTCCATATTGAGTTTGTATAGCAACCTTTCATTCATGGTATAAAAGTCTCATTTTCATTTCTTCTCTTCTTGTGTCTTTTTATCCCACAAGGGATTACTAATAAAACTTGTGGAGCTAAACTTGGTATATAATAGCTAAGTTTGAAGAGTTCTCATGAGCTTACTTGAGCTTCCCTTTATTATGGGAAAATGTCAAGTATGACTTAAAATTTTGAGTATTATATTATATTATATATATATATATATATATATATATATATATATATATAAGAAAGAATTTAATTAATTAATTAATTTAAATATTAATTATTCTTAATACCGATGCGGGTATTAGGTGAAAGGAAGTAAACCAGTTTAAACGTTTTGGGTTGTGACTTTTTGAATGGACATTTGCTAAAGAGTATGACTGTTCTGAGAGGCACACCCGGATCGGCCGTTTACAAACAAAGGGCACGCCCGTGTAAATATGGAGCGGCCGTGCTAATATTGGTGATCCGGTCGTGCAAAGCATTTTGGAGCGGCCGTGCATCCGATAAGACTCGGCCGTGCAAATGTTAAAGGTTTGACTGTTCGATTTAAGTTGTGTCTGTTCAAGACAAACAACACTAACTCTATAAATAGGGCTGGACTCATCTGAACTAGAATATACAGAAATATACTGAGTTTATTACTTCCTTGAGTCTTTCTTCTTTACAAATCTATTCTTCGAGTCAAACATTTAAAGCTTCGATTATTGTTCCATAGTTATTAATTCAAAGAAGTGTAACTTTGATTAAGAGTGTGTAGGTTTTGTATCCTGGAGGTGAAATTCGTTGAGACTGTTACACCATAGTGAGACGAATTAAATACCTTAAAGATAACATCTTTTGGTGTGCCTAACCTATTGATTCCTTACCCACAATCGAGTCATATACAACAAAAAGATCATCAAAATTTTAACATGATCTCTTCAATCCCTCTTTATCTTCTTCTCTCCCGTCTCTATCTATCTCCTCTGTTTCCGGTGACCCCCAAGAAGAAGGAGACGGCGGAGGAGTGGTGGGGGAAGGATGAGGATGGGATGAGAGTTAAGAGGAAGAAGATGAGTAGGTTAGGAGGGGGATTAATTTTTAAAATCCTGAGTTGGCACTATACTTTGTCATCCTTCCGTCCAAACTGCCGTTAAATCTACCTATTTAACACGCTGACATCATAAAAATACTGAGTTGGCACTATACTTTGTCGAAACTTGTTGATTTGGAAATAAAAGGGGGTAAACCTGTGAAAGATTAAACTATAGGCACTTAAAATTGAAATATAAATTTACAAACACCCCCTTATCCCTTCATTAACCTAATACCGTATCATAAAACCAAAAAAAAATCTTCTTCTCCATTTCTCTCTCTATGTTGTCGCCCTTCTTCTTCTTAACCGTCAACAATGCAATCCCTCACTCCAATCTAAGCCACAACCCATGAGCCACCCTTCCTGCTCCCAACCCACCGTTGGCCCAACCTTCCCACGTTACTTTTCCCTCTCTTGTCAACCTTCCCACTATCATGGTCGCCACCTTCTCTCCACACCGCCATTCTTTTTATTCTCCTTCAACGCCCAACAAACAATAATCTTCTACCTTAATCTCTATCTCCCTCACGCCTTTGCCTCTTCTGCTCTCTCGCTCTCTTCTTCTTTCAAATTTAGATTTAGATTTATCTCCCTCCATTTCTCTCTATAATTTACGGATAGATGCAGACTAATCTAATGTAGACATGTCCAAATAGAACCGGGAACCGACGGAACTGGCGGGTAGAACCGGAACCGAGAATCGGCGAGAACCGGGAACCGTCGAAATCGGGAACCGAACGTAACCGGAAACCGAATTGAAACGGTTCGAATACGAATCCACCATATTGGGAACCGAGGAACCGGCGGTTCCGAAACCGGGAACCGGAACTCAATGTAAGTTAAATGTAATATTTAGCATTTATTTAGTGTTTGTACTTGTAGTGTAGTGTTGTTTTATTTAAATTAGACTAGAATTTAGATAATGTTGTAATATAGACTATAGAGGTATAGGCTTCTTTTGTCTACCCTTGAATTATAAAAGGAAAAGACTTGGTTGTCCCCCTCATTGTAATATTTTCAATTATATTAATAAAATTATAAGGGTGTCGCCCCTTTTTTCTAAAAATATTGTTAGAATTTTTATTCTATCTTTAATAATATATTAACCAAATTTTGTCCACTTCTCATTCTTTCCAAAAACATACTCCCCAAGTGAAAAAAAAAAAAAAAACAGATTAGTTAGCGTCTTTACTGTCCTAAGAGGTTTGGATTAAAAAAAAAAAAAAGTTAGATGGTGATGAAACCGGTGGAACCGTTGGAACCAGAACCGGCGGATAGAACCGGGAACCAGATTAATATGGTTCGAATACGGTTCCGGCTATTTGGGAACAGGAACCGGAACCATTTGGACATGTCTAATCTAACGCCCTAAAAGTCTCCACCAACAGAGTTGATTTGCGCCGACTATGATTTCGGCTTCTTTACCATTTTTCGACACCAATGGTTTCTGATTGTGTCCATTTTTTATTTTGTTTTTGAATATATGGGTTTCTTGGATTAAAGATTGATCATGGATCTATTGGGCATTGCATGGTGGAGATGAGTTGTTGAATTGTGAGTTTCATCATCTGATTTTTGAATTTCATGGATGTGGATGGGCGGCAAAGGTAGTGAGATGGGGCAGATGCGGTGTTTAGATGGTAGTGATACAGTTGTTGAATAGTGGTGACGGGTGGTTGAATGGTGGTTATGGGGGTGGCCGGATGGTAGGGGATGGGGGTTATTTGACTAATTATTATTTATTTTAAAATAAATTGACTAATTATTAAAAACTTTTAACTTTTACAATAAATAGTAATATAATTACACTTTTATGGTTATAAGTTAAAAAATGTTCATAATATTTTAGGTTTGGGTTATGAGTTTGTAAGGTAAAAGAAGGGGGTGTTTGTAACTTTTAACATTTCAATTTTCAAAATTATAGTTTGTTATTTTACAATTTCTCCCCTTTTATTTCTAAATCAACAAATTTTGACCAAATTAAAAGTCATGTCAGCGTGCCAAATAAGAAGATTTAACTACAGTTTCAACGTAAATGAGACAAAAGGATGACATGATAAATTAAGTACTTAAGTTAAGAACGAAATTGTAAAAAAAAATATTTTAGTGACAAATAGGTAAAAATGTTAATAGATCAGTGATGCTCCAAACTTTTCCTAGAATTTAATAGTTTCAAATATTGTTGTAAACCGGACATGTATACCACTTGGCCTGAAGAGGGTAGTAATTGGAATAACAAAAAGTACAAGTACCTCCATGCATAAATAAAAACGTGAGGGTAAAAGTTAAAATTAATCCATCTTAATTAGTGGCTGTCGTAATAAAACCCTAATCTTACTTAGCCCCAGCTGGTGCGGTGGTTGTCCAAAAAAAAAAAAAAAAGTCATCACATTTCTGTGTATCTGGGCTCATTTGCTTCTTTTCTCTCCATTTTCAGGTTTCCATAGTCACCTCATCTCTATCTAGTCATCAATCTCTGTGTGTGTTAATTTATGAGTTTTAGATATGTATTTTATGTGTATATATAGTTTTGATTTGATTAACATCATTTAATGTGTATCTTGTATATATATATATATATATATATATATATATAGCAAGTAAATCTATGTTGATACGATCTGATTTTAAGTTTGGAATTTGAAATTCTTATATTTAAAGAAGACTTAATTAAAATTCTGAAGTAACCATTTTCCTATACCATTTCTTAAAACTTGGTAATTCTTCTGTTTTAATTCAATGAAAATGGGGTATTTCTCATTAATTAAAAGGAAAATAAAATGGGGTGTTGCACATCTGAACTTTATTGATTCCTAGACAGCTTAAACTGTGACTTGCCAAATCCTGAGCTCTTAAGTATTACAGTATGTTTTACTAATTTTACTTCTATAAAAATGGGGTGTTGCACATCATGAACTTTATTAATCTTTTTTCTTTATGAATGAAATATCAGTAACCATGGATTCGCATAATCGGAACGCTAAAAGGCAGGAGCATTCTGGGGAACTTAATACTGATCATCCAAAAAGAGATAGAATCAGTTGTTTACCCAACGCGGTTCTTTGCATGATTCTCTCATTCCTTCCCACTAAATTTTCTCTGGCAACGAGCGTTCTATCTAAGAGATGGAACAATGTAGCGACTAGTACTCTATCAAATCTTGATTTCGACGCAGATCTAATGGTTCATAATCATCAAGGTGACATGGGCGTTTACGCTCATAAAATGAAATGCTTTGAGGAGTTTGTGAATCACGTACTTTCTCTTACTGATGGAAAGAATCTGGAAAGATTCCGTATTTCATGGTTCCAAGAGGCTGCAATATCTTGCATGTATTCATGGGTTGCTGCCGTTGTGGTCTATAATCTCCGTGAAATTGATCTATCTTCCTCTTTTTGCCATTCTATTCACCTTCCATCGAGGCTGTTTGGTTGCAAGACTTTGGTACTTCTTAAGTTACGTGGGGGTTTTATAATAGACCTTCCAACTCACGTAACCCTCCCAAACCTCACGACACTTCTTCTTGATTCAGTTACTTACTTGGGTGATATCTCATTGGAGAAGCTCATTTCGAGTTGCATCGTTCTTGAGGAACTCCATATAGTAAGGCAAAACTGGGACGGAGTTCAGGTTGTCAATATCTTTGCACTATCTTTGAAAAGATTATCCTTGTGGTTTAGCCTATTCCATGATCAGGATAACAATATTCATGGATACAAGACTTGCATAACTGCCCCTAATCTAGAGTATCTAGAACTCAATGATCACATAACGTTGGATTATGCAATCGACAGTATGCCTTTGTTAGTGGAGGCACGAGTAGATGCTCATCTAAGGCAGATGTGTGGACGCATTGGTTATGCTAAAACCATATCGTTACATGGCTGCAGTATTCTGGTAATTATTTTCTTCCCGCTTGCTTAAGCTTGTTTATAAGGTTTTTATGGTAAATAATGCATGTCTCTTATTTTATTCAAATTATTGCAGTCCTTGAAGAAATCCTCCAATATGTGTTTATTCTATAGCGTTACTCATTTGGAGTTAGGGATCACTGAAATAGATGCTTGGGATTGGCTGATACGCTTACTTGGAGGCACGCCTTTTCTACAAGTTCTAGTCTTTCCAGAGGTACGTATAGCTAGCGTGATTAATTGGCAGCTTAAACATATACCTACATGTTGGATATAAACAATCTGTGTAATTAAAATATTTTCTCAAAAATATAAACAGATGTATATTCACAACTTTAGTATAACAATACGTAACTTCAAACTCACGTATTTCCTCATAAATATTTTGTCAGGGGCTCGTGAAGCATGATTCAAAACCTTGTTATCACAGAAGAAGAAAAGGAACATCGACGACCAGTATGATTAAATGGAATCCGCCTCAGACCTTGCCTGGTCTTCCATCTAGTCTGGAGGAAGTTGTGATAAGAGAATTCAAAGGGGTGGAAAATGAAATGGATTTGGTTATGTATTTGCTTGATCAGGCTCGAGCTTTGAAGCAGATAACGATTTATTTCGATCTTGACGAGGAGGACGATTCAAACTCTCGGATGGAGATGGTGACGGAAGAAATATTGCAGTATCCAAGACGCTCAGCGGCTTGCCAGATTAACTTCATCGGTTGAAGGTGTAATACAACTGATCATTTCTTCAAATTTGATATTTTGCTCTTATTGGTTTGAACTTTGAGACCGCAGATTTTAATTTTATTTTTTTTCTCCCTCCTTTTACATATGATCATAACTGTTCTCATGGTTAAATTAAGATTAGGTTATTTACGAAAAATTATATTGGGAGACGGAGGAATTACTGAAAAGTTGATTTTTAAACAATTTTAGCTGCAAATATTGGTCAGTATTTTTATTATACACCTCAGAGATCATTCTGCCAGTAATTATTGACTAAAATGGACTACTAATTTTAGAAAATACTGATGGAATGTTTTGGCAAGTTATTAGCTTGTAATAAAATGTACCAATGGTTTGACAAACTAAGGATTCCGCCGGTATTGGTGTATTTACCAACGGAATGTGGTAAATTCCGTAGTCGACACACCACATATTAAAATATACTAATATGATACTACTCCCTCCATTACGGTTTAACATTTTTTTTTTTAACTTTTTTTTTTAATCGCAGTTTAAAATTCTTACTTTCCTTTTTGGTATATTCCAATTTAAGGTTTTTAGTTACTTTATTTCCTAATTTATTTCCTAAAATGAACAATTGAACCCACTTGCTACACTCACAATAACAACTCATTTTCTATTCTCTACCAACTTTCTCTATTCTACTTTACTTTTCATACTCGCAACATTTATTTTTCCTTAATATTCGTACAAAATCAAACTGTGAATATTAAACTTGAACGGTTTTACTAAATGTATCAATTTCTTGCCTATGTTTTCTTCTCATACTTTCAGCTTCACCACCTTGACACAATTTAACACTTGTCTTTGTCCATCATCATGTCAAGTTCGGACTTTTTAGAAAGGGGAGATATTAATATTGAAAAATATAAAAAAGTCTCAAGTGTATTTTTTATTTTAACATAAAGATCCTTGATTTAAAATTTATGGTAGGATTATCATTTTACCCCGCCCCCATCAATACGAGCAACAATTATGAAAGATTAAAAGCGATCAATTATTTAATCTTTCATAAATGGGTATCCCATATCGGTGGAAAGACGACATAGTAAAAAAACAGTATTACCCTTAATAAATGGTCAAACTAAACGAATAGAGCATAAGTCAAACTGACCTGCCATTCGAACCCCGGATCCTAAAGTGAAGCCCAAGAGTAAACACTGTACATGACACTCACTTTATATGGTGGTTATAGTGCAGTGTCATTGCTTCTCTAAATTTACCATAGAGAAGTACACAAATGAAGCAAATATCTGTAGAATACAATATCAAAATCATGTCTCAAGTTTAGGCCACTTGGGTGCATATGCCACTGTTTGTGTTCATGGCTCGACTCCTTAAATGACAATCCAAACAACCTTAAAAACTGCAATGTACATTAGATGAGCAAAACATATGCATGCTTTTGTGTTCCAGACCTAGCAGTGTAATCAACTCTTCAGGCTCCAATGCAGGAAAAACCAGCACCATCTTAAGCAATTTTGACTTCAGAAACCTATCTCAGCTGGTAGCAAAGAGCTTCACAAGTTGACTTCTCTATGCCCTTAAGCTTTCATCTCATGGCATTCTGTTTCTCCGTCTTCATTTATTTCATCAGCCTCCGTGCTCTCTGAAGCTCCTACCATCTCATTCTGGGGCCTTATACTTGCTTTAACCAAGTCCTGGACCTGTTTATTACTTGCCGGAAGCACCTTCTTCAATGACTTAACATAACCTTCTACTTTTTCAGTCTCCCCATTCGCACTAAGCCATTGTACTATCTCTGAAACAAGCCTAGGATTCGGCTTCCATCCAGAATGTCCTTCTGCTACTGTCAGAGCTTCCTCCATACATTTCAACGCCTTCTCCATATTCCCATGATTCAAATAACCTAAAGCAATGATAGCCCAGCTGTTGGGTGTTGGAGTTTTTCCGGTCTTAATTATACTCTCAAGCGTTATTTCTGCTTTTGTAAGAAGTCCTCTACGAGAATAAGCGAGGAGGAGGACATTTGGCACCCTAAAGTCAAACGTGCGGCAAGTTGACTTCCATTCATCGAGCAAGTTCTCAGCTTTTTCAAGCTCGTTAAGCTTCACCAACATGCTCAGCATTGTTATATAGTCCCTGTTATTTTGCTTCTTACGAACACCTTTCTGGAGATCCCACACTCTCATTACCTGTTCAAGATTCCCAAGTTGAGCATGGAGAGTAATCAAGTGATTGTAAGCTATACAATCTTTACCAGCATTTTCTTCTACTTTCTTTACGAAAAAAGCGGCTTTGTCTGATAGATCAGCTTTTATGTAAAAGTTGGCCACCATAGAATAAGTGGTCCAGTCCATTGAAATATGAGGGAGGCTCTCCATTTCCTTAACGAGCTTCTCCATGCTATCAAAATCGGACTTTTGCCCGTAATAGTTTATGCACATTCTGTAGCTTAAGTTATCAGGTAAGACACCATCCTTTTTCATCTCCGCTAGCAAGTCCGGGAGTTTCTCATTTTGGTCCAACCGTGAATAGAGGCACATCAAATTACTATACCCCACGGGATTAGAAGCATAGCCCATCTCCTTCATCTTCTGAAAATGGGAAAGTGACTTATCAAGAAGGCCTTCTCTGACATAGCAGTTTAAAAGAGCCCCATAGGTCTTCTCATTCTTTTGTTCCTCGGTCAACTCATTAAAATAGGTCTCTGCAGCATCCACTCCACGTATCATCCCTATAAGATCCAACCGTACAGCACTAGCGGCAGTAGAGAATGGATAGACAGGTCTGCTGCTCATCCACTCAGAAGCCTGCTCTAACACGAACATAATTCACAAATTAGACAGCTTAATAGATATCAAGGTCAATAATCATGATTCAGAAATCAAAAGGCATGCACATGAGAATTGAGTGAATCAACTGAGGCAGATAATCAGAATTACCAGCACTGCACTAAAAGTTAAACGAGAATGCCAAAGCTACTTTTGTTACAGAAAAATCAAGTGCAAGCCAAATAGCCAATGGACAAAAAATTATCTACTTGTAAATGTGTCTTTACTAAGACAAAGTTTATCACAGAGAGCAACATAAACTTGATTGGCAATCTAGACAAGCAATGCAAAGGTGCCATGAAACGAGAAAAAGTATAAGTGCTTGCCATTTGAGTTCAATGATCAAGATTGGACATAATTAACTACGAACTATTTTTCAAGTGCTTGTAAATAAGTTTTCACTCAGCGGGAGTTTCTAACAGAGGGAACTACAAGCGTGAAAGAAAATGTAACACGTGATAACAAGACTCCAAGCAAGAAAGTTATAAGTGCTTGCCAGATGGCGTGCAAAGTCTTTGCAAAAATAGAAGCATGCAGTAGAATTCATGTAATAAATCTTATAATGAATAAGGCCGATTAGATTAAGCCAGCTCACAACCCCCAAATTTTTACAACAAGATATCAGGCTTCATGAGACTCCTTTTTAACAATCCACGTAATCAAACAAACACAAACACACACAAGGGGTACACTTTCTATACTGGAAGTCAACTCAGGACAATATCAAATAACTGTTTTCATACATAAACTATGTTATCAGTTATAACATTGACAGGTAACGTGTTATAAATCTTTGGTCAAAGTTTAATCAAGTTGACTGCAAAAGTCGAAACATAACCTTCTTGTGGAGCAGAGAGGATCGGGGAAGTATAATTTTAAGAAGTGATAAAAAAAATGCATATTTTGCCTAAACGAAATCCACCATACAGCAATTGATGAGGAGTTTCAAATTCCAATAACAAACGGAATAGCATCCCCAAGAAGCCACAGTCATCACCAAAATCATCACTCTTCTGAGAGGGTGAGACAGTAAAAGGATCAAGATTTCTTGGAGATGCTCAAGAAAGAAGGCTAACTTACAGTACATGTGTAAATACAGACTTTACTGTCCCACCCAATAAAATCAATAAGTCTCTAGCACAATTAACTGAAACAACTTACTTGTTCTTGACTATACTCCCTCCGTCCATAAATGTTACTAAAATTGAATGCGCGAGAATTAAGGAAAAAGTAGTATTGTGAGTATGAAAAGTAAAGTAGTAGAGAGAAAGTAGGGTAGGAAATAGTAAGTGAAATGTTGTTGTGAGTGTGGCAAGTGGGTCCCATTGACATTCGGGATAGTAACATTTGTAATGGAACACCCAAAAGGGAAAGAAACATCTGTTATGGGACCGAGGGAGTGTATAAGGTGTTCAATCCTAGTTGAGTGCCACTCAAAAAAAAAAAAAAAAAAAAAAAGTCAGCTCTGATTGTAAAAAATGAAAGGGGAATTTGTTAAACAAAGGGAATTCACTAGAAATGGAATTTGGACCAAAACCAGGCATCTCCAAAGTGACTCAACCGCATAAAACTCATACCTAGGTCCAAATTCTTAAACTCGTTACAGGATTTGACAAGCATTCCAAAGATATATTCTGACATCAGCCCAGACCGTATTTTTGCAATTAAAATGAATCTGTGTGACTGTACATCTTTGATAAATAAGGAGACGGATGGTTATGATGGCTCCAATTAACAGATTACAACAATTTCACAAATGAAAGAGTCTAAAATCATATATTCATAAATGTGAGCATTAATTGAGACAATAGATCGAACAAGTGGTGGGCATAGAAAAACAGGGAACCTGGAGAGCATGAGAGAACTGATTCTTGCGGCGAAGTTCGCGAACAAGGCTGAGAGCTTGGGATTGCTCGATAATTCTACCCTTTTCGACTATCTGATCTAAGAATGGAATGACATTTTCTTCAGGGTTTTTTAGAGCGCTAATTCTTCGAAACAGATTGAACTCAGTTGCGCCTTCAATTTCAGGGAGATTACAGTAGCTTCTTCTAATCGAAAAGGCCTCATTGCTCTTCGAAAGATTGGATCTTAATCTGTTTCTGAGAATGGTAAACATCTCGGAAGGTGATCGGTGATACGATGACAGCGCCGCCGTTCAGTTTAGAGGTTTGAAGGAAGGAGATGGTTTGGGGAAAAAATTCGAGGGTTTGAGAAGGGTTTATTGAAGTTGAAGACAGAAAATGGGCACAACACACCTGGCAACTTCTTCTTTTTTTTTTTTTTTTTTCTCATTTTCTCTTTTTGTGAATATTAATTAAAATGAATAAATACTCTTTATCCATTTGGAAGTAAATTTTTATTTTAATTAACAGATTATGATCAAATATTAAAGCCAAAATTTTAAAAAAGAATGCCTTTTTTTTTAAGATAAGAAAAAAAAGGATTTTTTTTTTAATTTAGAGCGTTCATCTCAGCGGTATTGAAACTGCATATTTCTTCGGCTTCGTCGGCCCGTTGGCGCCTTAGTTTACCTTAGTTTTTTTCTATAACGCCTTAGTCTCGACATCTCCGACTGCATCAGATCGATTTCCGACGAATAATCGATTTACTCTATTGTCAATCAGCGAAATTGGAGATGAAATCATTATAGGTTGAAATATATCTTCAAATCCGGCAACTATATGAATCAATTTGTTTGAAAATTGTATTGACATAGATGTCGAAGACCATGATAGAATTTCTAATTCTCCTCTTCCCGTTGGTCAATCATTGTGAAAGAGTGTTAGCGTCAGTGTAAAAAAGTGTCAATACACGTCTAAAAAACTGTCAGTGTACGACATAAAAAGTGTCGGTGTAAAATAGTGTCGGTGTTAATGTAAAAAAGTGTCAGTGCAAAAAGTGTCAGTGCATTTATTATTAAATGTCAGTGTAAAAGGTGTCAGTGTTAGTGTAAAAAAATGTCAGTGTGAAGAGTAACAGTGCATGTATTATTATGTGTCAGTGTAAAAAAGTATCAATGTTAGTGTAAAAAAATGTCAGTGTAAAAATTATAAGTGCATGTATTATTAAGTGCAAGTGTAAAAAAAATGTCAGTATTAGTGTAAAAAAAGGTCAGTGTTAGTGTTAAAAAAATGTCAGTGTAAAAGAGTGTCAGTGCATATATTATTAAGTGTCAGTATAAAAGAGTGTCAGTGTAGAGTAAAAAAGTCTCAGTGCATAAAAAAATGTCAGTGAAAAATGTGTCATTGCATATATTATTAATTAAGTGAAGTGAAGTGTAAAAATGATTTTTCCTTAAGCTTGGAAAAAAAACCACTCCCTCAGTCTTTTTATTCGAAAAGGCACAAAGTTGATATTGAACGAGAATTAAGAAGAGTGTATAGTGAAATAAGTGTTGTGAATATAAAAAGTTATGTATAAAAGAGAAAGTATGATAGAAAATAGTTAGTGGATAGTTATTGTAATCATTACAAGTGGGTCATATGAATAAAAAAGTATTAAAATGTTTTCATTTTAGGAGTGTGCCTTTTTAAATGAGACACCCAAAATAAAAATTTGTGTCTTTTCGAGTGTGATGAAAGGGAGTAGTTTTTTATAAGACCAACTCAATATTAAATTTAAATGAATAAATACTTTTTATTTTGATTTGAGCATGAAAGTTTTTCATATCATTTTTCGTATGTACATTTTAATAAAAAAAAATTATTATTGTGATACTATTAACAATAATATCAATATCAAAAGGTAAAAAATTATTAAAATTGTTCAATTTGTGTAATTTCTTAATAAATTTCAGTCGAGTATAAGTTTATCTGAAGTATTCTAAAAAAAATATGCTTATAATAATATAATAATAGATATTCCCTCCGTCCCGACTCAAGCTTCACTATTTTGATGTTGGCACAAAATTTAAGAAAAATGTTGAGTGGAAAATGGTTGTGGGAGAGAATAAGTGAGTGGGTAAGACAAGTGGGACCCATAATTTAAATGTGTGAGGGAGAAAAGTTAGTGGGTATGATAAGTGGGACCCATAATTTATGAATGTGAGTATGAGAAGTGGGATATGTATAATAGAATATTACTCCCTCCGTCCCAGACCATAGGTATATGGGGTGGATTTCACGCTTCTTAAGATTTTTTAAAAAAAAATGAATAAAAGTTAAATATGGGATAGGAAAAGTTGTTAAATGTGTGGTAGGGAATAGGAGAAAGAATGTAAAAGTTAAATATGTGGTAGGGAATAGGAGAGAGAATGTAAAAGTTAAAAATATTTAATAGGAGAGAGAATGAGTGAGAGGAATAGTAGTTAAATGTGTGGTAGGGAATAGGAAAGAGAATGTATAAGGGTATAATGAATGGTTTTTTTTGTAAATATATGGAGTTGATAAGAGTATAAATATATTCAAAAACTTGTCATTTATGAAAATGAACTCTTGGTCTGGGACGGATCAAAACGGAAAGATGAACCCTTGGTCTGGGACGGAGGGAGTAATAAACCTTTTTCATTTTAAGAATGGTGAAGCTTCTACCGGAACACCCATTTGAGTAAAAGGTGAAGCTTCGAACGAAATGGAGCGAATATACAGTAAATGTACTTATGCCTATGCATATTTGCTATTAAAATTTGCTATTAAAATTGTTTAATTCTATCTAGTAACTTTTTAAAATAATATCTTAAACTAAAAAGTAAAGAGGGTCAGTTTATGAGTTTACAAAAATATACTCCCTCCGTCCGCTTACAAAGTTCACACTTTCTATTTTGGGCGTCCATTTACAAAGTTCACACTTTGTTTCTTTCCTAAAAAGAAAACCTTAAATCACTATTCTCTCCACTCATTCTCTCTCCTACATTATTTTAATACTCACAAACCATTATAATTTACTATTCCCTCCACTCATTCTCTCTCCTATTTTATTTTCACACTCACAACACTTTCAATATAATACTCCCTCCTTAATTAACGTGTAAACAGTAAGTGTGAACTTACTAGGCGGACGGAGGGAGTAAATAATATTTAACTAAAATACTGTAGTATATTGTTTTCTGTTACAAGTTGCAATTTGGAGATAAATCACTGTGGATCCACAAACATTTAATTAAAAGGGTACAATCACAACAGTTAATATTACAATGCCCACGACTCACTTAATGAGTGATTAATTGTTTATTTTTACTGTTAAACTTGAAATAATTAAATAAATCAGTCCATGATGAACAATAGGTTCTCGTTCTAAGCAGACTGACTCCGGGAAGAAAATGTCTGGCCATATTTCCACGACGAAGGAACAACATTGAGATAATTTCTGATCTTCCCATCAACCAAACGGAGTCGAAAAGACAGTATTTGATTTTGAAGGTTAAGATTGCTTTGCCAGTTTGCTCCCCAGTTTCTGCGCATCGGCACCCATGTTCTTGTCCTAGACCCCCTTATCCAAGCATTCTTAATGTCTCCACTCCCTCCAACGTTAGAAATCATCACCATGTTAAAGCTTGAATGTCCCTTTAGTGTAAATCGAACCCCGCCTCTCCTTCTGCATGCCACTCTACAAACAAATAATTCAAATTTTATTTTTAAAAAAATTCTTCACATATTTTACATTTTAAAGTTTTATAATATAAACATGTGTTGGATCCGCCTATATATGTATGTACCTTCTATAGAGTACAGGAACGATGCCTTCGTTTCCATTTCGTGCTATGCGAAGGAAGGAGGGCATTGACATGTCAAAGTGTTGTCGTGGGAGATTGCACCACCCTCCGTTATTATTGGAAGGGCAAAAGTTAGTGGCGGTTACGGTAACTACACCTCCACGAATACACCATTTGGGATCAGTCTTGAAGTTGCACATCACCTGGTAGCAAGCGCCGCATGCCTCTCCTCCTCTAAAGAGGGCGGCACTCACTGCTGTTGTATGCACTCCAAAACCAGCATGGAAGGTGTTATCGTACCCACAAGCTCCCCCTATATACACATCAATTATGGCACCAACATTAATAAAAAAGTTTGATGAAATCAAGTATATAAACAATATGTTTTTTAATTATGACACTTATTACGAGACAAAGTGATCATCGGATCAGATTGGATCTTACCGAGAGAGGTAGGGTTTTGATCGGCACCATAAAAAGTTGCATGACTATTAAGCCAACCAGCACAATCAATACCTTGAAAAACAATGCCAACAAACAAAAGATGTAGCCAAAAAAAAACATTAATAATAGCCATTTTTTTTTCTCTTGGTTCAAGAAATATATAGAAGGAATGTGTTGTTTCTTGTTTTCCTTCACTATTTATAGAATAAGAGGTGAATGAAAATTCTTGCCAATTACATTACATAAGTAACGCGGTTGTCGGTGAATAAAATTTAATTTGAGTGGAAATGAAATGAAATGAAATGAAATGAAATAAAAACATTAATGGCAACGGCCTAGGGAGACTTTTTTAGTGTAAAGTGTTTGTTCACGATGTGTCTAAGGGTACGGAGAGGTACCTTAGTTTATATTTTGAGGTAAATTATATACTCCTTCCATCCCGCTCCAAATGTCTCAACTTTTCATTTTGGGTGTCTCATTTAAAATGTCTCAACCCAAAAAAGGAAAGTTTTTATTATTATTTCACTCACTCATTCTCTCTCCTACTTTACTTTTACACTCATAACATTCTCTCTCCTAACTATTCCTCCCACTCATTCTCCCTCCTATTTAATTTTTCATATTCACAACATTTAAATTTTTTCTCTTTCCTACATCACTTTTCTTAATTCCCGCGCTGAACCCATTTTGAGACATTTCGACCGGGAGGGAGGGAGTATAATGAAATTGAGGAGAGACAAACAGAAAGCATGGGCATGTGCTAACTCTTAACTGATTATTATTCCAATCACGTGTCGGTGTGATTATCATCCTCCCCCTGCATTATTCATACAATCCCCTTAGTTACGGTCCGGTGGATCGGTTGGTTAATGTGAATTTATAACAGCTTCATCATCAATCTATTTTGATGGATGGATGAGATTATTTTAATATTTTCATTTGTTTTTGAAATTAATGGATGAGATGAATTTAATATTCAATAGGCCTTTCAGTTTTTATATTAATCTAAGCCGCAAAATTATGCGAGATGAAAGACGCATGTATGTGAAGCGTTGCAGCGATCAAAAAAGGTTTCGGACCATGTTGAGGTATGTGGCAAGTAATCATACAACTTAGCATTGTTGTGTGTGGTTTGGTTTGGTGGTTCGGACTCGCGGCTCGGTTTGGTGGTTCAGTCAATCGGTTTAAACCGCGATTTGGTTTGATTTTGTTCGGTTCGGCTAGGTCTGGAAGGTTCAGACCATGCACAAATCAAACCGAACCATAAGATTTACCAATATTTGAGAGAGAACCGAATCATTCATAATACTTGAAAATCAAATCAAATCGTATAATTTGGCTCTTAACCAAACCACTTACGCCCTCACCCTAAATGCCTCAAAAGAAAGAAAAGGTTATTGCAACATAACGTTTGGGCTTTATTCATAAGCCCATCAGCTAGCCCAACCAGGGGCCTCTATATATTCTCTGTTTTGGGCCATTTGTTGACACTTCATCAGTTTTTGTTTTTTTTTTTTTTTTTTTTTTTTTTTAAGGAACACTTCATCGTTCATTAGTTCTTTGAGAAACCTATAAATATAAATTTAGGAGCTATTTTATTTTATTTTATTTTTGTGTCCATTCTTAACTTTGTAAGTCCTAAAAACATAAAAATTAAAAAGAATGACAAGTGATAGATTGTCGGGGACATGAAATTGTTGCTTCGGCGAGTTTCTTATCCAGGGGTGAAATATGGTCGGTCCACATTATTAAGGTTGTACACTTGTACCGTAAGATTAATTGAACAATACTCCCTCCGTTCCATAAAAGGTTACTCATTTATTGTTTTGCGCAAAAAATAAGAAATAATGTTATTAAAGAAGGAGTTGTGAGTGGATAGGAGAGAGAAAGTGGATTAGAGAACAGTAAGTGAATATTTGTTGTGAGTATGAAAAGTGGGTCCCATAAATAAAGAAGTATTAAAAAAAAATTTAAGAAGTGACTTATAAATGGAAGATCCTAAATAAGAGGTAAAATTTTATGGAAAGGAGGGAGTAAAATTTTATGGAAAGGAGGGAGTACTCGGAAAGTTAATTAGTTGATTGCTTTGTCTACTTAAGGATATTTTTTTCCTTCCTCCATATCATAGCAAACAATCATACTGGTTAATCCATTTGCACCTTTTTCTGGTCCACAACATCAATGACCAGGGGCGGATCCAGGGGGGGGGGGGCACTCGCCCCCCCCCCAGCGGCGGAAATGCAGTGGAAATTTTTTTTTTTTGCCCCCACCATATTTTTGTTATATATGTATATATATAATTAACTTCAAGATTAACACCAGTGAGTGGTGTGATTCAGCGGTAGAAGGGGTGAAGTTAAAGCCTTTGGTGCTTCCTTTCAAATCCATGTTCGAACCCTGCTACCTACATTTTCAATTAATTTTATTTGTCTTCCATCTTTGCTATTCTTTCTCTTAATTTCCTCACATTTTTTCAATCTTAATTAATTCGTTAGGCTTTTCCCATTTTTTTTGTTTTTGGTCTTTCTTCCTATTATCCCAAGTTTAATTAGCAAATTTGAATTTCTTTTTTGTACGAGTAATATATTTTAATAAATTGTTTGCGTTAAATACTTCAACATTATTTCAATTGTTCTTTGAATTATTTACTTTTATCATTTTTGTTAACTAAAATACATTGTATTTCATGAATCCGACCCATTTTTTACTTGTCCGACCCGAAAAATTTTTTTCGGGGGCGCTGCCCCCGAACCCCCGTATAATCTTGCCCCCCCCTCTGCCAATTCCTGGCTCCGCCCCTGTCAATGACCTAACGGTCCTAACCCTACCATTACTAATAACAACTTTCTTTTTTAGCCATTCCGGAATGTTCTCAAAAAAAAAAAAAACGTGGTGATATAAACATGTCAATCTCGTTTCGTTTCGTACCGGCCGATATGTTTCGTTACGATCAAAATCGGTACAAAACATATAATGCGCCGTCCTGTTTTATGCATCGATCTGAATCAAACTGTATCGGCTCGTATCGCCTTGAACCGGACCCTACCGGCCCGTGCACACCTGTTCAGCGAAATGGAAAAAAAATATTTCTTAAATTTTAAAAGATCCTTTTAAATTATTATTATTTTTACAATTTTTGAATATAATCATAAATTTTATTTTATTAAATTTATATGAAAGATGTGTTTTATTGGATTATGAAAAAATATGTTAAATAACTGTCAAATGTGTAATTATATTATAAATAATTAAAAATAAAATAAAAAGTGCGATAAACCCGATACGATATATCGGTATATTCCGATGATACCAGTACATACCATTTCAGTGAGCGAACTGGTGCGCTTGCCGGTACGAAATTAACTATACCATTCCATGAGCAAACTGGTGCGCTTGTCGATACGAAATTAACTATAGTACATAACCATCCAGTGAGCAAACTGATGCGCTTATCGTTACGGAATTAACTTATAGCTAAGGGCTCTCATTATTTGTTCTCTTTTTTTTTTTTTTTTATTTTTTTGGCGAAAAGGGCAATGCCCCCTAAATTTTATTGAAAAATAAAAATTACAATAAATAAAAGGAAAAGCATAAAATAAAATAAATAAAAAGGTCAATCAAATTGCCTTTTAGGAAATCAAGGCCTTTTAGGCTTAATAATTTTTGATTTAGCTTTCGATCCAGATTTTCCTCGTCTTCCTTTAACCTTTTGAAAGCCGTCTTCTTCATCGTAATAATCTTCAAAATTATCGCTGTCAGCCATTGGAGCCGACGGGTCAACATGAACTCCTCCAATAATTCCCCCATAAGTGCGAGCATCATGATATGCCGAAGGAGAAATAGCAGAAATACATTCCGATTCCGAATCGCATTTATCCCGAATGGATAGAGCTTCTTTGAGGTTTTTTGGGTTTATAAATTCGGGATTAAAATATTTTGGATTTGGCATACGAGCAGTAGAGGGACGAAGGTTAGGAGCTGATGATGATGAGGCTTGATATTGCCGAACCTTTTCCCGAATTAAGTTCATATCAGTTTCTTCTTTTTCGGTAAGAACCAAAGATTCTCCATGCACATCCCCAGTTACCAAAGAATCAACAACATTGATAGCCAAAGTCAATTTTGAATTAGGCAAAATAATCCCAGGTTTTTCGACAATACCCAAAGTGGAATCCGTAAATTGCTCAAACCTTGCTGAATCTGAATCCATTAACATAGCAGTTCCATCTTTTTCGCTAGATACCAAAGAATCACCAAGCTTTTGGGCCAAATTCAAATTTGAATTAGGGAAATCGTTCCCAGATTTTTCGGTAGACAAATTCAAATTTGAAATAGGCAAATCATTCTCAGATTTTTCGGCATTACCTAAAATGGATTCAGAAAATTGCTCAATCATTGCCGAAACTGATCCTTCCTCCACGATAATGGTTTCAATGTTAGTGTTAACCGAATCCGGGTTAACCCGATGGACCCCCTCACAAGCCGGGTCGACCCTTTTTTGAGATGCCTCTCCATCACCGTTCACTGTGCCACCATCCACCACCACCGGCGAACTCGTCGTCATCTCTTTGGGAGATGGTTCTTTAGGAACCCAAGAACCTTGAGCATTTCCATGCGGCAAAGGAGGATTACCCACAGAAACCTTGAGGTTTATTTCATCAACCTGAGAGGAGAGGTTCTTCATTCTTTTACGGCAATCCTTCAACTCATGGCCAAGTAACCCACATCCCTTACAATAAAGAATGTTTCCTTCAAACTCTATCGACTGATAGAAACCTTTATCATTGGACTCTCCTATCCAGACCTTCGTAGGTAATGGTTTAGAGACATCAACTTCCACACATATCCTAGCAAAGCTAGGGTGTGTAAACGCCAATGTACGATCATCAGCCCTTAAGAAATGTCCCAAGCCATTGCCGATACGATCTAAATATGCAGGTGCAAAGTAATGAAGTGGTAGTTTGGGTAAGCGAATCCACACCGCTACCATTGGACAATCAACTCTAAAAGAGAAATCCGGAGACCACCTGAAAGAACGGTACATGGAGTTGTTGATCATATGCGATTCCTTTGAGAGAGCACGTTTCAAATCCTCTTCTGATGTTAGATAGACCATTACGTGTCTCGGATCCATCAATCCGATGATGAACAGACCTTTAAGCCGCCACGCATTGGCAATGTGATCCTGGATCACACGAAGGTGGGGACGTCCTGCAGAAAACTTCATAACAATAGTGAACTCTAGTTTCTTCTCCGCTACACTAATCTCTCTTGGTGTGAAGATTACCACCGGCACATCATTCACTCTTGTTGCCGGCCTATGAGGTAAAGTAACACCACCAAGAGGAGGAGTCAAAACAACATCCTTCTTTGATGAAGATGAAAGGGGAGGTGCCAATCCATTCACCGCCTCCGCATAAGAAGGAGGTGGAGGGGGAACCCCCGAGGTGTTGTCCGGTGGCATAGCCGCCACCAGCGACAAAAGCTAGAGAGAAAGAAAACTATATTTTTTGAGCAAATTACTCAAGTTAACTAAAAAAGATATAAGTATTCATGATCAATTGCGACTCTCATTATTTGTTCTAATCTGGCATATTTATAAAACTAAAGACTATTATTTTCAATATTCAAAATCCAACCCTACCAATAATACAAACATATTTGTACAAAAAATCACTAGCAATATTACTTATGCACAACAATTTTCTGGTCCATCAATACCAAATAAACAAACTATTCAAAACCCCACACACACACACCATTACTTAGCAAACATAGTTAGCTAAATACCTCATTTACAATAGAAGAACATGATCTCTTAGGATACAATTTTCTTCAATAATCCTATAATCAAACTATATATACATATAAATAGGTTATACTTATATATGTACTCCCTCCCAGTCGATAATGCCTTAGCAGTTTGACTTTTTATGAAGATTGACCATACAACTACGAGAAATTGATATATTATAATTAAATTTTAAAACTTTTAATTGTTTGTGTTGTTAGTAATAAATCAATAACAACTTTTAAAATTTCATTAAAATGTTCTAATTTCTCGTTATTGTATGGTCAAACTTCATAAAAAGTCAAACTGTGCGTATTTCTATGGGACTGAGGGAGTATGTACCTAATCTATCTCCGTACACTCACAAGTCCACCCATAAAAGAAGAAGCTATACAAACAAATACTCAGAACAAGAGAAGGCACAAGATAAAGCAACAGAAAAAGAAAATTGTCAATCTATTAAGAGACTTCTCCACTTGCATTACTTGCCTTCTCATCCTCAGGCTCCCATTTCCCATGGCCATGGCTGGGTACGAATTCTGATAGGCAGCAGCTCCATACGGGTAACCATACAAGCCTGCATCACCACTCCTAAACATCATAGCCAAGATCATTTCCCCAAATGCCCCAACAGTAGGACTAAAAGCATAACTAGTCAACGATGTATTTGTTGCAGCAAAAGAAGCATAAGGGCCAAAAGGGTAAATTTGCTGATTTATACGAGGAAGAATTGTGGACCCCACAAGAGCCGAGGGTCTGCTGGGTATGACTGGATCCACTTGGTGGGGCCTCTTGGATTCGGGTTCGGAAGAATTACCACGTCCGTATAGGGGAACCAGGGATGAGTTGGAGATGTTGGATTTACAAACGGGGCATTTTGGTTGCTTGTCGGATTCAAGGGAGGAGTTCTGAACATTAAGCCATTTGTAAATGCAGGGCCAGCAGTAGAGGTGACCGCAAAGGGTGACCACAGGTTCTGTTGCTGAGTCTAGACAAATATTGCATTCGCAGCATCCACTCGAACTTTCTGAAACTAGTTTTGTTGAAGAAGGGACGGATTTGTGTTTCTGCTTGGGGGAAACATCTTCTTGATATTCAAATTCGGCTGCTGGTTCGTGGAGGTTCTCTTGCAATGCCATTAGCTCTGTTTCAAAATGAAATACAGATTACAGTTGTGAACAAAAGCAGCAAACAAATTGTATCTTTTTATATGGGATAACAGAAAGTGAATCAGCGGAGAAACGGATAAGGATGAAATCAACAAACACCATTGGACAGCCTGGCTTTGGATTAAAAAAAAAAAAAAGTAATGCAAGGACTAGATTAATAACATTTCAAGACCACCTTTACCGTACAACTTGAATATATGGATGGACAACAACCATCATTGGGCCGAGCATCTCTCTTTACACGCCTCAATTATTACAAAGTTAGGAGAAAACCCACAAAATAAAGATATTAATAAGTTATTAAAAATGTAAGGAATACCAAGTATCTGCATAAATCTTTAACTATCATTGAATCTTTCATAAAAGAAAAGATGCAAGATAGTTGGGGAGCACATCAGGTAGTGACTGACTTTGGGTATTAACAAGTAAAAACTTCTGACAAAGAGAGCAAGGTTAAATGCCCCATCGAGCATTTAAAAGTAAGCTTTATTTTCTCAGCATTCTAAAATTAACAAATACTCACAAGAAACAATAAGGTTACTCATCTCCTATAATATCACACATCTGACATATACCATTTTTCAGTGCAATGATACAACCAATATCTCAGTTTTTAAGGCCACAAACAAACCGGATAATTATCTCGTATTAGGGGAAGGCGCAACGGTTAAGTTGCTCCTTTGGTGACCATAAGGTCACGAGTTTGCCCTTTTTTTAGGGAACTTCACATATACTTGCCACCACGAGGCCCACAAACAAGGATTGGATAGCAATATTCCACAATCAAATAAAGTCAAAATCTTGATTAAATATTTTATTAAAGTTAAATATTACTAAAATGATTCGGCACTATAGGTTTGTCAGTTCAAATCGCTTCATGACCAAGAAAGCCAAATCAAGTTAAGCCATTAGGCTTCCCAAACAATAATGTCCAATAAGTAGCAAATTTCCAAAATCAAAACTATAATAATCCACCTAGGGATTTCCATCAGAGGCAATATTATAAGTCCCCAAAACCACAAAGATTAAAAAAAGCAAGTAAACGTCCAAAAACATAACCTTCGAAATATCTGCAAATAAGTGTAAATAGAAAGAGACTAAGGTTCCAACGGCTCATTCATTTTTCAAGAAACACAGATTGAAAATTTAAAAAATCATTATCTTCTGAGTGAAAAATGTAAGGTAGCTTACTATAATAATTATTAATTAATGTATACTAAGTCTATAAGGGATGGCTCAGTGAGAGCCAAATCTCACAACGTGTGAGGTCTCAGGTTCGATCTCTTCCCATGCCTCATGCATAGGTTAATTTCCCATACGGACTTGGTTTCTAAATCATTTTCGGGCCTCAACAACTTATTTTCCAATTGCATAAAAGCTCCATTTGATTTCCTTTTAAAACCATGTCCCTAAGACTATTTGCTTAGGGTCCGCTCCCGAGTCTAAAAATGGAGGGGGAGTGAAGGAAAAGGGAGGAAATGTGGGAGAATTTCCTCACTGATGGTGTTCCTGAGTTTTCTTGAGGAGGGAAAGGGAAGGAAATGAGGCGCTCATTTCCGTCCATTTCAATCTTCCCGTTTGTGCGCGGATTGGGGAGGAAAGAAATGCTACCGCCATTTCCTCCCCCTCCCTTCCCTTCACCTCCCTTCACCTCCCTAAAAAACTCAGGAGCGGACCCTTAATCCAAATCGGAAAAAGAAAAAAAAAAATCGTAAGAGAATGGTCTAAATTAGCATATTTCGTTTGAATCCCAAAACCCCAACTTCAATATTTTATCAGAAATTTATACTAAATGCTATAATTGATCTCGCGCAAGAACAATTAAAGAAATCAGCCAACTTTTTTTCAATTCGATAAACTAATAAAAAGAAAACGGAAAGGCAACCGACCCCCCATTTTCTTGCTCCCCTCATCGGAAATGAAGACATATCTGATTTATGGATCTCAAATCGATGGAGGGGAAAATAAATTCCTAAAAATGAAAACATAGGGGAGAAAAGTTTGATTAAAATAAGATTAGGAGAGAGGGAAAAAAAAAAAGCAATGATTCATGTAATAGTATAAAGAAAATCGAAAAGCGTACCGATTAATAGACTGAGAGTGGCAGATTCTGATCGCGGAGACCAGCGATTCTAGAGAGAGAAAGTGAGAGCTTTAGAGAGAGAAGATTGGGAAGGAAAGGGTTGAGAGGAGGAAGATGATATTTTTATAAGGTTAGGGGGAAATTCAGAAATTGGTGGCACGTGATGACGTGATTGGTGGAAAATAAATTTTCAAATTTACAATTGACTATAAAAAAGATGTAAAATGCCTATTTTAAATTTTAAAAATATTAATACTTTCTTCATTCAAAAAAAATATTCTTATTTTGATATCATTGATCTTTTACCAAATATAGTATTTATGATAATTTATTTATTTTCAATAAAATATTATTATTATGATTTATCATTAAAAATATTATCAATAATATTTTTTTAAAATTATGAGGAGATCATTAAATTTTCACATATATTTAATACAAAAAACGTAAGCCCAAAAAAAGTTTTTTAATACACTTGTTTATTTATGTGACCCACTTGTCATCTACTCCCTCCGTCCCGCTAATATTCGCACACTTTCCTTTTTGGGCGTCCCGCTAATATCCGCACACTCCCAAAAAGGAAATTTTATATTAATAAAATATTCACCCAACCCCACTCATTCTCTCTTCTACATTATTTTAATACTCACAACACCATTATAATTTATTACACCCTCCACTCATTCTCTCTCCACTCATTCTTTTACACTCACAACATTTTATTAAAATATCATATTCCTTAATTCCCGCGCAAACAGTAACCGTGCTGATATTAGCGGGGCGGAGGGAGTATCTGCTAATATCATTTATCTGCTAACTATTCCTTATTCTACTTTTGTTTTGTTATCTCACTTTTCATACCCACAACACTTATTTCAACATACATTTTTCTTAATTTTTGAGAAAAACTCATTTGTTTCTTTTGTAACGAAACAGATGAAGTATTTTTTATGCATTAAATAAATAAAACTATGCCCTACCAGTATCTTAGTAATTGAAGTTTTGAACCTTCTGTTCAGCACAGCCCTAATACATTTCTATAAAAATTCTGAACCAAATCTTCAATAAAAGTCCTTATGATCTAATAACATATAACGCCCAAATGCTTATTTAAGAAAAATTTAGATACGCCTCAACACTGTCCTTCAGAAAACCCTCACACGAACAAAAAATGGCTTTGAAGACATGATAAGGTAGTGCATATTTGTAGAAATAAGTGTCTAGCTAAACATATTAAGCGTTACAATTCAAACATTGCAACAAGAATAAAGACATAAAATTCACGAAGACTCTCAACAATAGAGAGATGACAAATGCTCACAACAAAGGAGTGAAAACATATAAAATAACGAGAATTAATGCAAATATCTCATCCATGGAAGTTGTCGGCCGCACCAATAAATTTGTTAATTAATTTGAGCAAGAAATAAATAATCATTTATTAATTAAAAACTAACAAAATTACTAATCAAATATATGGTCGAGGTCAACGAAACAACTCGAAAGAAATTGTGAGGGATTAAATCTAAGAATTCGAGTTTGCAACGTGAAATTGAAGAGTACAAAGTGTCAGTTTTGATTTAAAGAATTGGTCGACAAATTTTCAAAGTGGCATAACTTTTGCCTCCGAATGAATTACTAAACACAACATTTCAAATTGAAGTAAAGTTTGATACGTGCAAATGACATTGGGCTTTACCCATTGATTAAGGGTTTAAAATCCATAAAGACCAAATCTAACGAGGAGTTTCTGAAATTTATACTTCCTCCTCTCGGTTGAAATGTCTCAACTTTTTTTTTGGTGTTCCATTTAAAATGTCCTAATCCAAAAAAGGAAAGTTTTTTATTACTTTTTTATTTGTGAAATTCAGCTTTGCATCTAAATGCTCATGATAAATATTCACTAATTATTCACTACCCCACTTTCTCTTTCCTACATCACTTTTCATACTCACAACATTTAAACTTTTTATCTTTCATATATCACTTTTCTTAATCTGCGCATGAACCATTTTGAGGCATGTGAACCGGGGCGGAGGGAGTATCAGTTTTTGGACTTTTTCGTAGTTTTGCTTATTTTCGTCTAGTTAGAATTTTTGGTTTTTTAGACTATAAATACCCATGTAGGTTACGGTTTGTGACAAGTTCATCAATAGTATATTTTACTTTCTTAGGATTTATCACATCTTGAGAAACCTTAAAATCGTTATAGGCTCTTGTGAAACCTTGAAACTGTTATAGGCTTGTTTGTAGAAATTTTTCGTGAAAACAATTCCATTGTAATTTGGGTATACAAAATAAGAGCGGAATGAAAAAGAAAATGTTTTAAAATGGTGTAAATCTAACAGAAATATTTGATTTTCATAACTATGTCATGGTTTGTTGATTAAAAACTTTTCATTTGTTAAACAAACTTAGAATAATTCTTTCTCCATAATTCCATTATCTAGATAAAAAATAAAATATATATGAGTATTTATTTTGAGGTTTGATCACTCTCTAAGGATATGAAATTTGAATATCATATCGGTCCATATCTTATCACATGTTCTCCCGCATCCCATTCATCATTATCAGATATTTGGAAGGTATCTCAATCATTTTCATGTATATCGGATCTTATTCCGTAATTCCGTAAATAACCTAGGCAACCCTAGTTGTATACTCCCTCCGTCCCAGCAAGAGTGTCACCCTTTTAGGGATGACACGCAAATTAAGGAAAAAAGTTGGAAGAAAAAAATGTTGTGAGTGTAATTTGAAAATAGGAGAGAGAATGAGTGGAGAGAATAGTAAATTATAATGATGTTGTGAGTATTAAAATAATGTAGGAGAGAGAATTAGTGGAGGGAATAGTGAGTGGGTGTAATAGAATATTAATAAAACATTTCCTTTTTAGGAAAGGTGACGCTTCCAACGGGACACCATTTTGAGTAAAAGACGACACTTCTGCTGGGACGGAGGGAGTATATTTATTGGTTGTATACGTTTGTAAAGTATTATTTAGAAAATACAATTTTTATGAATCATATTCCCTCTGTAATCTCAATATTTTTCATGGCATCAGAGCGGGTAACACTCTAAAGCTTCCGCACTTTATTTTCTTTTTCTCTTCTCCTTTCCGCAAGCTATGACTAGCGGCGGTGAAACCAAAACCGATGGTAGTTGGACTACAGGAGTCAAGGTAGACGTAATGTCTCCTTACTTCATCTCTGCTTCGGATAGTCCAAGCACGATTTTTGTTAGTGATTTACTTCGCGATGGAAATTGTGCAGATCAGGTGGACGAGATGAGTAACGCCTTGTTTGCGAATAACAAGATCGGATTTGTGGATGGTACGATTTTGATCCCAAGCGAAGGCACGACAGAACTACCACTTTGGAGACGTTATAATGCAATGGTGAAGGGATGGTTGAACATTGCCATGGATAAGGAAATACGAAGCAGTGTAAAACATGCAAATACCGCACAAGAAATTTGGGAGGACTTGTTGGAAGGTTTTGGGAGCGAGAGTGTGCCTAGGGCATATGAGCTAAAGCATGCTTTAACCCAAACGAGGCAAGAATATCTCTCGGTCAGCATACTAGACGAAACTAAAGGGACTATGGGATGAGATTCAGTCCATTACCACATTGCCGAGATGCAAGTGTAGTGGGTGTACGTGTGACATATCAAAGAAACTTATCAAGATGAGGGAGAACAAGCGCCTATATGAATTTATCATGGGTTTAGAGGCAAGCTTTGGGACAAATAAAACCCAAATCTTGAGTATGAAACCGAGAGTCAGCTTAGGAACAGCTTACCATCTCGTCTCTTAGGATGAGAAACAGAAACAAATTAGTTCAGTCGGGAAGGTGGATGTGGAGGTCGCTGCTTTTCATTTGCAAATCAGCCGCCGATCGAGCCGAGAGGAAGAAAAGATTGCGCAGAAAGAAAAGTCCAATTGCACACACCGTGGAAAGTGGTATCACACGGTTGAGAATTGTTACAAAATTGTTGGATACCCAGAAGGACGAAAGAATAACAAGCCGAATGGGGCCAGAAAGACCACAACACATTTTGCAGCCGGAGAAAACAGTTCAATACCGAGGTTCACTGATGAACAATAAAAACAGTTAATCCAAATCTTCGCGGAGAAAGCAACAGGCGAGCAGAAATCTTTTCCCACGGCAAATATGGCTAGTAAGCTAAATAGTGTGAAAACTTGGATTATTGATTCAGGGACAAGCGAGCATATAACTTGTGACAACTCAATTTTGAAGAATCAAGTCGAGACTGGAACGGAGGCGCTAGTTAAAATTCCCAACGGCGACATCATACCGGTCAAGGGGATTGGCAGTATAAAACTTCCAAACGTATTGAATATTCATCATGTTCTAAATATGCCTACTTTCAAATGCAGTTTATTATCCGTTAGCCGCTTAACCAAAGATTTAAATTCTGCCCTTACTTTCTTTTCCGAATTTTTGTGTTATACATAACTTAGCTTCGAGGACTTTGATTGGGATGGGTAGATGCAGTGATTGTCTATATCACTTGTAATGAAACCGACAACAAAAGGACATACATCAATGGCGACAACAATTGACACACGGGTATGGCACAAAAGATTGGGGCATACTTCAGTTTTTGATTTTTAGCATATTAATAATTCTAGTTTTACTAAGGAGAAAGAACATTGTGACTATATATTCGAGCCTAAATGACGAGACTCCCTTTTTCGATAAGTAGCATTCGGACTAAGTTTTGTTTTGATCTCATACATTGTGACATTTGGGGTGGCTATAAAATTCCCTCTTTTTTCTGGTGCACATTATTTTTTGACTGTCGTGAATGATTTTAGTCAAGGAGTATGGTGTTTATGATGAAACATAAATATGAGGTCCATCATTATCTTACTATGTTTTGCAATACGGTGAACACCCAATTCGATAGAAAAGTTAAACGTATTACGAGTGATAATGGCGGCGATTTGCAGTCCCTACTAATGTTGGAGTATTATGTCAATCATAGAATCTTACTTGAGCCATCTTGCAATGATACACCACAACAAAATGGGGTTGTCGAACGCAAGTATCGTCATATTTTAGAAATGGCCAGGGCTTTACGTTTTGAGGCAGAATTACCAAAGAAATATTTGGGGGAATGTGTTTTGACTACAGCTTATGTAATTAATCGCTTACCCTCCAAAGTTTTAAAAAATAAAACCCCTTACAAGATTTTACTTCAAAAGAAACCTTGCCTTGATCATATGCGGTATTTTTGGTTGTTTAGTTTGCGCCAAAAATAACAAGAAAGTGAGAGACAAGTTTGATACAAGAGACATGCCTTGTGTTTTTGCTGGTTAACCCCATGCACAAAAGGGATACAGCGTTTTAGATTTGGAGTCCAAACATATCTACACATCACGGGATGTCAAGTTCGTGGAAAGTGTATTTCCTTTCAAGGAAACTTGTTCAAATCCAAGTCTGAGCCCTTGGGACACTGTAAGGAGCAAGAGTTTGGAAGATGAAGTCATAGAGATTGAACAGGTGCAGACAGATGAGCAGACTTCTGTTGCACAAGATAATGAACAACATGTTGCACAACCTATAGATACGGTTCAACGACGAAGTGAGCTCCAGAAACAGCAGCCCTAGCATCTCAAGGACTTTGTTGTCAGTTTGTCGGCTTCCATTGACCATCTGCATCCTCACTCCAAGCCAGAAGCCTCGAAGGTATATCATTTATCAAATTACGTTTCTTACGAACGTTTTCTCCCACTCGTAAGGCATTTCTTACAGCCATCACTTGGCGTGATGAGCCTAAATACTATCACCAGGATGTTAAAGATCAACAATGGTGTGATGATATAAAGAAGGAGATCAATGCTTTAGAAGCCAACGGAACGTGTGTTGTGAATTTGGTGGTACCCCCGTTGCAATCAAGACAAGAAATCAATACCCACAAGCACAATAATGGAAGAAACACACACACAAGAACACAAGAATTGTTTACCCGGTTCATTCAACACATGAACTACGTCCGGGGGCAATTTCCAAGCCAATATGTATTAGACACCTTCTAATATGCTGCTACTATGAGTTCTAGGTCGAATCTATGTTTATATAGTTGTACAAGGAAGCCCTAAATCAATATTAAGAAGAGATCTCATCAAAATAGGAAACAAATAAAACTGCTGCTGAAGATTCGGGCACAGCGCGGCCGCCCTCATGCTCCTGCGCGGTCGCCCTCGAATTTCCACCGAGCCATCAAGTTACTGCCCAAGTGCGCGGTCGTGCACCTCCACCAGCGCGGTCGCGCAGCTCACCAGAAACTCCGAATTTGAACTCCTTTCTTGATCTCACCAACTCCTCCGACTTAGGCTCCTCCTCTTCCTTGTAATTTAGGACTCCAATCCCAACAATCTCCCACCGGAGACTAAACTAACAAACATAGAAACACCCATCAACTCCCACCACGGAGTAATGACCTTCGAACACATTTCCCCCCCCCCCATATTGGCTTGACACTACCGAACCTCCGCTCAAGTATTAAGGCGAGTTGAAACCAAGCGACGTTTCAACCTCTCCGTGTTAGATGGTTCTTGCCTCTCCAAATCAGTTTCTACCTTGATTTCTCCCCGCAAGTCTAACTTCGCCTTCTCCCTCCAGACCCACCTTCCTCGCAATGCTTCCCCTTGAAACTTGGACACACCTTGTTTCTTGCATCGTCTTCTTTTAGTCTGAATACGCTCTCTGTTAGGGAACTTGGACTTCCACACCGCGTTGATCAACTTTGTGTCCTCCCCCCCCCCAACATACCGTTTCTTGATGTCTCTCCTTTTTACACCAATAGGCCGGTTCTTTAGCCTCTTGCTCCCACCGAAACGAATATCGACATTGTAGGTAGAGTACAACATCTTCCCCTTAACCCCATGAGCTACCACCTTAGCCCATTTTGTGACTTCCTAAGACCCACCAATGAAAGACACACCATACCCTTCACTGTCAAGTTGTCCCACAGAAATCACTCTTCTCCTCAAATCAGGAACATGCATCACGTTGTGTAGTTGTAAAACGACCCAGTTAGGTGTCTTCATCACCACATCCCCCTTACCTTTGACCTTGAATGGTTGACCGTCACCAAGATAGACAACCCCAAAAGTCTCCGAGTTTTATACCGCTTCATTGATTCTGCATCCCCACTAGCATGACAAGAAGCTCCGAATCCAACACTCAATCTTCACTCATTGCTCCTCTCCTAGGATTAATACATCTCCCCATCATCCACCACGTGTGCACCACCATCTTTTCCGGACAGTCATAAGCGATATGACCCAATTCGCCACAATTGTAGCACTTGACCTTTTTCCCCTTTTTCGGTCTTCCCCTATTTCTCTCCACCCTAAGTGCATCCCCATCTACGGAAGATTCTCCCCTTTTCTCTTTCCTTCGCAATTCCTCTTGAAGGATGAGATCTCTAACCTCCGGATACACCAATGCTGTTTTCGACGTACTAATCGTTGTGACGGTAACCTCCCAACTATCGTGCAATGATTTTAGTAGAAAACAAGCTAGCACTTCATCGGAGAAAGTAATATCGACACTTTTCAATTGGTCCACCATACCTTTGAAATTGCCGATATGACTTGCCGCTGTCTGCCCCTCTGACATCTTCGCATTCGCAAACCTCTTTATCAAATGCACCTTATTGATATTAGACGGCTTCTCATACATGTCTGACAGCGTTTGTAGCAACTCCACCGTTGTCTTGGCCTCCATAGCATTCCGTGCAACGTCGTCGGTTAGGGCACTCCTCACTGCTCCTAACGCCTTCCGATCCAACGTCTCCCAATCCCCTTGTGACATGTCTTCGGGCTTCTCCTTCAAGGGTTTATGAAGATCCTTACAATAAAGGTAATCTTCAATCCTTGTCCTCCAGAACGTGAAATTCACACCGTTGAATTTCTCGATTGAGTTCTTCATCTGATTGCTTCACCAAAGTCCCCAAGAACGCGATTCAAAAAATCAACTAATGAAACTTTGAATCCTCCAAACCAATGCTCTGATACCAGTTGTTGTGAATTTGGTGGTACCCCCGTTGCAATCAAGACAAGAAATCAATACCCACAAGCACAATAATGGAAGAAACACACACACAAGAACACAAGAATTGTGTACCCGGTTCATTCAACACATGAACTACGTCCGGGGGCAATTGCCAAGCCAATATGTATTAGACACCTTCTAATATGCTGCTACTATGAGTTCTAGGTCGAATCTATGTTTATATAGTTGTACAAGGAAGCCCTAAATCAATATTAAGAAGAGATCTCATCAAAATAGGAAACAAATAAAACTGTTGTTGAAGATTCGGGCACAGCGCGGCCGCCCTCATGCTCCTGCGCGGTCGCCCTCGAATTTCCACCGAGCCATCAAGTTACTGCCCAAGTGCGCGGTCGCGCACCTCCACCAGCGCGGTCGCGCAGCTCACCAGAAACTCCGAATTTGAACTCCTTTCTTGATCTCACCAACTCCTCCGACTTAGGCTCCTCCTCTTCCTTGTAGTTTAGGACTCCAATCCCAACAACGTGGACGCTTGAGACACTACCACCGAGAAAGAAAACCGTTGATTTCGAATGGGTTTATAAGATAGAGTATAAACCAAATGAAGAAGTTAAAAGGTACAAGGCACGTTTAGTAGCAAAAGACTTCACACAAATTGAAGGGATCGATTATCACGAGACCTTAGCTCATGTTGCAAAAATTGTTACTATGCGTAACTTACTAGCCGTGGCAACAAAACGGAACTGGGCCATCAATCAACTCGACGTGAATAATGCGTCCCTTCATGGGGACTTAGCCGAAGATTCCACAAGGTTTTGCAAAGGAAGGAGAGACAAGAGTTTGCAGACTTCGGAAATCATTATATGGTCTCCGTCAAGGAATTGGTATAAGAAATTTACCACGGCTCTTCTCACCATTGACTTCAAACATTCACAGGCTGATCACTCCCTCTTCATATACAAGAAATACAAAGCTTATGTTGCTGCTTGTATATATGTCGATGAATTACTTCTTGTTCGAAATGATACTTCCAAAATTGAGGTCGTCAAAAGGTATTTGGATGAAAAGTTTAGCGTAAAAGATCGTGGACACTTGAAATACTTCTTGGGATTGAAGTAGCAAGATCACAAAAGGGCATCGTACTTAGCCAACTTAAGTATACATTGGATATACTCGAGGAAAGTCGACTCCAAGGAGGGCGAACAAGTGACTTCCCAATGGAGCAGAATTTGCGGCTTAGTACAAATGATAATAGCCCTTTCGTCGATGCTTCCCAATACCGAAGATAAATAGGACGTCTGCTCTACTTAAGAGTGACTCGACCCGATATCCAATTTGATGTAAATCGACTAAGCCAGTTCATTACAGCTCCACGACGTACACATATGGATGCAACAGTTCGAGTCTTGCGGTTTCTCAAGAGCTCACTAGGTCAGGGACTTTTTCTTCCGGCTCGAGGAGACATAACACTTCAGGCCTATTGTGACGCAGATTGGGGAGGCAGCCTTATGACCAGAAGATCGTGCACTGGATACTTTATTTATTTGGGTGGAGCACCTATATCATGGAGGTCTAAGAAACAGTTCGTGGTAGCCCGTTAGTCTTCAGAAGTAGAGTATCGAGCTATGGCAACCACATTAGTGAAGTGGTGTGGTTACGATGGCTGCTTCAAGATCTTGAGGCATCACAACCTCATGCTACAACCCTCTATTGTGAGAGCCAGGCAGCTCGGCACATTGCCAACAATCCTGTTTTTCACGAGTGTACATAACACGTAGAAATGGACTGTTATTTTGTTTGCGAACGTGTTGAGAATGGTGATATATTGTCGTGTAAGATATCGTTTGTTGATCAGATCGCCGACCTCTTCACAAAACCGCTTGGAGTAACACAATTTCGCTTATTAGTTGGCAAGTTGGGCATTCATAATCTACATGCGCCAACTTGAGGGGAGTGAAAATTTCAAATCAGTCCATATCTTATCACATATTCTCCCACATCCCATTCATAATTATCAGAGATTTGAAATATATTTCAATCCTTTCCATGTATATCGGATCTCATTCCTTAAGTAACCTAGGCAGCCCTAGTTATATATATTTGCTGGTAGTATACGTTTGTAAAGCATTCTTTAGAAAATACAATTCTTATGAATCATATTCTCTCTGTAATCTCAATATTTTTCAGCTCTGTTCATCATTTTGATCATTACTTTGTTAAGGACCCATGAAAAGTCATTCCCATTCCTAAACCTTTAGAAGTCGGTCAGTTAAAAGTTCCAAGTAGTTATTTTTATTTTTCAAGCCCAAGTTAGGAAGCAAGTAGAGGGACCAGACCCTATACCTCAACAGAGTAACTGTACGAGGCTGACCCTATACCTCAACAGAGTAACTGTACGAGGCTGAATTTCACCACTGAGCCACTCCTTTAGGAACATTAGGACACTAAATAGTTGGAAATGCCCAATTTTATTTTAATTATTCAATGCATACCACGTTTTACATATATACTCCCTCCGTCCATTTACATGGTTCACACTTTCTATTTTGGGCGTCCATTTACATGGTTCACACTTTGTTTCTTTCCTAAAATGGAAATTTTATATTATTAAAATATTAACCCTACCCCACTATAATTTACTATTCTCCCACTCATTCTCTCTCCTACATTATTTTAATACTCACAACACCATTATAATTTACTATTCCCTCCATTCATTCTCTCTCCTATTTTACTTTCACACTCACAACACTTTCAATATAATAATCCCTCCTTAATCAACGTGTAAACAGTAACTGTGAACCTACTAAATGGACTGAGGGAGTATATATATACTCCTTCCGTTCCCGCCCAATTGATACCAAATTTTTGGGCATACCAAATTTTTGGGCACACAGATTAAGAAAAAGTAAGAGAGATAAAAAGTGGAAAAAATGTTGTGAGTATGAAAAATTAAATAGAAGAGAGAATGAGTGGGAGGAATAGTGATTTGATTGGTGTTGTGAGTAGGGCTGTAAACGAGCCGAGCTTTGAAGTTTCGAGCTCGAGCTCGAGCCCAAAATGCATGTTCGAGCTCGACTCGAATCAAGTTTCGAGCTTTTCGCGAGCTGGCTCGCGAGCTTTTCACGAGCTGCTCGAACTCGAGTTTTAACGAGACGAGCTCGATTTTCGACTTATTTTTTGAAAAAAATCTAAAATCAAACGAGCTTTTAACGAGCCGAGCTCGAGCTTCGACTTATTTAAAAAAAAAAAACTGAAATCAAACGAGCTTTTAACGAGCCGAGCTCGAACTTCGACTTATATATAATATATATACTAAAATTTATTCGAGCTTTTAACGAGCCGAGCCCGAGTCGAGCGAGTCGATCTCGAACAGAGCTCGTCGAACATACGAGCCGAACACGAGCCGGCTCGAAAAAAATGACGAGCTTGAGAATCTGTTCGAGCTCGAGCTCACCTCGAGCCCACTCGAACTCGAGCTTTTTTCGAGCCGAGCCCGAGCGAACTCGAGCTTTTTTCGAGCCGAGCTCGAGCCAGCTCGATTCGTGTAACAGCCCTAGTTGTGAGTGTAAAAGTAAAATAGGAGAGAGAATGAGTGGGAAAAATAGTAAAGATTCCCTTCCATTTTGGGCAGTCTCCAGTGGGCTGGGACGAACCAAAAAGAAAATAAGTCTCCATTGAGCTAGAACGAAGGGAGTATATATATATATATATATATATATATATATATATATATATATATATATATAGAGAGAGAGAGAGAGAGAGAGAGAGAGAGAGAGAGAGCATGTACCAGCAACTTGGGTGACATATGAAAGGTAATTAAACTGGACATACATCATAATCCAACTATACAGGGCATCTTGATTTTATTAAGGCATTAGAGTTTCTGAACTGTATGCCAAAATAGAAAATAGGATTAAGAGACTGCTAAATTTGTGCACAAAACTACTATGTACGTACCACCTTTTTACAAGAATTTTTCGATGGAGGTCTCCAGTGTAGATTTGGGAACTGCACCAATCACTGCATCTTTCTTCTCTCCACCCTTGAAGATTATAACAGTAGGGATGCTTCTTATTCCATACTGGCTTGCAATTGTAGGAGCCTCATCAGTGTTTAGCTTGTACGAGTTGAGCTTTCCTTGATATTGCTTAGCCAGTTCATCAATTACAGGGCTGATTATGCGACATGGCCCACACCATGGAGCCCAAAATTCAACCATGACAGGGAGTTCAGATTCAAGAACAAGTGATTGCCAAGTTTTATCCGTTACAGCTGCCACTGCAGTTTAAGAGAAGGGGTGGAGGATATAATGATTGAGAAAAGTTGTTTATTAATAGAACGACTCAAGCATAGGTATTTGAAAGTAATAGTATTATGTGTCCAAGACAGTGATGCAACTAAAGATTGAAATTAGATCCAGAGCACAATTCAAAAACCAAAAAAAAACCATTGTTAAGTCAAAGAAAATCAATCATTTCAAGAAGGTGCATTAGACGTACACTCGGCCTTGGACAATGAATGGAAGCCAAAACAAGGTGCAGAATCTCTTGACAAAGTTACATTATATTCACTCATTTTACAAGTAAATTATACATGAGATTGCATAGTTAGACATGGAATTATAGGAGAATCAAATAGTTGCATGCAACACAAGTTTTGAAAAGGGGTAGAAAGAAGGTTTGCTGCAAAAGCACAATATCCAAATCGTCAATCATGATACATGTGACTCAACTTCACTTTTAATGGTGCTAAACAACTTACAAAACCATAATTGTCTATTCAGCTCCCAACTATTTCATTTATTAAATCAAATACTTCGTCAAAAGTGATTTTAAAATATATGATCACCAACAAGAATACAGGCTTTTCACAGTCCACTGGCACATATTTGCTACAGTATTTCCATAATCAAATTGCTTTGCCAGAAAACGTTTTAATGTCCTTGCTAATATCAACCAAGGAAACAACACTCAAAATCAAACTACGGACAGTCTAGCATGGAGGATCCACTTCCATAATCAAATTACTTTTCCCCTAGTAAGAAACCTACTGACATAACCTAAGGTAACTAACAATACACATACACCTACATCAATTACTAATCATCTAGAGAGAAGATATGAACAGTAAACAGTTCACAAATCAAAGTCTAAGTTGAAATAAATGACCTAAATCGGTATCACAAACAAATACACATAGAGCAACATATAAATAAATCAAGAGATAGAAACCTTCGACGGCAGTTCCCTGAGCCTCGCAAACGATTCGGCCTCCGCGACCTCCTCTGGAAGTGGAACTCAGCGATCGGTTAGATTTAATAGACTGGATCTTTAAGCAAGAGTACTCGGGAAAGGAAACAGATCTCCGACGAGCAGAAACAGCAGAGCAGGTGATAGGAGCCAAGGAGGCGGTGGGAAAAGCGGATGAGGCGCGAGGGACGGTAAGAACTTCGAGCACAACGGCCATTGTAGCAGCAGCCAACAATTGAAGCTCACTCTACAAGCACAGAGAAGGCGGAGATGGAGAGTGTGGAGGAGATCGGAGAGAGGGGTTTTGATGTTTAGCAATAATGGAAAGAGGGTTATGTGGATGGCTGGAGTTTGTTTGTCATCTAGTTAGGGATAGACGATTGGCTGAAATTGGATAGTGTAACTACTCTCCCTCCGTCTCATTTAAATAAAGTTTCACCTTTTGTCAAAACGGATCTCTTGTTAAAAACTTCATCTTTTCTAAAATGTCAAAAAAATTTTATTATTTCACCCACTCATTCTTTCTCCTATTTCACTTTTATATTCGCAACACTTTTTAAATTTACTATTTCCTTCCCTCATTCTCTCTCCTATTTTACTTTTATGCTCATTATACTTTCTCCACTAACTTTTTTTTAATTTGCATGTCCCTTATAAATATAAATGGTGAAGCAATAAATGAAACGAAGGGAGTAAATGATTTCTTTGGGCTTTTTTGGAAAAAGTTTTTTTTTTCCAGTATTTTGGTCCATTTCACGACACTTCCACAAGCCAGGCATCAGTTTATGTTCTGATTTCTCCGTTAACGAGTAAACGACTTTTATGACATGTATATTATCTCACATTTTCATATTAAAATGCATATTATCGAAATAACATACGGAACTTGTATACTCCCTCCGTCCCACTATACTTGACACTTCTTTCCATTTTGAGCCGTCCCACTTCACTTGACACCTTCCAAAAATAACCTAGTTTTTATATTTTTATATTAGATGGACCCCACCACTAATTCTCTCTCTTCATTTTCCATCACTCAATTAATTCAACCAACACTACTATTTACCCCACTCATTCTCTCTCTTCATTTTCTACCACACATTTTCTTTATTTAATTGTTTCTTCTTAATTCCCGTGCCCACTCCTTGGGTGTCAACTATAGTGGGACGGAGGGAGTACTTATTAATTAATTAATAAAATGAATCAAAATGGTTAAAAAAAGTTAATGAATATTAGAGGACATTAGTAACTTGTCAAATATTGCTATCGAAACTTTCAAAATGCCCTCATAACCAAACAAATTTGTAACTCACTTAACTGAGTACTAAAATAACATATTTATCTTTGTTTACACATTCACATGTTTAATTTTTAAGATATATTGCCTCCGTCCCAATAAAATAAAAGTTTCACTAATTTTTTAAAAGGGCGTCCCGTTAGAAGCTTCACATTTTCTAAAATGACAAAAAATCTTTACTATTTCACTCACTCATTCTCTCTCCTATTTTACTATTACACTCACAACATTTTTCAAATTCACTATTTTCTCCACTCATTCTCTCTCCTATTTTATTATTATACTCACAACATTTTCTCCACTCTTAATTTGCGTGCCGGACAAAAATGGTGAAGTTATTATTGGGACGGAGAGAGTATATACATCTAAATATATATAACTGATCATACCAAAAGTGTCGAGCTGGGCCAAGCGAGTAAAGCCCAGTCTTCAACCAATCATTGCCACCACATTCTCAATGGGCTAGGCCCAAGGATTACAGGTCTCAAGGCCCACCTTATTGGTCAGTCGACTCAAGTTCATTGTCCGACCTACCAGGTCTCGACCTAGCTTAGTCCGACCTAACGATTTAAGTTCTACTTCGGGTACGATCCAGCTCTACCCGTCAGTCAGGTCGACCAAACCCTAAATGGCGACCTCGACCTGCCAAGCAAGCGTCGACCTAACGAATATAGGCGCACGTGCTTCTATCCTTACCATAACTGGTTTCCTACAAATCAGGAGCCATTCAGGACACGTTCCCATGACATGTAACCGCCCCTCAAATCACGGAGCTCATGTAGCCCCACCAAATATACCACACTCATCAACTATAAATACATTACCACTACAACGGTTATGAGGTAACTGCAATTTTGTTATTTGAATATCATCTTTGTCCAATACATTATTTGCTCTCCAATGCACATACTTACTCTCACGCCCGAGGGTCTAAGTCGAAGACAAATCCGGCTAGTCGTGGGTTCTGGTTTCAGGTCAAGGAGTCAGGTGAATAGTCCTGCCACGTGGAGGAAGATTGATAAGCACATTTCCTACGGCATCAGTTTGGTTCCATTACCGGGAATCGTGCATAACTTGACCTCGAAAGCTTTTTTAACCTGCAATCATGGTGACTTCGGATGGGCATGTATCTGAGGCCTCACTTGAACAAAACGAAGGAAACACTAACGCCAATGCAAACGCTGGAAATGCTAATTTGCCTCCTCCCCCTCCACCGCGTCAAAGCACGTTTGTAGTGGGCAACTCGATCTAATTGCGCGATGGCGAGGATTGCCGACGGGGAGGAGGGACAAGCGACCTATGGAAGGACAGGGAGCACCACCTCCTCCAAATCGTCAAACAGGGCAAATGAATGCTGGAAATAGGGTAGGTCCCTCATCCAATCCCCTAAGCAGAAAGGAGATGGTGTTTGAGCGAGCTCAAATTCTAGCAGAATTAATAGCAATGGAGGAAGCAGAGCAAGCTGATAGAAGGTCAGAGAGGGTGGCTCCCTCCCAGGTTTCTAACAGGCAGCATGCCAGGAGTGCTAGGCCGAATGAAACCGTGGGAAAGAATGTCGAGAACAGGATAGTTCGGCGCCTCGGTCCCTATTCATGTTCCAAGCGACGATCCGAGGCCACGGCCTCAACAGGAATAGAGATGTGAAGCCCACGCGAGATCTCGAGACCAGGCTAGAGGCTAGTCGAAGCTTGCGTGGATCACCGGCCAGGACACAAAGGTCGCAGTCCCACAGGGAAAGGAATGGGCGCAGGTCGCCACTCAGAGAGGATAGTCGCAGGTTGCCGTTTAGAGATGACAGGCGCAGGTCGCCAATTCAGTCAGTAAGGTCACCTTCCCACATGGACAGGAGGGGCAGAGAGATAACTCCTCCTAGAAGCAACAGACACAGAGCCAACTCTGGGATAGAGCATCACCACGAAGAGAGGCAAAAGTCAAATGAGGTCTCCCATGCTAGGGACGACGACAGGCCAGATGTTAGAGAGTGGCTATTATGGAAGAAAAAATTCGAGCAATAGGAGGCTGATAAGAAGGAGGGTTCTGGAAAGGGTGAGCACAAGGATTTTTCTCTTCGACCCTTGGCCAAAGAGTTGCTCGACCGTCGACCTCCCCCAGGTTTCAGATTGCCAGTCCTAGAAAAATACTCGGGTGCGACCAACGCCAAAAGCCATATACAGCACTTGGAGGCTACCATGTGCTTTGTCTCTCACGAGGACGACATGATGTGCAAGGCACTTACAAGCACACTCACTGGGGCAGCCCTTACTTGACTCAATGGCTTGGCACCGGGTTGCATCTCAACTTGGTCTTATATGAGGACAAAATTTCTGGAACGCTTCTCGACTGCTGGAGCTAGGAAGATGACAGTCACCGATCTAAACAACTTGGTGCAAGGGAAAAATGAAAGCTCGATGAGCTACTACACCAAGTTTAAGGAGATGGTCGACAAGATTGAGGAGGATCTTACAGACAGGGAGGTGACCAATTGTTTCAGGAGTGGAATTACTTCTACAGATATGGACTACGTGCTGACAGTTCGAACTGTGACAACTCGACAAGAGTTGTTCGAGAAGGCCTACAATGTGGCATTGGCTGAGGAGAGAAAAGAGAAGAAAAATGGGAAAAGCCCCAAGGTTGAGGTCGCTGATGATAAAAAGGACTCAGTCAAGAATGGGGGAAACAACAGAAACGGCAAGAACAGAACCAGGGCGACTGAGAAAGTGCCCGAAGCTTTCACTCCATTAACGGTGAGTAGAACTGAAATAATGAATGCGGTCGAGCTAGGCCCACCTGCCTCAATGAACCCAGCAAATAAGTTCAGAAGGGACAACAGCAAATACTGCGAGTATTACAAAGATACGGGCCATACTACGGAGGATTGTATGAGCCTGAAGCGTATCATTTAGAGGATGGTCGACCAAGGAAGGCTCGACGTATACGTGAAAAGGCCTCAAGCAGGCGGTGGTGAGCGACCTGCGGGTGGACATCTAGAGCCGAGGCAGCCTAGAATGAATTTGGGCGTCATCACTGAGCAAGCCAGCAACACAGCCATCAAGCATAAGATTTTTCAGCTCAACAAATCCCCACATGTGCCAAGGAGCTACGTCAGGGACGAGGTGATTAGCTTTTATCCGAACAAGCTAGCAACTAATATGGCGGCTAGAGAGCAAGTTCTCGTCATCCCAGGACTCATTGATGGATGTACGACGAGCAGACTCTTAGTCGACACGGGGGCCTGCAAGGATATTCTGTTCTATAAAACATTCCAGGAAATGGGTCTCTCGAATGAGCAGCTCGAACGATATGATGGCAGATTGGAAGGCTTCACCAACCACCGGGTCGATGCCAAGGGACAGATCGAGCTAGACGTCGACCTAGGCCAATACCCTTCCAAGGTAAAATTTATTGTCATTGATATGAACAGTGATTATGCTGCTATTCTTGGTATCCCTGGCCAGGTCGCACTTGGAATAGTGGCCTCAATCCCCCATCAGCGTGTTAAATTCCCCACGCCAGCTGGAGTCGGTTGTGTACAAGGCACAGCTCGAGCATACCTTGATCATGTCCTTCGAGAGAGAAAGAAGAGGAAACTAGAGGTTGAAACTGCGGAAGGATACCTAAAGCTGTCTCAAACGGTCACCAAAACTACTCGTCTATCTACGATCACCAATGTGGAAGAGTCGATCTATCGCTCACATGACGTGATCATGGCTGAGTCGACACGTCACTCTGAAGTCACAACGGTCGATCCAGATACAGTTATGGTCGACCAAGTCCTCATAGGCGAGCTAAGCCTCCAAGTCGACAATAACTCGGGGGCCACCACCAGTGAGATCGCAGATGAGCTGGATGACATGATCGCTGAGGAAGCTCCTCACTTGGGGGCCGAGGAAAGACAGAGTGTTAGAGAGATCATCATTGAGACCTTACAGTTTAGAGATGGTCCAGAGCTAGAGGTTGTAGACGAGTTGGAAGTAGTGATCACAAATCCTTCTTATCCTGAGCAAAAGATTCAGATTGGAAAACAACTATCAGCCGAGGAAAGAGCGGAGATCATCATGCTGCTAGAGGAAAGCAATGATGTCTTTGCATGGCGAGTAGAAGATATGAAGGGGATTAAAGAGGAGGTCATTGTTCATAGACTGGAGGTCAACCCGACCATAAAGCCCAAACCCCAGAGGCTGAGAAGCTTCGCTCGCGACAAGGAGGAAGCTATAAAACTCGAGGTACAAAAACTTTTGAGTGCAGGTATAATCAAAGAGGCCACACATACAACACAGTTGCTTGATGTGGTCATGGTGAAGAAGTCAAATGGCAAGTGGAGAATGTGCATCGCTTCACCAATCTCAATCTTGCCTGCCCAAAAGACAGCTATCCTCTCCCTAGAATTGACAAGCTCGTTGATTCTATTGCTGGCCATTCAACCCTCAGTTTTCTAGATGCCTATTCAGGCTATCATCAGATCAAGATGTATGAGGAAGACATTGTAAAGACGGCGTTCCAAGCTGCTGGTGGCATCTACTGCTATAATATGATGTCGTTCGGGTTAAAAAATGCAGGAGCGACCTACCAACGTATGGTCAACAAAGTCTTTGCTTCACAGATTGGCCGAAACTGTTGGTGTAATGCCCTAGGCTTTAGTTATGTTTAACTGAAAACCGTTATGTATCATCTTTATCGTTTATGTTTATTATTTGATTATTATATAGTTTGCATATTTGTTTATAATAATCTCTGTCCCTAATTATTAAGAGAATAAATTAGTATAAATTGTCAATGGATAATCATGTGATGATTATATGCATAAGAGATGCACATTGAAATTATGGGTACTTGTTAGAGAACAAGTGACTGGACATGACCCGCATGAGATTTATGTCATGGTCAAATGTCATACTTAAATCTCCATACGGTTACTTCATTTATTTCCTAGACCTAAGATTATCGTAACCTTACATATGATGAAAGTCATGTTTGATTTTAGTCAAACGATATCTTAACACGATATCTATAAAGACTATCATTGGCATGATCGGATTCATGATGGGAAGGATGATAAGTCAAGAAGGAATTTGTCCCTCGGAAGAGAGATGTTATGCTTGGGCCCCTCGATGAGTGATAATGATGAAAGTGTATGGCCGTACCCCAATATGATTGGAATTATCATTATACTCAAGAATCGAGAAAGCATTGAACAATAACAAGTTGACAAGGACCATGACTTGTGTTCAAATATAACATCGTGAGACAAAGGGATAAATGGAAGTACACCATTGGAAACGTGAACTCTTACGTTACATTATTTGGAGTAGACATAATGGCTTGCTAAGGAATTAAAGCTTATGTCTTATGAGGTTCGATATGATCGAACTCATTGCCAACATAATGTAATCCTATTGGGTCACACACAACTAGAATGAATTGGTTAAACCGGAGGAAGAATAGTTGAGAGTTTACGTATACGGCTATATATACCGCGCGACATATCAAGCCAATGGCTTGATATACGCGCGACATAATAGGCCAATACGCGTTTTTGTACTGTCTCTCCTAATTCGATTAGAAGAGGTATTTACACTATTGTAGTATAAATACAAGGGTTACGCTGGACCTAAAAGCCTAAATAAATTTTAAAAAGAAAAATTCACAATCAAATTCTCTCAATATTCTTCAAGGTTTTAGATCTAGCAATCATCAAGAAGTTGTTCTTGGATTCATTCAAAGGTGTGGATACCGAAAGAGGGTCTTCGCTCGTTCATCGATCAAGGCCTAGAGTTCAAGCAAGTTGAAGAACGAAGTTTGTGATTCGATATCACATAATCAAATCGTTCGATAGCTCAAGACCGGAAAGCGTTTCAAGGTTGGTTTAATTCTATCTCATAGGTATTCAAATTAATTGTATAGAACGGATCCTAGTGGCTTAACTTGGGTTTTATGTTTTTAATGCTTAATTCACGCGCATGGACCCGTAAAACCCAGCGGTGGTATCGAGCCCCGTTCGTATGGTTAAGTTTGAATTAACATGCTAGGTTTAAGATATAAATTGTTTATATGCTTATTGCATGTTTTGTATGTGATAGAATTTTTAATTGTTTATGTGAAACAATGTGAAAATCGTTTTCAATTTATGCTTTGAATTAAATCAGTAAAAAGGCTGTTTTATGTGATTTAATTGGGTTTGTAATCTGTATTGGTTCGAACTGGAAATCCTGTAACTTGGCCGCCTATGTCGTGCGACATATCGAGCCATGTGGAATTCGGGTTAAGCGGCTGTTACGTCGCGCGACATATCAAGCCTCTGCCGATTTTGTCACGCGACATAACAAGCCAAAGCGGGCGAGAATCTGTTTGTTCAAATTTTACGCTATTACGTGATTGTGTTTACAATCTGATATGTTGATATGAAAATCTGGATGTTATAAAATTGAGTTTATAAGTCCGCGATAGATTGATTCATTGATATACATGATTAATTGATTAAAATGTGATTTTAATAATTATTGCAATGTATATGAAAATGCGGATGTTATAAAATTGAGTTTATAAGTCCATGCTAGATTGATTCATTGATATGCATGATTAATTGATTAAAATATGATTTTAATAATTATTGCGATGCATGAATTATTTGTTCTTAAGTGTTAAGAATTTTATTAGATGTTTAGTTGAAACATTGAATTGTGATTTCCTAAAATGTTTAGTTGAAACATTGCATTATAGTTTCCTAATATGTTTAGATTTAGACATTGTAAATTTTGGATTTTATGATTGTTTATGGAAACAAGTCATAATTACGCGAAATTTTAAAAGGAAACTAATTGTTTATAAAAGGTAGTGATTATGTTGCCAAATCGAGTTGATTTCTAATTGTGCATGACTAGGAGAGTTCTGTCTAAGGAAGAGTTGGTACTTAAGTAGTCCTTGTGGCTCACCTATCTTCACGGGAACTTACAGTGCATGATTATGACTATCTTTGTTGATATGCTTATAATCTACCTTAAAGAACCTTCATTTAACTTTTAAGTTCTTTATGCCAATCCATGATTTAAACACTTGAGACCACTCGGATAGTTTTGGGTGGGCTTGCCATAGCAAGGTGCTTTGATTCTATTCCGTTTGCGAGCAAGATGAGAAAATGGTGGTTCCTATACGTTTAAAATGGATGAACTTAATTGGGTTATCAAAATGGTTTTGGACCCAAGGCATAAGATGAGATTAAAATATGCTTAGACATATGATGTCTTAAATAAATCTCATAAAAGATCCTAAGAGTCATATATGATATGATTGATGTTTTCTACCTAATTAGTTTGATCTTGAGCGGTGCGCCATGGCGTACTTGAGATCAAATTAAAGATGGATCTTAGTCTAAGAGTCATATACGATATGATTGATGTTTTTCTACCTAATTAGTTTAATCTTGAGCGGTGCGCCATAGCGTACTTGAGATTGAATTAAAATTGGATCTTAGCCCATTAAATGCATATTATGCTTAATAGCATTGGAAGGTGTATGATTTAGTGGGAGTATTTGTAAAATACATTATTTGCTCTTAAATGATAAATGTGTTGATATTGATATGCGTTCATATAATTTGTATATTTTGTTGTAGAAATAGCATTACATAATGATAATTGCGATTCGTCCTTATGAAGGACAAAGTTCGAAAGGAACAATACATAATGTGTATGTTCTTGACGAATCCGTTCCTCTTGAACCCATTGCAAATGTTGCAAAGGGCAAATAAGGAAGCAACATTAGAAACATAGTGATGATTCTGACAATATTGCTTGCCTTGTATTTGCCACCATGGTTGAAGGCTCTTATGAAGAACCTTGGGCACATGATAACTAATCTTTTGTTCTAGCATAACACAAAAAGGAAATGTTCCAAGTGCAAGCTAGGCAAAAGATATATGTTGTGGTGAAAGCTCTTAATTCATATGATGAAAGAAGGAGCAATCCGCAAATTGTGTTAATGGTTAACACAAGAAAGGGTTCACAAAGGAAGGAAAAAGTAGGTAAAGCAAAGTTGCTAAACCTAGGACAAATGTTGTCAAAGCCGAAGAGGCTAAACCCAAATTGTCTCAAAAGGATGCAGTTTGCTACCAATGCAATAAGATTGGTCATTAGAAGCAAAGTTGCAAGGCTTATTAGGAAGGCCTAAAAGGTGAAGAAGGGCAATATGATTGCTACTACTTCAAGTATCTATATGATAGATATTTTCCTTTCGACTTCTTGTTCTTGGGTATATGATACCGGATTGGATCCCACATTTGTCTAAATGTGCAAGGAGCAAAGAATAGAAAGCTACTCAAATAAAGTAAATTAAACCTAAGCATGGGAATGGAGCAAGAGTTGCAACATTAGCCATAAGGGACTTATGAAGTCATCTTACCTTGTGAAGTAGTACTTGTTTTGAACAAGTATGACTACGTTCAGATTTGAGTAGGAGTATTATTTCTGTTTCTTAAATGGATGATGAAGGATATAATTTTCTTATTTTCAATAAGAAGTTTTATATTTATTTAATAATATGCCTTATTGTAATGCATATGTCATTAAATGGTCTTCATATCCTTAAAGATGAGAAACAAAATAACATTGAAGATATCTATAATATAAATGGGAAATCTAAACCGAACAATATGAACAACGCGTTCATATGGCATTACCGGCTTGGTCAAATAAATAAGAAACATATATCTAAACTCCATTAACATGGACTTTTAGACTCATATGACCATGAATCATTTGAGAATTTTGGATCTTATTTATTGGGATTATCGACCAAACCACCCTACACTAAAGTAGTGGGAGGGCTAGTAACTTATTAGTCATTATACATAAGATGTATGTGAACTATTAAGTAGCATTGCTAGGGGAGGATTTTGGTATTTCATCATATTTCACTAAAGACTTATCTAGATATGATTATGTCTATCTGATGAAGTCCAAAGGTGAATCGTTTGAGATGTTTCGAACATTTCAAGATGAAGTGCAAAACAACTTGGCAAAACTATTAAGTACTTCGATTGGATCGAGGTAATGAATATTTGAGCCAAGAGTTTGACAATCATCTCAAAATTATGAAATCATTTCAAAGTTGACTCCAACCGGAACACCACATTGTATGGTGTGTCTGAAAGGAGGAATTGAACCTTGTAGGACATGGTTCGTTCGATGATATGTCAATCAGACTTTCCTATTTCCTATTTCCTTTTGAGGATATGCATTAGAAATAATGCGGTTACACTGAATCGAGTCCCTACTAAATCGGTTCCTAAGGCCCCGCATGAGATGTGGCATGGAAGAAAACTTAGTTTGTCTTTCATGAAGATTTGGGATTGCGAATCTTATGTAAAGAGACTTGTCTCTTATAAGTTAGCACCAAATCTGACAAGGTTATTTTCGGATATTGATTTTACAATCACAAAGAGAACAAAATGTTTGTTGCTCTACACGATTTGTTTCTTGAGAAATAGTTTCTCAATAAAGAATCTAGTGGGGGTAAAATTAATCTTGAAAGAAGTTCAAGAACCCGAAAATAATATGGAACCAAGAGTAGAGACAGAACCAAGTTCACAAAGGAGTTGTGAAACCGGTTCAAGATGCACAAGTCCATCGTAGATTGGATAGGTTACGATCCGAACTCAAGAAATAGTGATTTCTCGTTGCGGAAAGTGATGAAGTGGAAGTCATTGAGAATGACGATCCTAATTGCTATCAAGAAGCGATGTCCTCTCCTAATTTGGATAAATGGTTAGGAACCATGGAATCCAAATTACAATCCATGTTTAAACAATCAAGTTTAATTGGAACTTGATTGGGCTACCTAAAAGTATAAAAACTAAAGGGTGCAAGTAGGTCTTCAAAGACCAACATGGATATGAAGGTGTATACTTTTATGACTAAGGATTGTAGCAAAGGGACTTAGGTTAATTCATAGTATTGACTATGTTGAAACTTTTTCCGCCGATTCTGATATGTCGATGTACATTTAGAAATTTCAATTTTACCATATGAATCGCATATTGTGACTATGTGATATGACAAATGGATGACAAACGACTTTCTTTAAATGGAAAGATTATTAAGGATGTGTAAAGTACACAACCCGAATAGTTTGTCAATCCAAGAAACTCTAATAAAGTATGCATGTTGCAAGGATCCATGAGATGGATTGAAGCAAGCTTCAAGGAATTGGAATCTTTGTTTTGATGAATTGGTCAAAGAGTTTGACTTTATCAAGTACAAAGATGAACCTTGTGTATGCATGAAATTCGGTGGGAGCGTGGTGTTATTTCTATTGTTTATTACAATAATATCTTACTCATTTGAAAAACAAGTTGAAGCAGCTCAAGAAACTGCTTCAAGTCTTGAGTCAAGAAAGGTTTCTCAATGAAAGATATGGGTAAAGCGCTTACATCCTTGGCATCAAGATCTATAGAGATAGATCTAGAAGGATAAATTGGTTTGAGTCAAAGTGTTCACATTGACAAGATTCTTAGAAGAGTCTAAGAAAAGTGGCTTGTCGATGGGTCATGGTATTTTCTCTTAAGCAATACTCATTTGTCTTATGACAATTGATGAGCAAAAAGGGAATGAATGAAGTTCCGTATGCTTCGGCATTTGGATGCTGTCATGTATGCCATGATTTGTACTAGACTCGACGTCTCGTATGCTATAAGCATAATGAGTCGATACCAATCTGATCTGTTGAGAACCAATGGATGGCAGGTCGAAGATGATCCTAAGTACTTAAGAAGAACTAAGGATACGTTCTTGGGATTTGAAAGATTGGAAGTTAATCTTGTTGTAAGGGTTACAAAGATGCTAGCTTCCAAAGCTGACAAAGTTATTTTAAAATCGCAATTAGGATTTGTGTTTGTGCTTATTAGAGGTGCAATTTTGATTGGAAGAGTTCCAAGCGAAATTGTAGCAGATTCTACTACTAAGGCCATATTTTAGCAACATATGATGTAGGCTGAAAGAGGCGGTTTGGATCAAAAGTTCATTTAGTGTTTTGGAAACACTTGAGTGTTTTCAGTATCACTAATCGATGAAACTTTTTGTTATGACAATAGTGGTGCCACTTGTGCAAAGCAATGGAACCAAGGTCACAACGATGATCCAAACACTCACTTAGACGTTCTTCGAGGAATTCATAAAGAATGAGAAGACGTTAAAATATACAAAGTATCGGTAGATGATGACATAAGGGATTCACTTACAAAGACACTCGCATAGGCGAAGCATGATGGGCATGTTAGATTCATGAGTATTCGATACATAAATGGAGCCTAGTGCGAGTGGGAGGCTGTTGGTGTAATGCCACTAGGCTTTAGTTATGTTTAGCGAAAACCGTTATGTATCATCTTTATCGTTTATGTTTATTATTTGATTATTATATAGTTTGCATATTTGTTTATAATAATCTCTGTCCCTAATTATTAAGAGAATAAATTAGTATAAATTGTCAATGGATAATCATGTGATGATTATATGCATAAGAGATGCACGTTGAAATTATGGGTACTTGTTAGAGAACAAGTATTTGGACATGACCCGCATGAGATTTATGTCATGGTCAAATGTCATACTTAAATCTCATACGGTTACTTCATTTATTTCCTAGACCTAAGATTATCGTAACCTTACATATGATGAAAGTCATGTTTGATTTTAGTCAAACGATATCTTAACACGATATATATCTATAAAGACTATCATTGGCATGATCGGATTCATGATGGGAAGGATGATAAGTCAAGAAGGAATTTGTCCCTCGGAAGAGAGATGTTATGCTTGGGCCCCTCGATGAGTGATAATGATGAAAGTGTATGGCCGTACCCCAATATGATTGGAATTATCATTATACTCAAGAATCGAGAAAGCATTGAACAATATGAAGTTGGCAAAGGACCATGACTTGTGTTCAAATATAACATCGTGAGGCAAAGGGATAAATGGAAGTACACCATTGGAAACGTGAACTCTTACGTTACATTATTTGGGTAAACATAATGGCTTGCTAGAGTCCGCTTATGTCTTATGAGGTTCCGATATGATCGAACTTCATTGCCAACATAATGTAATCCTATTGGGTCACACACAACTAGAATGAATTGGTTAAACCGGAGGAAGAATAGTTGAGAGTTTCTGTATCTGGCTATATATATACCGCGCGACATATCAAGCCAATGGCTTGATATACCGCGCGACATAATAGGCCAATACGCGTTTTTGACGAAACTGTCTCTCTAATTCGATTAGAAGAGGTATTTACACTATTGTAAGTATAAATACAAGGAGTTACATCGGACCTAAAAGCCTAGCCGAAATTTTAAAAGAAAAATTCACAATCAAATTCTCTCAATATTCTTCAAGGTTTTAGATCTAGCAATCATCAAGAAGTTGTTCTTGGATTCATTCAAAGGTGTGGATACCGAAAGAGGGTCTTCGCTCGTTCATCGATCGAGGCCTAGAAGTTCAAGCAAGTTGAAGAACGAAGTTTGTGATTCGATATCACATAATCAAAATCGTTCGATAGCTCAAGACCGGAAAGCGTTTCCAAGGTTGGTTTAATTCTATCTCATAGGTATTCAAATTAATTGTATAGAACGGATCCTAGGGCTTAACTTGGGTTTTATGTTTTTAATGCTTAATTCGCTGCGTGGACCCGTAAAACCCAGAAACATGGAGCCTACGTCGACGATATGAGTTATCAAACAAAGACCGGACGTCACGTAGTGGAAGCCTAAAGAAAACGTTCACAATCTACGAGCAAACGACATGAAACTTAACCCGAAGCAAATGTGTATTTGGAGTAGCAACGAGGCAAATTTCTTGGCTTTATGGTGTCCTGGCGAGGTATTGAAGCCAATCCAGAGAAGATCGAGGCTCTAGTCGACATGAAGGAGCCTGACTATAAAGGAGATGCAGCGACTTATTGGAAGGGTGGCAGCCCTAGGTCGCTTCATAGCCAAGTCGGCAGAAAGGTCTCTCCCCTTCTTCAAATCTTTGAGGGGGACGAAAAATTTTGAGTGGACGGCCGAATGTCATTCGTCGTTCCAACAGCTCAAGGAGTACCTCGCTACTCCCCCTCTATTGAGTAGCCCGACTACTGAAGAGACCTTGTTTGTATATCTGTCTGTGGGTGATCAATCAGTTGCAGCAGTCTTAGTTCGAGAAGAAGAAGGGCTTCAAAAGCCCGTGTACTATGTTAGCAAGGCTCTATCAGAGGTTGAGGGCAGATATTACAATGCGGAGAAGGTCGCATATGCCCTAGTCGTGGCTTCAAGGAAGCTGTGAGCTTATTTCTTGGCTCACCCTATTGTTGTGCTCACAAATGTACCCTCGAGAAAAATTCTTCATAAGCCAGAAAGTTCAGGTCGTCTACTCAATTGGTCAATTGCTCTCACAGAATTCGACATAGAGTATCGACCTTGAAAGGCGTTGAAGGCTCAAGCCTTGGCAGACTTCTTGGTTGAGCTAACGTTCACCAAGGAAGATAGCGAGGTGCGAGTTCAAAAGGAAAAAGCTAAGGGAAAGGAGCAGGAGGCCCAGCCCGTCACTTATCTACCCAACAACTGTTGGAAAGTTTACTCAGATGGATCCTCAACGAAGAATGTTAGTGGAGCTGTGATAGTACTGATCGAACTAGAATCTGGGACAGTCTAAGAGGAAGCATTGAGGTTCAAATTTGAAGCCTCCAATAACCAAGTAGAGTACGAAGCTTTGGTTGCAGCCATCGAGTACGCCAAGTGCTTTGGAGCGACTAAAATCATGGCATATTGTGACTCCCAGTTAATAGTCAATCAGGTCAGAGGGGAGTATGAGGTGCTAAACTCCACCTTGATCAAATACTGGGACCTGGTGAAGGAATTGATAAAAGACTTAGAGTTTTGGGAAATTCAGAGGATTGGTCGAGAAGACAATGAATTAGTCGACCTACTCTCAAAGCTAGCTACTTCAGACGAGCCACACGAAGAGCCCATCTCCTACCTCGAGAATCCAGCATATGAAAGGGTTCAAATTCAATGCGTAGAGGACCCCTTGAGAAACTGGGCCTATGACAAGTGTTGGATCGAAGAAATGAAGGCGTACTTGGAAAGGGGCGAGCTCCTTGAGGACGAGAAGAAAGCTCGAGCTATAAAAAAGAAAGCTCCGAGATATGTTATCCAAGGAGGCATGCTATTCAGAAGATCATATACTAGGCCATTGCTGAAATGCATTCACCCCCAAGAAATTACTCAGTTAATGCATGAGGTGCACAGTGGAATTTGTGGTGGACACCCGGGGGCCAGAACTTTAGCCGACAAATTGATCACTTTGGGGTACTACTGGCCACACATGAGAGCTGACACTCACGACTTCATTCAGAAATGTGACCAATGTCAAAGGTTTGCCAACCTACCTCATCTGCCTACAACGGAGCAAACTCCAGTGATCGCTGCTTGGCCATTTGATATGTGGGGCGTCGACTTAATTGGACCCTTCCCGCCCGCCTGTGGAAACTGCAAGTATGTGATCGTCGCAATTGATTACTTCACGAAATGGGTCGAAGCAAAGCCACTAGCTCGCATCACAGAGGAAAATGCCATCAACTTCATACATGACTTCATCTGGTGTCGATTTGGGATCCCTCGAGCTATAGTATCAGATAATGGCTTACAATTCTCTCGGGCTTTTGAAGAAGAAATGAATCGTGTAAGAATCAAGCATTGGCAGTCATCTGTTGCCTATCCTCAAGGAAATGGGCAAGCTGAAGTAGCGAATAAACTCGTCCTATCTTCACTAAAGACGGGCTTAGTTGGACGACGCAGTAACTGGTTGGACGAACTCCCCCTTGCTCTTTGGGCAGTTCGCACAACTACTCGGGGGCCTACGGGGGAAACCCCATTCGCTCTTACATACGGGTCGGAGGCCATGGCCCAGTGGAGTTGTGAATTCCTACTGCGAGAGTGACCTTCTTCGACCAAGAACAGAATGACACTAGCAGATTGATCGACTTGGATTTAATCGACGAGAAGGGAGATACGGCTTACCTGCGAATGGTCAACTACAAGCAGCGGACCAAGAGTTACCATGATAAAAAGGTGAAGACAAGATCATTCCAAGTAGGAGATCACATGCTAAGAAAGATTGAAGCAACAGGAAGGAGAACCCAGCAGAACAAGTTATCTCCCAACTGGGAAGGTCCCTACATTGTTACTCGAGTCACCAAAGAGGGAACCTACATGATTGCTCACCCGGGTGGTGAAGAATTAAAGCATCCGTGGCACGCTACTCACCTTATCAAACACTACTTTTAGTTCAGTTCTCTAGTTCAATTAAAGGTTAATGCAGTTTCCAAGTTTGAATTTGTCATAGTTCTAGCTTTCCATTTGATGTAAGCATGTTCGTACTTCAATAAAAATCGCAGTTCTATTCGACCCAACATTGTGTTACACTAATTTCAACAAGCTCGACTCTTAGTCAGCTTCATTTTAGCAAGCTCGATTCTTAATCAGCTTTGTTCCTTTAACAAGTTCGACTCTTAGTCGACTTCGTTCTAACAAGCTCGACTCTTAGTCAGCTTCGTTCTAACAAGCTCGATTCTTAATCAGCTTCGTTCCATTAACAAGTCCGACCCTTAGTCGACTTCGTTCTAACAAGCTCAATACTTACTCGGCTTCGTTCCATTATCAAGTCTGAACCTTGGTCGACTTCGTTCTAACAAGCTCGATCCTTGGTCAGCTTTGGTCTCTTAAAACAGGTTCGACTCTTAGTCAATCTCGTTTGCAAAAATTTTTACAAGTCTAAGGTCGATTGATTTACCATAAAACTAGGCCGACCTTAGGCTTAGGGTGACTTATTTGTCGTATTACATCTAGCTCGACGCATATTCATGTTGGAATCAAAAGCATACAATACACAATGAGAAAAAGTCAGATATGATTAAATATAACTTAGTCTCCCAAAACGGGCCAAGACTTAAGCAAATAAAAGTTAAGAAGTATTATGCCTCCTAAAAAACTGGGCCAAGGCATTCAAACAACATTTGCAGAACAAAAACAAAAATTGTTTGGGACTTGTCTGTTACATAACCACTCAAATCAAAACTCAAGAAGACGGGTCAGCATCAACCTGGTTACTGGTGGTAGCCTGATCACCTGCATTTGCATCTTGTTGCTGAAGATCCACGAGTTTACCCGATTCAGAGAAGCTGCGTTGAGGAGTATCACCTTCAAATGCCAGCTCGTCGGGTTCCTCAAGCTCGGCCAAAATAGTGTTGAAGTTAACAAGCTCAACAGGAGGAGGGACCCAAAGCTCAGCTTCTGCTTCCACATCATCCTGGGCAATAAGCTCCAAATCGTTATCAGTATAGGGCACCAGATTATGACCTTGACGAGCTGCCGTGTTGTATTGGTCCTCTGATGCCCACCTGGCCAGCTGCTCGATGGATATGTTGACAGAAGGATCCACCACGATACGTCGAGCCATGTAGCTCCGACCTACGTCGAAGAATCCTTTCGCCTTATCAGTGACATAAGCATGGAGCTCGTCACTCTCTTTATAAGCTTTCATGGCCTCTTCCTTGGCAGTTTTGATGGCATCAGATAACTCCCCCTCCCATCGAAGCCGTGCAGCATCAAGCTCTTCTTGCTTTTTTGGCCAAAGTAACAGGCACCTCCTCCAACTGTTGGGTCGCCAATTCAAGATCTTCAGACATCTTCTTCTATTCTTTGAGAGTGGCAAGCTCCTTATCAGCTTTCCCCAGTTCTGCCAAGCATCTTCCTTCAACTTGATCTCATTCTCCTTCACCAGCTTCAAAGCTTCGTAGGCAGCATCCAAGTCAGAATGTTCCCCCTTCAGCTTATCGTGCTCCTCCTTCAACTTGGTATGGTCTTCATCGAGCTTCTTCAACTCCTCATTCGTATGAGCTAGCATGGTCTTGGCCAGCTTCTCCTGCTCCTCAGCAGCTTTCCAATAGCTGGTAGATAGATCAATCATAGCAAGAGACTGAAATGACGAGCAAAGGAGGGGGATTAGGTCGATCAGGAGTAAAGTGGAGACTTGGGGCAAGCAAGAAAAATAAAAACAGCAAGGCAAAGAGTTACAAGTATTACCTCGGAGTGGGCCAGCCCGACCCTAGCACGGCAAGCTTCTGGAGTCAAAGCCCTGTTGGTATACTTCTTGACCAAATCTTGGTCAGCCCCCCTCCTCACAACCACCTGGCCATACTCTAGCTCAGGATATTCCCTAGCAAAGCAATTTATCCCAGTGAGGGGAGCAGCTTCGCTTAGCTCGTCAACACGAGCTTAAACCAGCTCGGCGTAGGAAACATGGATAGGAGAGGACTGGGGGCCCCTAGTTTCAGCTTCCATTTGCTCACTCGCATCGACCTGATCAGTTGTCGAGCTCGCCTTGGACTTCACAATCTTGATTTTCTTGCTCAGAGGAGCATCATCATCCTCTTCCTCCTCCTCATCCACATCTATAACATGTGACTTGGCCTTGGAAGCAGCTTTGGACTTGGTTTTGGCTTGGGCTCGAGTTCTAGCCCTGACGACCTCCTTGATGGGCTCCTCAGTTTGCTCGGCTCCATCCACCTCAGCAGCATCACCCTCTTCGACCCCTTGGGCATCTCCTCCAACTTGTCCCTCCTCCAGTTCCTCCAGATTATCCTCCACGGGAATAGAATTGGCAAGGTCCACATCTACTAACTTCAAGAGCTCCTGTCGCTGAGTGCCCTCTCTCTCTCGATGTTCCCTAGCATTGGTTGCCCCGCACCTTCTCTTGCTCTTCCTTACATCAATGGCTCGACCCATGTTCACCTCTTGCTCGGGAGTTAGAACTGCACGACATCAAAATCACAAAGGGTTAGATAGACAAATGGAAGTTCTACATACGAGCTATCAGTTCTATGTACGAGTAGGATGCATACAAGCTAAAAATAATACTTGGGAGTAAATTATCTACGGGTTAAAGCATATGCGAGTTAATAAGTTCTACACACGAGCTATCAGTTCAATGTACGAGCTAATAGTCTACATGCAAGCAAGCAATGGATAAGTCAAGGGACAGTGAATGGTAGAACTCTTACCCCCAAAGTGTTCTCCCCGATCCTTACAGTAATTGCCGGTCTTCTTACAGAAGTGACACTCTCTCTCAAACCTGAATCGAGCCCCCTCATGGGTAACCCAATCTGGATACCTTTGACATCTAACAACTGGGACTAGAGGCACAACATCCCCCTCACTAATCATCATCCCAGCTTGGATGTAGTTATTTTTGGTGGTCCCCAAAGCCTCCCAGCTAATAGGTCCCCTCTTTGCGAGCTCCACCAACTTTTTGTACAGATCAGTGTGCCAGTAGGGCTCCCAGTAGTCCTCATCTCTCAACACCTTGGAGTCAGCACAAGGCAAGGGAAACTCCCATACTCTTCTACTCTCTACTACTACCACGTGGGAATTCCAACCACTGGCCTTACCGGGGAAGTTGATGAATAGCTTAGGGGATTTTGGCTTGGAAGGAGTGCTTATCCCATTGTCCTTATCAAATTTGACACTAAAAAATTCCCTAAACACTCTCATGCAAGGTTCATACCCTAAGAACCTGCAAACCATGGCAAAGCAAACCAGTACCCTGCAGGTGTTGGCTCCTAGTTGAAGAGGCAGTGCATCTGAATACTCTAAAAACTCATTTATAAATGGATCCAAGGGTAACCTCAGGCCAGCTTCAAATTGGCCATAGTAGAAGGCCACCCTAGTAGGATCTTCCTCATAAGTATCACCAAACTGGGAAAGGAAGTCCTTCTTGCTATAGAGAGTGATGTCAAACTCTTTCTTATCCACCTCACAGAAATTGTACACCATATTTATCTGAGATGGAAAGTTCTGCTTCCCTCTGAATGGCCTTGGAGGCATATATCCCCTTTCATTCTTTCCAGATACAACAGAAGTCCCAAAGGCATCAACAATACGTGGACTTGAAGAGGTCGAGGCATTAGCTTCTCCTTGAGTTGCCATATCTGTACAAGAAGAAGGGGAAACAGGGGAATCAGTTATATATGCAGTCTCAAGGGACCTAGCGGACACACTAAAGGGCGACCTAGATTCCCCCGGAAATCCCGTCCTACTCCTAAGGAAAGAGGGTTTGTTGGAACCTTGAATTTAGAACACAGCTATATGATCGAGGAGTTCATGGAAAAGGTTGAAAGACACAATTCATGGGTCGTTTGATTCTAAAACACCTAGATTCTCTCCTACAGGCAAGGTTAAATCAGTAAAACGCAACCCCCACCGGGTCAAAATTGAGGCACATTCCTCCATTGTCATCTCTCTCCACTCTCCATTAAAGTGCTTGTAAACCCTTCGATTTACACTACAATAGCCATACCAAGCTCCGGGCTCACAACTAAAAGTCCTAGCCATAGCGGAATTGAAGAAAGTGCAGAAATTAAGCCCTAATGCTGAAGGGAGAGAAGAATACCTTAATTAGTTTGAACGAAGAGGAGCTACTGACGGAGACGAAAGCTCGGGTTAAATCAGTTGCCTTTTTGCTGCCTTCGCCGGAGTTACACAAGAAGTTGGAGAGGGTAAAAATTCGTAAAGGAGAAGGATTTATGCTTTTATATCTTCGGTAATTGGAAAGGAAAAGAAAAATTCAAAAGTTTTATTTTCCTAATTGAATGCGGAAAGCGTTTCCCAAGACAGTTATCAAACGTCAAAAACGGTAATGATTAAGAAATACGGCGCTTTATGTAATCCAATCGTTCAACATTCAACGTTCAGGATTGAGCCACGTCACCATCAGGCGAGTAAACCTCAACTCAAGCAGCGACCTGCGAGTTATTGCAAACTACACCAGGTTCTTTAACTTCATGGTCGACGAAGTCAACTCAAAAAGTTGGGGGCCACTGATCATACCAAAAGTGTCAAGCTGGGCCAAGCGAGTAAAGCCCAGTCTTCAACCAATCATTGCCACCACATTCTCAATGGGCTAGGCCCAAGGATTACAGGTCTCAAGGCCCACCTTATTGTCCGACCTACCAGGTCTCGACCTAGCTTAGTCCGACCTAACGATCCAAGTTCTACTTCGGGTACGATCCAGCTCTACCCGTCAGTCAGGTCGACCAAACCCTAAATGGCGACCTCGATATGCCAAGCAAGCGTCGACCTAACGAATATAGGCGCACGTGCTTCTATCCTTACCATAACTGGTTCCCTACAAATCAGGAGCCATTCAGGACACGTTCCCATGACATGTAATTGCCCCTCAAATCACGGAGCTCATGTAGCCCCACCAAATATACCACACTCATCAACTATAAATACATTACCACTACAACGATTATGAGGTAACTGCAATTTTGTCATTTGAATATCATCTTTGTTCAATACATTATTTGCTCTCCAATACACATACTTACTCTCACGCCCGAGGGTCTAAGCCGGAGACAAATCCGGCTAGTCGTGGATTCTGGTTTCAGGTCAAGGAGTCAGGTGAATAGTCCTGCCACGTGGAGGAAGATTGATAAGCACATTTCCTGCGGCATCAATAACTATTTTAATAGGAATAAGAGATTTAGTATTTTATTTATTTATAATTAAATATGACAATAAAAAATGAATAAAAATCAATCAACTTCCATATTAAAAAAAAAGTCATTCTTAAAAAAAAATGCTTCAATAAACAAAAACTCCTAAATTTATGATAATTTAACCGCAACGTTCCTCCCTCTGCATCTTTCATAAATAACCCCCTCCCCCAATCCCTCCTTCGGATTTATCAAACCCACCATTCCCATTCTCCATCCATCTCCTTCCCCGTTCATATTCAAGCTAACATCAATAGAGAAAAATAGAAGATCTGAAGTCGTTGCACCCACCCACCCAACATTGTCACCCCCCCAGCCCCTCGTCTCTCATTCCACCGCCACACCCTCTGCTTTGTCTCCTAAGACCATCCGTAGTGGTGACCGGGTCATGGTTACTCTCTCTCCTCCACATCAGCTCCACGTCATCGGTCATCAATAACCATAACTCCATCTTATTTTACCAACAATGGTGACAAAAACTATATATGATAAATAATCTATATATTTTAGTTATTAATTAAATAAATTTATTAATATTAATATTAATATATTATATTAATATTAATATTAATAATATTAATAGAGTTGTACCTTATGTTGATCTTAAAGAGGAAGTTCTCCACGGCAATTCAAACTGAATCGGACCAATCTTTCAGTCAATAGAGTTGTACCTTTTGTTGATCTTATTTGAAACAACACCTATATCCCAAAGTTTTCTAAAGGCAAAAAGAGAAAGAAACATGATTTACTCATAAATTGAAACTTTCATCCTTCACATGAACAAAGTTTTATGTAAATAGGGAAGTTGACAAAAATTTCAAATAGAGGACTTATTATTATGAAAAATTCGTGCTTTGAATGATAAACTCCCACATTTTGTGTCGACAAACCATGATATGTAAACCAATTTACGGTGCAGCTCCCACTTTATACACTTTACAGATTCTCAAATGAGGCCGAAAAGGAAAATTACAAAATTGATTTTTTTTTACCTTGGGGTGCAGAAGACCCATCCCTTATGAGGTTCTAACAACTCCTGAATCAAAAGGTCCAGGTATTCCTAAATTGTAGGCCATATGAAGTAGGTTATGGAAATGTTCATGTGTCCCCTTTAGATTCCACAATACATCCTTGGGCGTAAAGTCCCAATCTGGCTCTAATTGATCCTCCTCAACTGAGTTGAAGGACCTTAACATAATTAGAACTTCATTGATTTATATTAAGGTATAGAAGAATAACTAACAAACAAATCACTATTCTTTTCCTAAGCTTACGGTAATAAAAAACAACAAAAAAAAAATCAACCAGATTTTGAAGATAACATGATTTATAAAATGACTTAGATCTAAAACCCTACAGATCGGCACACCGAACAATCGATTTCACATTTGAAAAAATTGCACCTTTCTAAAAATGCAAGATGTGAAGGAACTCACTGTGGACAATCGTCAGAAAAAGCAAGAATTCTTCTAGTTGGAAGACGACAACGATCACCAATTCAGGGGGTCTACGTCAAAGATGGTGGGATAGCAATTGTTGCCCTGGTTATAATAGTTATAAACAAAAAAAGAAAAAAAAAAGAAGATGAAAAGTACATGATCAAAATGACTTACTAGGTGACTGAAACTAACATATTGTTATCTTGGTTGTTTGTCATCAAATGCCTCACTCATATCTGCAATATCTCCTCTACACATTTTTTCTGGAAAAAATTGACTTATAATTTGATGTCTGTAATAAGTCCATAGAGGTTCCAAAGTTGAACATCATTAGAGTTATTTACATCTTATTATGGTCCATGTCGTAATATACTTGTATAGCTCACATCAGTTTACATTACAGTTGGCCTCAGATATATAGAAGGTGCACCTTCCAAATTCATATGCTGCCTCTCTAAGCATGAAAATTAATAAATTAAAAGAAGCAATTGATGAAAAAAGAATGAGCTCAGAAACAAAAACTGGTATGAGAAAGTTTATCAATCAAACATCTCAAAGTGGTTCTGGACTTTTTTTTCAATACTCTATAAACAACTACTCACTCCATCCCAAAATAAATACTAAAAAAATAAATCAAATTTCTTTGATAAAAAGCAAATTTAATTTTTTGGACATTCATTTCGGGACGGTGATTTTGGGACGGGGAAGTACAATTTTTCAATTGCAAATTGCATCAAGCTGAAACCAAACAATCAATCACAAATTGCATCAAATAAATTGAAATCAAAGAATTAGTCACAAATTGAATCAGAAAATCCAACAAATGCATACAACAATCAAAATACAAAATTGCCAAATTGCATCAAGCTGAAACCAAACAATCAATCACAGATTGCATCAAATAAATTGAAATCAAAGAATTAGTCACAAATTGAATCATTAAATCCAACAAATGCATACAACAATCAAAATAAAATTTCACCTATAATTCCGACCAATGCATCAAATCTTTGCGATTGAAATTCAACCTCTTTGTGTGTGTGTGTGTGTGTTTATGAATTAATCGATTTAGAGATAGGGAGACAAATTGATGATGGTGTTTTGAAAGGAATTTTCTATGAGTTTACCGAAATACCTGCACGCATAGGAAGTCAGATCTATGGTTGAAAAGGGGATTTTTCATGCTTCGAAGGCCTTGACGATGGGTTCTTCCCAGATAGTTGGTTTTCCCAAATTGACAAAGCGACTGTTAAATCGTTGTAGCCATGAGAGAAGAGAGGAGAGAGAGAGAGAGAGACGACGATGATCATGAAAGAAGAGAGAGGGGCGGAAGCAATCGCGGCAGAGGTGGAGCGTTTGGATTTTTTTTTTTTTTGCAATGACGCTGGGGAGGAAGGTGAGAGATCGAGAAGTAGAGCGCAGAATGCAAAAAGACCAAGTTTATCTTATACGCTACTAGTACATGCCCGTGTCCAAGGTCACGTGATTTTTTTTTTAATTTTTTTTTTAAATTAATTTTTTTAAGGGCAAAATGGGAAAGGGACAAATGTATGAGGGCAAAATGGGAATTTTGCCGCTTGGAACTGTTCATACCACTGTAGCAAACCCCTCCCTCATTTATACTATAGATGCGGAAGGGCAGTTTGGTAAGCTAAACTTGTTATAGGATAATAGTATGTAGTCCATATTCGGTATGGGTGAAAGTTTGAGAGGAAAAATATTGCTCTTATTCACTTGAGGCTTTATATAGATATATATTTAAAATTTGAATTATGATGCAGCTTAATATGATTAATATAAGCATAAAAAACCAATAATAAGTCTTTTTGATGTTGACATGAAATTTCATGTGATTTAATGTGGTCGAAGATCTGCTTTTTATATACTATTATCTATAATACAATAGACATCAAGAATAACCGTCACACAAAGAAGGGATGAGATTCATTCTCAAAAAAGATAAAGAGTGGTCAGGATTGATTCTCACCTCCAACATCAATTTTAACTTTTTTTTATTTTCAATCGTTGGATTTCTTTTCAATTTTTTTGATCCTACGGTTGTAGATTAACGGTTTCTATTTCAATACATACTCCCTCCATCATGAGACTTTTAGTCAAATTGCAATAATTTTAACTATTAATTTAAAAATCATTATTGAAAATATTATTAATTGTGTTATAATAAAAAAATTAATTTTTTATTAGAATCACTATTTTTTATTTAAATTATTGATCAAAGTTACATTAATTTGACTAAAATTTTTCATTCACGTGGAACGGTACGGGAGTATAATAATGTAGTAATAATATACATAACTATTATTTGGAATTTGACATGTACCAAGTTTTTAAAATTCAAATGTAAATGGAAAGAAAATAAGCAAGTGGTCTGGTTGTGTGTACCGAATGTCTGACTTTCTCTCAATTTACAACTTAACTGACATGGACTTTGGTTACTTTTGTAATATACTTTTAAAAAATAAAAGTGTGTAGATTCGATCGCTCCCTTTATTTTGCAAAATCAACTCAATCAAATTTTGACATATTTTTTTAAAAAAAATATGAATAATTTTATCGAAAAATATGATTATTTCCATGAAATTTTAAAAATTGTTATTGATAGTATTTTTAATGGTAAAACAATAACAAATTTTATAATTGCATAAAAATATCTAAATTTTCATAAAATTATGGTCAAAATTCGATTGAGTTGACTATTAAAGTCAAAGTGATCTAAATTTTTCGAGAGGGAGGGATTATTTGTTTTTATAATCTGTTGCAAATAAAAAAAAATATGATGTTATATGTCCAAGTCATATATCATGAACATCTTTTTTTTAAGGATAATTTGATCATTTCACATGACATATTACCCGGAGTTAGTTTCATGACTAACTTTCGTTAGCCAAAATGCATATTTTGACCTTAATTTAACGCAATACTTCCTTTACTTCTATTCCGAATAATCTTACCCACTTTGTCATCTAGAGCGTCTTATTGATAAGTCTCATTTTCTATGAACGAAAGTATATAATATTTATTTATTAATGAGACTCATTTGTAATACTCATAACGACTATCGTCTTACTATTTTCTATCTCATTTTCTCTCTCACCTCAGTTCATAACCGCCTGTTGACTTTACACAAAGAACGGTTGATATCGATCCATAACCGCTACGATTCAAGGGCTGTAATTTGATAATTTATTTTCTTCTTTAATTCTAACCGTAAGATTAATTATCAATGCTTTAATCCAAGAAACTCTCATTAACCAATTTCTAAAATTATCCCTGAATTTATCAATAACAATCTCTCTCTATTTTTCGTCAGTATACTTCAGTTGTTTCATATGAAATAACTTTTATAAAAAATAATATTTATTTATTAATGAGACTCATTTGTAATACTCATAACGACTATTGTCTTACTATTTTCTATCTCATTTTCTCTCTCACCTCATTTCATAATCGCCTATTGACTTTACACAAAGAACGGTTGATATCGATCCATAACCGCTACGATTCAAGGGCAATCATTTGATAATTTATTTTCTTCTCCAATTCTAACCGTAAGATTAATTATCAATGCTTTAATCCAATCACTCTCATTAATCGGTTTCTAAAATTATCCCTGAATTTATCAATCACAACCTCTCTCTATTTTTCGTGATATCAGTATACTTCAGTTGTTTCATATTAAATAATTTTTATAAAATTTAATATATTGTTGTATTAATAATAATATTTTAAATTTTATGAATAAATGAATTTTAGTAACTTTTTTTTTAAAAAAAATCAATTAAATTAACTAAAAAAATAAAGTTAAGAGATTTATAATGGGATGGATAACTAACTAACTAAATGGCGGGACCTAATATTGATAACATGACACATTTATATATAACTATATACATGTGTATATATTGATCTAATGCATTTGACTAAAATTTTTCATTCACGTGGAACGGTACGGGAGTATAATAATGTAGTAATAATATACATAACTATTATTTGGAAATTGACGTGTACCAAGTTTTTCAATTCAAATGTAAATGGAAAGAAAACAAGCAAGTGGTCTGGTTGTGTGTACCGACTGTCTGACTTTCTCTCAATTTACAACTTAACTGACATGGATTTTGGTTACTTTTGTAATATACTTTTAAAAAATAAAAGTGTGTAGATTCGATCGCTCCCTTTATTTTGCAAAATCAACTCAATCAAATTTTGACATATTTTTTTTTAAAAAAATATGAATAATTTCATCGAAAAATATGATTATTTCCATAAAATTTTAAAAATTGTTATTGATAGTATTTTTAATGGTAAAACAATAACAAATTTTATAATTGCATAAAAATATCTAAATTTTCATAAAATTATGGTCAAAATTCGATTGAGTTGACTATTAAAGTCAAAGTGATCTAAATTTTTCGAGAGGGAGGGATTATTTGTTTTTATTATAATCTGTTGCAAATAAAAAAAAATATGATGTTATATTTCCAAGTCATATATCATGGACATTTTTTTTAAGGATAATTTGATCATTTCACATGACATATTACCCGGAGTTAGTTTCATGACTAACTTCCGTTAGCCAAAATGCATATTTTGACCTTAATTTAACGCAATACTTCCTCTACTTCTATTCCGAATAATCTTACCCACTTTGTCATCTAGAGCGTCTTATTGATAAGGCTCATTTTCTATAAACGAAAGTATATAATATTTATTTATTAATGAGACTCATTTGTAATACTCATAACGACTATCGTCTTACTATTTTCTATCTCATTTTCTCTCTCACCTCAGTTCATAACCGCCTGTTGACTTTACACAAAGAACGGTTGATATCGATCCATAACCGCTACGATTCAAGGGCTGTAATTTGATAATTTATTTTCTTCTTTAATTCTAACCGTAAGATTAATTATCAATGCTTTAATCCAAGAAACTCTCATTAACCAATTTCTAAAATTATCCCTGAATTTATCAATAACAATCTCTCTCTATTTTTCGTCAGTATACTTCAGTTGTTTCATATGAAATAACTTTTATAAAAAATAATATTTATTTATTAATGAGACTCATTTGTAATACTCATAACGACTATTGTCTTACTATTTTCTATCTCATTTTCTCTCTCACCTCATTTCATAACCGCCTATTGACTTTACACAAAGAACTGTTGATATCGATCCATAACCGCTACGATTCAAGGGCTGTCATTTGATAATTTATTTTCTTCTCCAATTCTAACCGTAAGATTAATTATCAATGCTTTAATCCAATGACTCTCATTAATCGGTTTCTAAAATTATCCCTGAATTTATCAATCACAACCTCTCTCTATTTTTCATGATATCAGTATATTTCAGTTGTTTCATATTAAATAATTTTTATAAAATTTAATATATTGTTGTATTAATAATAATATTTTAAATTTTATGAATAAATGATTTTTAGTAACTTTTTTTTTAAAAAAAATCAATTAAATTAACTAAAAAATAAAGTTAAGAGATTTATAATGGGATGGATAACTAACTAACTAATTGGCGGGACCTAATATCGATAACATGACACATTTATATATAACTATATACATGTGTATATATTGATCTAATGCATGTTTTAAATAGGTTTTCCCGTTCGACTGAAGATTTGCAAGATACTGAAGCTCGAACTGATTCACAAATGACTCCACCACAGTTGACGTATGAAGATATATGGGATGGTTCCTTTACTTGCATTGTTTTGTTATTTTGTAACAGGAGTGAAGTGGAGAAAGTATCGTGGAAAGGGAATGGTGAGGATATGGGCTTTTGATGTAATTTTGTGATTGCTTATAGTACTTTGTTTCTGGCACAATTCTGTTTCAATCATAATTGAGTTATGTTAAAGATTGATATGTATGTGAAATTGGAGAGTGATGTGGAAACGATTTATGGAGAAATCCATCTTTACAACTTCAAAAACGGTGAACCAATTTTCATCCCTTATGATAAATACCATAAATTAGAACATTTGTTGTTATTTGTGCACTTTTAAATTATTTCACATTTTTAGTTTGATACTTCAATCTAACATTTGATTTTTCATTTACTTTCAAGTTGATGCAAGAGTTAAGGATAAACTTAGGCAATATATGTTTGTAGTCTGTGATTGTTTGCTACTCTATTTGTTATTATTTGTGCATATTTAGTTTCTTTCATATTTTCAGTTTGATACTTCAATCTAACATTTGAATTTTCATATACTTTCAAGTTGATGCAAGAGTTAAGAATAAACTTAGGCAATATCAATTTATAGTTTGTGATTGTTTGCTATTCTATTTTCATGAATTTTGAGATATTAGGAATTTTGAGACATTGGATACTTATACTGGTGTTTATCTTTTAATTTCTTCACTTGACCACCCATGCATACTGTCCCCGTGTCATTGGCACGGGTTAGAGAGTACTAGTCTATAGTATAAATGGGAACGGGGTGCTACAGTACAATGAACAGTACCAAGTGTCGAATTTCCCATTTTGCCCTCACTAAGTTGTCCCTTTCCCATTTTGCCCTTTAAATTTTTTTTTTTTTTAAATTAAAAAAAAAAACATTCCTCGGACACAGGCTTAATTTAAAAAAAAAAAAAAAAGATTGTCCTCGGACACGAACTTTTACTAGTATTATTATATAGAAGATTACTAATTGGTCCACTGAAAGATTATTTCCTTACACTGTTTATCCCTCCAAATAATAATTATTCAAACAATATCATTTATATTAAGAAATTACCAAATGTTTCATCGATACTATAAACTCCGTTATAGCTAGGTAATGTCAAAACAACAATGCTCTCTTCTCACACACAGGTCCTTTGAGTACACTTTTTTAAAATTGCCATTTATCGGATAACCAATTTGAATTTATACCCGAAAAATCGACTATGAAGGCAATCTATATTATGAACTAAACTAAATTTTCTTTATGGGGATTTTATCACTAAACTAAGTTTCGTTGCATCCAATCCATCCAACTCTTTTTTTATTGCATCCTTAGTTTTTAACCGTTAAATGGTAATATGAATCACATGTGATCAAAATAATAGGGGTATGTTCAGCAGTTTAATCTAAAATGTAAAAAATAAAATGTAGGGTTTAATTTTTCTTTTGAAAACTATAAGAGGTGAATTGGAAAAAGAAAAAAAAATCTAAAATCTAAAATTCCCTTTTCCTCTCTGTCGTCCCATTCTCCCTCTATCTTCTACCATGTTCTTCGCCCCACACCCACCGTCCACACCACCACCAGCCACCCTTCCTTACCCCCCAATTTTCAGCGGCGCCTCGCCCCACCTTCATCCCAAGCGTACATTTCCTTTCCACCAACCTTCTTCCCGGTCGCCTCCTCTAAAATTTCTAATGCATCAACACCCGGAAATGGCACAAAATCAGATCTAAGTTTATCTTTTCGAATTTTCTTCAAATCTGAGGTCGTGGCGGGGGGGGCAGGTGAAGTCCTTCAAATTTAGATTTTTCTTCTTTATTTTCTTTCAAATCTGGAATTTTCTTCTTCTGTTCTTTCAAATTTGGGGTCATTAAAGAAAGGGGCGTGCAGTGATATTTCGGCTTCTCTTGTTAGGACGGTGGTTGAGCAACATTATCCAAATCAGATTTCAGTTCGAATTGGGACCGAACAAATTATCTGAAGTGTTTTCTTTTTCTTCAGATTTTTGGATTTGGGTGATTGATGATGGTGGTTGACGATGACGGTCGTGGGAGGGAGATGGTCGCCGGAGAGGGAGAGAAGGGGTTCGCCGGAGTTGGGGAGGTGAGGGTGTCCCCGGATTAATAGATGACCGGAGGGTAGTTATTTGGGGTAGAGGGGAATGTGGGTGTAATATGAGAGGGGTGAGATTTTTATTTATCGTTAGAGGGATTATATTGTTAGTTATTTTATGGTGTAGGATTAGGAGGTAAATATGATAAATTATTGTTTTAGAATGTAGATTAGGTTATATTGTGGGATTAGGACAATTTTCTCACGTTTTAACTGTTTTGTACTAATTGTTATTATTGTGTGATATTGTTTTCAGGAGATACAACCGTGTTGAGATTCTATTAATTACTTCTCAAGGCTGCCAGGTAACATCTTCCATTTTTTTTCTGGAATTGATTTGGGAAACCGTATTGAGTGTTTAGTGATTTTGTTAGGATATATCTACCAAGTTCCCTATTATGACAATTCAAAGAGTGACTGTTTGGAAAACTAACTATTGTCCATAGAGGGTCCGGATTTTTTATCAAATAAATTCTCACTTGCGAGTTTCTTTCCTCCCAAATCTTCATGGTTTTGGGAGGGAGGATTGAATAGGAGAGAAAATTTGAGAAAGTTTCCCTCCTCTTAACTTCCTTCCTAAAAAATTTCGGACCAACCTTGAAAAGGATTTTCTTTTTCGCAACTTCTTTCCCTCCCCTTTCCTTGTTCTTAAGACTCAAGAGAAGACCGTTAGGGATAGGGATGACAATTTAATCGAAACCGATCCGTATCGAAGATGATCCCATTCGAAAAAATCGGGCATGGTTTCATTTTTTAATGACCCGATCGGATTCGGATCGGGTTCGGTATCACAGTCGAGCCGACCCGAAATTCGACCCGAACACAGATACCTAAGTTGATATTTATACTTTAGCCCCTTGTATTTTTAGAAAATACAAATTACCCCTATATGTATATAAGAAAATTTAGGGTTTTTGGAGAGATAAAATTAGGGCTTTTCTCTCTCTCTCCTGTGCGCCGCGCCCCTTTCTCTCACTCCCCGCTCGGCGCTCGTCTCTCTTTAGTCTCTCCTACAGTCCTGGCGCCATTACAGTCTTATAGTCGACTTTGAGAGAAAGGAGAACCGAAGTCTTTAGAGGGTGTGAAGATTTCAAAGGTAAGGAGCTGCATTTGAAGGCTGGCGAGCTGCTATCCAATCTCGATAACAAAATGATGTCTCCTTTAGATGTCTGCAGTTTCATCCTTCGGTTCTTCAACTGTAAGTATCAACACCAAGTCTTGTTTTTTCTTCCTCAATCTTGTCATTTGTTTATTCTTATGAATCTGAATTGGTAAATAGAGCATTCTCGTATTATTGGAATTGCATACATCTTTCTTGCTTCGGATCGGATCGGGGCTCGGATCGGACACCTTCGGATCGGATCAGGTTCGGTAAATGTTTTGTAGTGTTCGGATCGGGTTCCGATCATGTCTGATCCAATCCGAACCCGACCCGTTGCCATCCCTACTTAGGGATGGAGGGGTAGAAAAATTAGTGGGAAAACTAGTAATGTACTTGTGTTAGTAGGTGGTTGGTTAATGCTTGTTGATAGATAATGTGTTTTATGGGTTTCCACATTAGTAGGAGAGTAGTTTGTATTTAAAGCCCATGTGTTCTAAGTTGAGAGCACTTATGCAAATATAAACTAATTATTATATGTTTGCAGTTCATGTTGGATGTGCCCATATATCAGGAGATTGTTTCACTGGAGCTTTTACGGCACGAGGTGAGTAGACGAATAAAACTTTTTCCCCTTCCTTTCACATAAGGAATTTTTAGGATATATCTTTAACATTGTAATGTGTTGCCTCTCTTTGTTATTTTTGAAACAGAAAGTAACACGAGAGCTTTTGTTAATTGTAACACAAAGATGTAAACTAGTTGTTCTTGAGTGGGATGCCTCTGCGCATGATGTTATCACGAGGTATTGGGATTCTCTTTTCATACTTTTTATGATATAATATTTTCGGTTGATTTTCAATGCCCTAAAAACAAAAAGAAATAGATGTCTGTTAACCTCAATAGGTAGGCGTTCTCTGGTTGATTGGGCTTAAACACACCTCATTTACTTCACAACGTAGCATGTTATTATTTGTTCCTCTGAATTTTCTTTGACTTATTTCAAAATGCTGAAGTTGGATTCCTGTTGCAGACAATTTAATGATATCTCCTGCAGTATACCCCCGGCTGTTTGTCATAATCAGGTAATGATTCTAACTACCAAGTTCCCTATTATGACAATTCAAAGCATTAATTTATTTATCGCATGCTTAAATTTAGGGAAGCTGAGAACTACATGCTATTTTTTTGTCAATGACCCACTTTCACCTTTTTTAGATTGTTACAATTGATCCACATAACAAAGTGATTGAAATTTGTATCGGCTCTACGCGACTCATGGTATGCATTTGTTATGTAATTGTAATATTGATATTCACAAAAATAATAAGGAGATACGTTTAGTTGCATGCCATGTGATTTCTCTACCTTTCTTTTTAGTTTCAGGATACTAACAATTTTTTTTACTTCAGGTCAAGGGGTACAATGAGTTTGGAAGCCCGAGTGACGAATATGTTGGAAGGTACACGCTTAACACTTCTTGTAGCAATGCATAGTCCAATTTTTATTTTATTTTTAATATGGAGACCTCTTGCCATTTGACGTACTAATGTAATAGTTAAAAAATGGTGAAAGATGCTTGTGTATTTCATTCACCAGAGTAACCTGCATTATATACAAAGTAGGATTTATACAAGTGAGGAAAGCTTGACAATTCCCTAATTAATTCTCCTAAATTTATGCATAATCCCATGATTAGGGGATTGACTCAATAACTTCTAAATATATATACTAACAAATAAGGAAAAGAATAAATAAACTTTTCAACAGTAATTCTGAGTACTCTTGTAATTTGGCTTTGTATATGGTTGTTTGTGTTTGGCCTGACTAATAAAATGGTTACTTTATGTCATGTTACTTTTTTTTTTTTGTTTGTTCCAGTATTGATAATTTCCTGGATAAAGGCCAAAAATTTTTGGATGTCAAATTTCTTCTTGGGTGTCAAAAGCCTGCTGTTGCCATTCGGTACAAGGTTTGGTTTCATTTGATATCACATTTTTCCTTAATTGTTGTACGTTTCTCATTCGTAACTTTAGTAGTTGATTAAGCTGATTTACATTATGTGGTATTTTTGCAGGAAAATGATGGTTGTCATGTTCAAACACATTTTGTTAAACATTATCGACGTCGTGATGATCCATTGCCTAAGTTTCCGCATGTCTACTTTGGTGACGATCTTGCAGATTTTCTTATACCCGTTATACCACCAATTGACGGTTTTTTAATAGTAGGATGTAAGAAAATCATGTACTTCGGTGCATCTGCAGAGCATGCTATAACTGGAGCAGAATTGCATGCTGTAACTAAAAATGTAAGTTAAGTATTTCTATCATATATGAAGTAATATGTTCTATATTTATACTGATAATCCTTTATTACATGTGCATGTAAAGTCTTTGATGATCGCTTATGCGAGGGAATATGAATATAGTGCTAATAGTTACCGTTCCCTGCTCGTTGATGGGCAGAGGATCATTTTCCGACTTGTCATCACTCATGACAGAATGACGCAAGAGATCATTTATCCATTTACATTTTCAATTTTTTCGTATTTATGTTCTTATTTAAATTTTTTTTATTTACTTATTTATCTTCATGATTGGTGTTTTCTCTATCTTGTCTTGTCTTTTAGGGCTACTGGACTAAAAACTAATCGCCTTGGCGAAACTTCTTATGCGTGTGCTTTATCATACTTAAATGATGACTTTGTCTTCGTCGGCTCCAACACGGGAGATTCACATGTACTTAAATCAAGAGTTGCTTCCATCATATATGTACATGTATATGTATGTCCATATATATATATCATGTCATATCTAGTCTTGCAGATATTGAAAATTAAGCAGGATGCTAATGGTTTCTGTCCGGAAGAACAAGAAAGGTTCGTTAACCTTGGGCGATACAACGATTTTTGTCTGTTCGTTAACCTTGGTCTGAACCCATCGCACAAAAATCGTTGATCGGCCCAAGGTTAACGAACCTTTCTTGTTCTTCCAGACAAAAACCATTAGCATCTTGCTTGATTTTCACTATCTGCAAGACTCAACGGAGATATGACATGATATATATATATGGACATACATTATGCATACATATGATGGAACTCTCTTGATTTAAGTACACCATCAAATCTCTAGTATTACTGAAAGCGAAGTCATCATTTAAATGATAATCACTTTTCTATAAGTGATTAATTTTAGTCATTGTAAACAAGACAAGATAGAGAAATAAAATAAGAACATAAATACGAAATAAAAAATTTAAATGAGCGTATACATCGTACAATTAAATGAAATGAACCAGTGAAAAGGATCCTCACGCCCGTGAGAGAAACTGGCTATTAACGCATCTTCATCATATCCATTAAGAAGGATTATAAATATAATGTCGTACATATTACCGTATATGATAGAAATACTTAACATTTTACAGTTAGCATCCGCTCGGTCCTTTTCCAATGTATTCCGAAGGTGAGATTCAGTATATACTTCAAATAAGCTATCTCAAGCTGATCATCGCGTCGTATTAGCAAATGTGTTGGTATATCGACATAAAATACCATGTGTTCTGAGAATCGGCCTAATAAGGAAAATGTGATATGAAACAGCTGACGACGGGCGATGCGGCCTGAAAAAGATGACATCAAACCATGATATCTTGAAACAAAAAATGCTCTGGCCAAACGCAACCAATACCAGTGCTTATTGAATTCTTTTTCCTTAGTTATATATGAGGATCAATCTGTGGCGTACCAAGTGTTTCATAACCTGTGTAGGTAATACATAGTAAAATTGGACTCACCATTTTCAACTTACAGTGAGTACGTCGAGAAGTGGACTATACTTATCCAGCGAATTGACTGAGTATAGTATCCTAAAACAAAAGATGAAATGAAAATATCGGCATAGCAACTAGGCGTTTCTCATTATTTTTGTGAATCTGTTACAATTACGGAATAAATACATACCATAAGTTCGCGTGAGGCGTGCACTTCACTTTGTTATATTTGTATCAAAATGGATGTAAATGAAATAATAGTCCTGAAATATCACTGAATTAGGACAATTTGCGGAAGTATCATTAAATTAATACCCAGCGAGAATCAACGGCATTTTGAAATATGAAAATAATGCGTTAGTAAATAGTGTTATGAAGAAGCCTTTAAATTCTTTGTTTATGGGGCTGTAAATCAAGTATGAAAAGATTACATCTTTGTCGTTACAATTAACAAAAGCTCTTGCCTGTCAACGGCACCAATGTTAGAGATATATCCTAAAAATTCCTTATGTGAAAAGGAAGGGGAAAAAGTTTTATTCTTCTACTCACCTCGTGCCATAAAAGTAATTCTGAGTACTCTTGTAATCAATGTAGAGGTTAGGACTTATGTTATAATGACTTTGATTTCAACCAACACATGTTCCTTTGTCTGTTCCATTTATGAATCAGTATGATTACCATCTTGTAGGCACGTGTCGAAATCCAAGGTATTCGAGGAATGTGGTCGCTGAAATCAGGAACAAAAACATTTTTAGTTCTTGGCTTCGTAAACGAGACAAGAATTTTAGCAATGAAGTCTGAGAATGAACTTGAGGAAGATGAGATAGAGGGGTTTGACTCTCAAGTTCAGACTCTTTTCTGCTGTAATGTGACACATGATCAACTTGTGCAGGTAATATTCCTGTGTTAGTTCATTTTTTTGAGAACATGGGTTAGTGATTTTCCTCCTTTCCGGAGTTAATTTTTCTTACCAGATTGATTCTTTTTTATTTTCATGTGATTCTGAAAAATATCATTCTTAATGAAGCTGGTATTTGTATGGAAGACATCTGTCCGAAACCACAAGCATAGACAGTTACCACATGTAGATACTCTTTAAACTAAATGTTTCGTTATGCACATAGTAAACTGAAAATCCAGTTGAGTCTTTGAGTTAACCGCAAATGTAGAGGACAACTGGACTTCGTTGTGTTACACATTAGATGGATGGAACATAATTCTTTTGTTGGAAAGTAAAATGATTTGTTCCATACATTAAAACTGTAAATAAGGAAATTAGAATTGTATTAGGAAGTTAGATTTCTTCGTATTAAGAAAGTTGATTTATGTGATTTTAGGAAATATGGATTGCAATCAATCAAGGGATTGACATACCATATTAGGTAGTATATTTTTCCTTATAATTTTTGTACTCTTGCTCATAATGAAATATAAAAAATGGAGTTATTTCCAGAAAATTTCACCTTTACTAGTAGTTCGGATTGGTTATGCAAAATCAAAGTGAGCTGGAGAAGTTGAGAAGACTAGATGCATCCATCCAAAATGCATATTAGAGTGGCGATGTATCTATAGATGAATCCATTTTCTGGGAAGATGATTTCTCATAATGCATAATCCTTTGAGCCATTTTGTCCTTTTCTTTTTCTTTTTAATGTTTGAACTATTAAGGTAGACAAATTTGCTTTATTATGTGCTTAGAGCCTTAGACTAAATTCTTTTTCAAGATGGCATTTGTAAAACCTGGATTAATTTTTGTTGTTATGCCCCTGTATTCTTATAATTAATTAGATCTGAGTTTGCTAATCTCTGTTATTACAGGTTACTTCTACCTCTGTGAGGCTGGTCCGTTGTACCACACTCAAGCTACTTCATGAGTGGAGTGGTGTGGCTAAAGGTTCCATCCATGTTGCCACTGCTAATGACACACAGGTTCTCCATCAGTCACTAACACTTTCTTTCAATTATGCACTTATAGTGATGCCACAATGTGTCTTTCATGTAAAGCATTTCATTTAAAAAAAATACGCATTTAGGGTCCACAGGAGTGCATGAAATCATCTTTGGTTTTTTTTTTTTTTTATATACAAAATAGAGCTCCATGGTTTTCATTCTTATGTGGCTTCTATCCTTTTTGCATCAAACCATGTTTGTTTTATCAAAATAGAGCACCATTTATTGGTTTTGTTTTTATTGTTGACCTAGTTTACCTCTTATAATCAAGCTTGACCCTCATCAAGCAGATGTATATTTGGAATCTGGTTATAGACTCTTAGTTCAATTTGATGAAGTTGGTACATAAAGTGTTTATAAGCTGTCTTGAGGGGATGGACTTGTAATCATTCAATAGTGGTCTGTTATTTTCCCAATATTACTACCTTGCTACCGTTTCTATTATAACACTTTTGTCTTTTCTGGTTGCCAGCCGGGGGTTCTGATTTTTTTTCTCTCCTTCCCTCTCTCTATCCAGTATAATATATTATTTGATGCATTATTGGCTGTACTAATACTGTGCATTTTCTCTGCCAGGTTATGTTGGCTACTAGAAGAAGTCTGATTTCCCTAGAGATCGGCGATGAGATTGTAAATAATATGAAAAGCTTGAAAATGTGTGATATCTCGTGTCTTGACATATATACCATTAGTGAAAAGCAGGACCGTTGTCATGTTGCTGCCGTTGGAACGTGGAACGATATCAAAATTTCTCAATGTGAGAAAGCACTTACAGATAGTGTTACGATTTTTTTGCTTCCTAACCTGGATCCTATCACCAAGACGCGTTTAGGCAGGAATATAACCCCAAGATCTGTTCTCATGTGTGTCATGGAAGGGGTACGTTTGACTTTGTTATTTCACTCCTTTTCATAAGCATCTCAGATAGAGTAGTCACTAGTGTTTTAGTATCCATATTAAGACTTTATGCTCAATACCGAAGGATATTATGGTTTATTTTCAGATTACTTATTTGTTTTGTGCCCTTGAAGATGGAAATGTCATGAGCTTCATAATGAACATGCAAATGGGTGGTCAACATAAGGAAGAGGTCTCAATTGAGCTCAACAGTAGCAAAAAGGTCTCAGTCGGAATCCAACCGATAACATTGCAAACTTTTTCTTACAAGAATACGACACATGTGTTCACAGCCTTTGATAGGTCAACTATAATATACCGCTGCAACCTGAAATTACTCTACCGTGATGTGGTCCTAGAAGAAGTCATGCATATGTGCCCTTTCAACCCCGTTCTGCTAACTTTTGTAGTTGTATGGAAAGCAACATGGTTGAAAGGACACATATGCATGACTTCTTCTAGGATCACATCACGGTAGAGTAATTTCTGGTTGCAGCTGTGTATTTTAGTTGGCCTATCAGAGGCTGCGAACACATGTGTCGTATTCTTGTAAGAAAAAGTTTGCAATGTTATCGACTGGGTTCCGACCAAGACCTTTTTGCTACTGTTGAGCTCAATTGAGACTTCTTCCTTATGTTGACCACCCATTTGCATGTTCATTATGAAGCTTATGACATTTCCATCTTCAAGGGCACAGAACAAATAAGTAATCTGAAAATAAACCATAATATCATTCAGTATTGAGCATAAAGTCTTAATATGGTAACTAAAACACTAGTGACCACTCGTTCTGAGATGCTTATGAAAAGGAGTGAAATAGTAAAGTCAAACGTACACCTTCCATGACAAACATGAGAACAGATCTTGGGGTTACATTCCTGCCTAAACGCGTCTTGGTGATGGGATCCAGGTTAGGAAGCAAAAAAATCGTAACACTATCTGTAAGTGCTTTCTCACATTAAGAAATTTTGATATTGTTCCACGTTCCAACGGCAGCAACGTGACAACGGTCCTGCTTTTCACTAATGGTATATATGTCAAGACACGAGATATCACACATTTTCAAGCTTTTCATATTATTTACAATCCCATCCCCGATCTCTAGGGAAATCAGACTTCTTCCGGTAGCCAACATAACCTGGCAGAGAAAATGCACAGTATTAGTACAACCAATAAAAGCATCAAATAATATATTATACTGGATAGAGAGAAGGGGGAGAGAAAAAATCAGAACCCCCCCCCGGCAACCACAAAAGACAGAAGTGTTATAATAGAAACAGTAGCAAGGTAGTAATATTGGGAAAATAACAGACCACTATTGAATGATTACAAGTCCATCCCCTCAAGACAGCTTATAAACACTTTATGTACCAACTTAATCAAATTGAACTATGAGTCTATAATCAGATTCCAAATATACATCTGCTTGATGAGGGTCAAGCTTGATTATAAGAGGTAAACTTGGTCAACAATAAAAACAAAACCAATAAATGGTGCTCTATTTTGATAAAACAAACATGGTTCGATGCAAAAAGGATAGACGCCACATAAGAATAAAGACTATGGAGCTCTATTTTGTATATATAAAAAAAAACCAAAGATGATTTAATGCACTCTTGTGGACCCTAAATGCATATTTTTTTAAAATGAAAAGCTTCACATGAAAGACACACCGTGACATCACTACAAGTGCATAATTGAAAGAAAGTATTAAGTGACCGATGGAGAACCTGTGTGTCATTAGCAGTGGCAACATGGATGGAACCCTTTAGTAGTCGAAACATTGTCCACCATTGAAGAACAGCTAACCCTAGAAAATCGAGATTATTGAACCTTGATTAGCTAAATCAAGGTAGATATTAGAGAGATTTGATTTCGTCTGACAGAAATCAGATCAGGAATAATTGGATATCTGGAAGATGACCAATCGAGGTTGATCAAACCCTAGAAATTGGGAGTGCGGAATTCATCTGATACCATATAGAGAAAAGTAATAGAAATGATTTCATTATTCTGAACTGATTACATGGCTTAGAATTCTAAGAGTTTTATACATCAGGACACTAACAAACTTTTAACTAACAACCTTCCCTCCACTTGACGCAACTAACCAGAGTTACCTAATAAACCCAATAACAAGCTCAATTAACCGCCCTTAGTTTGTTAACTTTGTAGCTTCCTTGTCCATACTAGATTGTCAGCTTTGATAGACATCTCTTGCTTTGCTTTTAGGCAACATAAGATTCTGCCCTTACTGTTATATATTCTCACATAATATGCTTGTAGATTATTATGATTGCATAAATTCATCCAAAAACTGAAAAAAAAAAGGGAAAAAAAAAGAGGAGTATTGAAGAATCTAACTTTACTTAACTAACACTTTCTACATCAAAAAGTTTTCTCATTGAGCTGCATACACATAAGAATTATGTGCTCTCTGATGTCACTTTGAGAGTTAATGTGAGGTAGCTAAAGTTTACTTCTCTTAAGAATGTAGTACGGAGTATGTGAGTAATATTCATAGCTTTAATTCAGAAATGTTTTAGTGCTACGTCTATGCGATGTGTGTCTAAGAGAACCATTATCTGCATATAAGTTGTAAAAGGATGTCTCTTGCTAGTTTTTTTTTTTTAATAATGGACATTGATGGGTGTCTATTGTGCATTTGGTTATTGACTAAACTACATATTTCACCGGTGAATGTACTCGCATGCCATGCATTCATGCAGAAAGGCCTCATACCCTCAACCTGGCCTACTTGGAACCACAATTCTTAGGGCAGGCAATCAAGTTAGACCCAGGTGCATATAAAACATGAAAATAAGAATTATAGACATGAAACTTGAGAAACTTCAAGTTTGATTGGGAATTCAAAGAAACAACACTATTGTTAGCAAACATCACTAACACGATTATATCATCCCTATCCACCCTTTCAACATTAATAGTATCTCACGACTATCTTTTCAATTTTGTGAGACACACCAGTTAAGCTGGTTATGCAAAGGTGCAAAATTCTCCTACTATGCAATTTTTTACATTAGCCATGTTGAGGCAATCTCCACATACTTCCAAGTTCCTGTTTTTCTTTTACAAAAAAAAAAAACCTCAGTAGCCACTTAACCTTTTCAACTTGTTTACCCTCTACTCAATTTTTTTCACCTAAAGAGACATAGCTTCTGAAATTTTTTCCTTCATTTTTACATCAAGGTCAAGGAATGATTCTATGAGGTCTCCGTCCACAAAGTTATTACAATCTTTGGTAGTCTGCAGCAGCCCTCCACATACTAACTTCTTTATGCCTATATATCTTGTCAAGGTAGTCTGCAACTCCTCCAAAAAATCATCTTTCCCCCGAGGAATGGAGGCAATCACACCAAGGACACCTTCTTTAGTACAGTTTATGATCCGAGGAATTTTGTCAACACAGTTGGCGATCTCTACGCCATTGAACCATGTTTGAGGCCGGTAAAAGTTCCACCAATCTTGTATTCACCAAAAAGCTCAAGCAGGTCATCAGCTTCCTTGTACTTCAACGCAAATAGCTCATTACATTCATCAGCACTAAGAAAGGTATGATTGTCCAAAATCCCCACAACTGATGTGCTTATTATTGACAACCATTTTCCATTGTATTCACGGACTATCGACTCAATAACACCTCTCTCATCCGAATACGTGAGCAAAGAGATTGATTGTTTGGAACCGCCCACAACAATTGAATTCCCCTTGTTTCAACACAACTAGGTTTTGCTACCCTGCAACGACATTCCAATTTCAGCTTATGTTTACGGTCCTTACGCAACTTCCACTTGTACAATTGCATGTCATAGTTAACTGAGGCGATGAGCTTTCCTTGGAATGCATTAAGCGAGTTAACAACTCCATTAGTCTTACTTTTGCAAAGAGCTCTAACTTGTCACCATCCTTTACCAAGAAAATCAGTATGCGGCCATACATGACCCAAGAAAATGCACTTCCTAATGGAGATGTTAACTCGCTTAATGCATTTCAAGGAAAGCTCATCGCCTCAGTTAACTATAACATGTAATTGTACAAGTGGGAGTTGTGTGAAGACCGTAAACATAAGTTAAAATTGAAATGTCGTTGCAGGGTAGCAAAACCTAGTTGTGTTGAAACAAAGGGGAATTTAATTGTTGTGGGCGGTTCCAAACAATCAATCTCTTTGCTCACGTATTCGGATGAGAGAGGTGTTATTGAGTCGATAGCCCGTGAATACAATGAAAAATGTCTGTCAACAAGAAGCACATCAGCTGTGAGGACTCTGGACAATCATACCTTTCTTGGTGTTGATGAATGTAATGAGCTATTTGCGTTGAAGTACAAGGAAGTTGATGGCTTGCTTGAGCTTTTTGGTGAATACAAGATTGGTGGAACTTTTACCGGCCTCAAACATGGTTCAATGGCGTAGAGATCGCATAACTGTGTTGACAAAATTCCTCGGATTATATGCTGCACTAAAGAAGGTGTCCTTGGTGTGATTGCCTCCATTCCTCGGGAGAAAGATGATTTTTTGGAGGAGTTGCAGACTACCTTGACAAGATATATAGGCATAAAGAAGTTCGTATGTGGAGGGGTGCTGCAGACTACCAAAGATTGTAATAACTTTGTCGACGGAGACCTCATAGAATCATTCCTTGACCTTGATGTAAAAATGAGGGAAAAAGTTTCAGAAGCTATGTCTCTTCAGGTGAAAAAAATTGAGTAGAGGGTAAACAAGTTGAAAAGGTTAAGTGGCTACTGAGGTTTTTTTTTTGTAAAAGAAAAATAGGAACTTGAAAGTATGTGGAGATTGCCTCAACATGGCAAATGTAAAAAGTTGCATAGTAGGAGAATTTTGCACCTTTGCATATCCAGCTCAACTGGTGTGTCTTACAAAATTGAAAAGATAGTCGTGAGATACTATTAATGTTGAAAGGGTGGATAGGGATGATATAATCGTGTTAGTGATGTTTGCTAACAATAGTGTTGTTTCTTTGAATTCCCAATCAAACTTAAAGTTTCTCAAGTTTCCTGTCTTTAATTCATATTTTCATGTTTTATATGCACCTGGGTCTAACTTGATTGCCTGCCCTAAGAAGTTTCCTGTCTTTAATTCATATTTTCATGTTTTATATGCACCTGGGTCTAACTTGATTGCCTGCCCTAAGAATTGTAGTTCCAAGTATGCCAGGTTGAGGCTATGAGGCCTTTTTGCATGAATGCATGGTATGCGAGTACATTCATTGGTGAAATATGTAGTTTAGTCAATAACCAAATGCAAAATAGACACCCATCAATGTCCATTATAAAAAAAAAAAAACCTAGCAAGTGACATCCTTTTACAACTTGGTTCTCCTAGACACACATCGCATAGACGCAGCACTAAAACATTTCTGAATTAAAGCTATGAATATTACTCACATACTCCGTACTACATTGTTAAGAGAAGTAAACTTTAGCTACCTCACATTAACTCTCAAAGTGACATCAGAGAGCATATAATTTTTATGTGTATGCAACTCAATGAGGAAACTTTTTGCTGTAGAAAGTGTTAGTTAAGTAAAGTTAGATTCTTCAATAATACTCTTTTTTTCCTCTTTTTTTTTTTTTTTTTTTTTTTTTTATTTTTTTTTATTGTGTTTTCAGTTTTTGGATGAATTTATGCAATCATAAAAATCTACAAGCATATTATGTTGTGAGAATTCATATAACAGTAAGGGCAGAATCTTATGTTGCCTAAAAGCAAAGCAAGAGATGTTTGTCAAAGTCGACAATCTAATATGGACAAGGAAGCTACTCAGTTAACAAACTAAGGACAGTTAACTGAGCTTGTTAATGGGTCTGTTAGATAACTCTAGTTAGTTGAGTCAAGTGGAGGGAAGGTTGTTAGAGTTAAAAGTTTGTTAGTGTCCTGAAGCTACTCAGTTAACAAACTAAGGACAGTTAACTGAGCTTGTTATTGGGTCTGTTAGATAACTCTAGTTAGTGGAGGGAAGGTTGTTAGAGTTAAAAGTTTGTTAGTGTCCTTATGTATAAAACTCTTAGAATTCTAAGCCATGTAATCAGTTCAGAATAATGAAATCATTTCTATTACTTTTCTCTATATGGTATCAGATGAATTCCGCATTCCCAATTTCTAGGGTTTGATCAATCTCGATTGGTCATCTTCCAGATATCCAATTATTCCTGATCTGTGATTTGATTTAGACGAAATCAAATCTCTAATATCTACCTTGATTTAGCTAATCAAGGTTCAATAATCTCGATTTTCTAGGGTTAGCTGTTCTTCGATGGCGGACAATGTTTCGAATACTGAAGCTAGCACTGACGCTCGCACCAATGAAACTCATGTCGATCCTGATGTGATTGAGCAATCTTTATAGATAAGTCCTCTTCATCCTCTCTTCTTACATCCGAATGATCATTCCGGATTGTGTTTTATCACTGAAACTCTTATCGAACACAATTTCAATTCATGGAAGAGGAATATGACTATTGCTTTATCCACAGAGAACAAATTAGGAATTGTTACAGGTTTACATCGCCAACCTGTTGCTACCTCCAAGTATTTTCATCAATGGATTCAGTGCAATGATGAAACCTGTTATTTTGGGGATTGATGTAATCTCATTTGAAGCTCCCCCTTATGTGGTGAACAGGGAGGTCACCGCCTTTTGCATATCACTGACGGGACTTGCCAATATAGATGGAATCATGTTGGTTGTCTGAAGGTTGGTAAACCTTTGAGAATTAAGCAATTTTTGTAACCTTTTACAATCCATTATTTGGCCCCAAGCAAGTTCATTGGTCTCAACTGCATATTTTGCAGTGTCCATGTGAGAGGTTTCACGGGGATAATATTAGCGATCTTTCTGGCGATGATCGGACTGGGTGTCTAGCCACCTTGATTTAACCGAGGAATGGTTGAAGAATAAGTCGTAGGTCGAAGCACTCTGACCTGGATAGGTTGAGCAATGCTGTAGGTCGATCTAGACACATGGGAGGACGACGTCCAGTTTAGGGACTTGGTGGTTCAATGGGCCTTGGTTGGGCTCCAACCGGGATGCTTTAAGATGACGGAGTTGGGCTGGTTGCTATGGCCCAGCTCGACACTTTTCCTTTCAATGTGATTACATTTTAATACAATAAATTATCCCTAGCTAGTGTGATAGACATTTTAACGAAGTTCTTTTATGGGATTGCATTAAGTTTCACTGTTGCTGCAATTTATTTTATTAGTTTTTCTATGTACTTACGTATAGTCTTTTCCTGTGCAATATGCAAGACGGTATGGATGGTATTAGTTTTTCTATGTACTTACGTATAGTCTTTTCCTGTGCAATATGCAAGACGGTATGGATGGTAATCCTGCTGCTAACACCATGAAAAACGTTTCAAGGGTTTTTGCTCTTTTGACAGTTCCATTCACCATGAGTTTTCCAAAGGTACATGTTTCTCTTTTGAACTGGCAAATTGATGATATATGTTGTGTACTGTCCTTACAGATCAGTTCACAACTTCATGCTTTAATTTGATGAACAGTTCTTATACCCTAAGTGAGTGTCTATTTTTCAAAAGTTTGTGTCCCTGTCAGGAAGTTACTTAAGTTATCTTTAACTAATATCATAGTCCAATGTATAATTGTAAGACTACAAGTCTATAAAGTGGATATTATTTAGTAAGAGTACTTATGTAAACTTGTTACTAAATTTCTTAAAGTCAACCTTTTAAAATTTAAAAATATCTCTCCATGTAAAACAAGTTTAAGCACCTGCACTTGAGAAGCAAGCCTATTATTTTATTTTATGGTTCAAAGCCTCTCATACTTCTGGCTGGGCTTAAGCTTCTAATTTTGAACAAATGAAGTATCATTGTTAAAAATGTTTTCTGTTTTTCCACTGTCCATTTTCTTATTATTGTAAACATAATTTTTTACCAACTCAGCTTTTTGTCTTCTCCGTGATTGATGAAATTCGTAAAAGAGAGGTAAAATTACTTTTCAAGATCATAAAATCTTTCAATTATTGCAAGGTAGTTATACTTCGTGTAAAACCCCATCCCACATCGGGGGGAAATGTAAAAGTGGAGTGGCACTTAAAGGGTTAATTTCACTGCCCACCCTTGAGGTTTGGACAAGTCTCAGCGCCCCCCTTAAGGTTTGAATTCGTGTCACTGACCACCCTTTTGACAATAAAAAACTGTATTTTTTCTAAAAATATAAAATATTTTTTTTTTAAAAATGAAATAAAAAAAACCCTAGAAAGTCTTAGTTTCATTTTAAAAGAAATTAAAAAAATCATAATTTTTTTAGAACTGTGTTTTTATAAATAAAAAAAATATTATTTTTTAAAAATAATTTTATAGTTTCATTTGTTAACTTTTCTAACATTCATTAGTGCTGGGGTGCAAAGTGGGAATATTTGATAGTTTAGGTACCAAACAAGCTGACTTTTCAAACGGGGGTGCAAAGTGGGAATCAGTGGATACTTTGGGGAGGTAAACATATTTTTGCCTTCTCACAAGTCACAACAAAAACTCCCTACCCACTTTCTCTTTCCTACTTTACATATCATACTCACAAAATTTACTTTTTCTTAATTTTCGTGCAAAGTCAACTCAGCACATTAAACTGGGACGAAGGGAGTAAACTATTTCAAAATCAAATAATCACTCCGTCCCATTACAAACTACACACTTTCCTCATTGGGTATCCCACTACACACTTTCTAAAATGGAAAATAATCTTTACTATTCCTTTCACTCATTCTCCCTCTTACTTTACTTTTATACTCATCACACTAATCAATGTTGTATTTTCTTGGGTCATGTAGGGCCGCATACTGATTTTCTTGGTAAAGGATGGTGACAAGTTAGAGCTAATTAGCAAAAGGAAGACTAATGGAGCTGTTAACTCGCTTAATGCATTCCGAGGAAAGCTCATTGCCTCAGTTAACTATGACATGCAATTGTACAAGTGGAAGTTGCGTAAGGACCGTAAACATAAGTTGAAATTGGAATGTCGTTGCAGGGTAGCAAAACCTAGTTGTGTTGAAACAAAGGGGAATTTAATTGTTATGGGCGGTTCCAAGCAATCAATCTCTTTGCTCACGTATTTGGATGAGAGAGGTGTTATTGAGTCGATAGCCCGTGAATACAATGGAAAATGGCTATCAACAAGAAGCACATCAACTGTGGGGATTCTGGACAATTATACCTTTCTTGGTGTTGATGAATGTAATGAGCTATTTGCGTTGAAGTACAAGAAATCTGATGGCCTGCGTGAGCTTTTTGGTGAATACAAGATTGGTGGAACTTTTACCGGCCTCAAACATGGTTCAATGGCGTGGAGATCGCCAAACCGTGTTGACAAAATTTCTCGGATCATATACTGCACTAAAGAAGGTGTCCTTGGTGTGATTGTCTCCATTCCTCGGGAGAAAGATGATTTTTTGGAGGAGTTGCAGACTACCTTGACAAGATATATAGGCATAAAGAAATTCGTATGTGGAGGGCTGTTGCAGACTACCAAAGATTGTAATAACTTTATGGACGGAGACCTCATAGAATCATTCCTTGACCTTGATGTAAAAATGAAGGAAAAAGTTTCAGAAGCTATGTCTCTTTCGGTGAAAAAAATTGAGAAGAGGGTAAACAAGTTGAAAAGGAACAACTGGTTATATATAAAGCACACTCATATTGGCCAAGCTGTTGTTTCCCTTTAACCTCAAATGTATGTTCATCTAGGGTGCAGATGAAAAAATCTTCTGTAGTTATCATCTGATTTAACTTTGAACTGCAAATCTTAAACGTTCGGGATTGCTCCTGTTAGCAAATATGTCGTGCATGTAGATCAAAAGCGTACTCATATCGGCACCATTGATGGTATATCAATGATTTCCAGAAGCTTCACATTCGCTCCATCCCTTTTGATCTACATGCACGACATATTTGCTATCAGGAGCAATCCCCGAGCGTTTGAGATTTGCAGTTCAAAGTTAAATCAGATGATGTCTATAGAAGATTTTAGAAGATTTTTTCATTTGCACCTTAGATGAACATACATTTGAGGTTAAAGGGAAACAACAGCTTGACCAATATGAGTGCGCGTTATTATGTATAACCAGTTGTTCCTTTTCAACTTGTTTACCCTTTTCTCAATTTTTTTTCACCGAAAGAGACATAACTTCTGAAACTTTTTCCTTCATTTTTACATCAAGGTCAAGGAATGATTCTATGAGGTCTCCGTCCACAAAGTTATTACAATCTTTGGTAGTCTGCAGCAGCCCTCCACCTACGAACTTCTTTATGCCTATATATCTTGTCAAGGTAGTCTGCAACTCCTAAAAAAAATCATATTTCTCCCGAGGAATTGAGGCAATCACACCAAGGACACCTTCTTTAGTGCAGTTTATGATCCGAGGAATTTTGTCAACACAGTTTGGCGATCTCCACGCCATTAACCATGCTTGAGGCCGGTAAAAGTTCCACCAATCTTGTATTCACCAAAAAGCTCAAGCAGGCCATCAGCTTCCTTGAACTTCAACGCAAATAGCTCATTACATTCATCAACACCAAGTAAGGTATGATTGTCCAGAATCCCCACAGTTGATGTGCTTCTTGTTGACAGCCATTTTCCATTGTATTCACGGGCTATCGACTCAATAACACCTCTCTCATCCGAATACGTGAGCAAAGAGATTGATTGCTTGGAACCGCCCACAACAATTAAATTCCCCTTTGTTTCAACACAACTAGATTTTGCTACCCTGCAACGACATTGCAATTTCAACTTATGTTTACGGTCCTTACGCAACTTCCACTTGTACAATTGCATGTCATAGTTAACTGAGGCGATGAGCTTTCCTTGGAATGCATTAAGCGAGTTAACAACTCCATTAGTCTTCCTTTTGCTAATTAGCTCTAACTTGTCACCATCCTTCACCAAGAAAATCAGTATGTGGCCCTACATGACCCAAGAAAATACAACATTGATTGGTGTTATGAGTATAAAAGTAAAGTAAGAGGGAGAATGAGTGGAAGGAATAGTAAAGATTATTTTCCATTTTAGGAAGTGTGTAGTGGGACACCCAATGAGGAAAGTGTGTAGTTTGTAATGGGACGGAGGGATTATTTGATTTTGAAATAGTTTACTTCATTCGTCCCAGTTTAATGTGCTGAGTCGACTTTGCACGAAAATTAAGAAAAAGTAAATTTTGTGAGTATGATATGTAAAGTAGGAAAGAGAAATTGGGTAGAGAGTTTTTGTTGCGACTTGTGAGAAGGCAAAAAATAAAATATAATAATAATAAAAAAAAAATAAAAAAATATATATATATATATATATATATATATGTGTGTGTGTGTGTGTGTGTGTGTGTGTGATTTGTTACTCTACTCCTGCCTGCAGCATGGTAAGTATGTATGGCAGACATACAAAGAAGTATATGACAAGGTGATTAAAATTGGAAATTCCATCCGTGCTTGCGGTGTTGAGCAAGTAACCATCTAATAGCTCATTCAGTAGAAGAGTGGATTTTGTTTGAGTGTTTTTGCTTGTATTCTGGAGTTCTTCGCCTTTTCAGATGCCTGCAGGAAAGGGCATGGCTAATAGAGAGGCTAAAGTCAAGCCTAAAACGTCTTTGAAAGATGAACCTCAAACTTATAATGTTTCTTTGTGGTCGCTCGTAATGCTTAACATCAGCAACGCTCTACTGTGTTATTTTTCATAAGAAGCTACTGAATATCCTTTGGTTTGAATTGTTTGTTACCTTTCATGTTTTTTCTTGCTTTGCTATGTTTCATACAGTCTTAGTTGTAGCAAGTTTCATTTTCTGGTGCTTCAATGTATAATCATTCTTCTAAACCTTCTCCAGTATTGGTTCTCTATATTTTAGAGTAGCATGATCCAAACTTCTTTTCAGTTGTCTTGGTACGTGATTGTAGTCGAGTTTTTTTGTGAACTAATATTTCTTAATTGATAATATCTGATTCCTGACCAGGGAGGGCAGTGTGGTATTTATGGAGCCAACTGCGCAGGGTGGATTATTAGCATGGAGGTACTTTATTTACCCTCTATTCTGTTCTTAAATCGTTATTTTTACTGAAACTACTAATTGACCACCAATAGACAATAGAGATTTATGATCTGGCTTCCTACCTGTATATGCTGTCTTTATGTTTTTCAAAATGTTCTGTTCCAGTTTTTGTATTTTCTGGACCAGAATAGTGATAATCTTCTTTTCAGTCATGAGATGGGAGGTTTAGTATTTTAAAGATGAGTTATAAACCATGTAAACTATGTATGCCAGAAACTTACTCGGGATTTATCTGTTGCTCAAAACAATGAGCTGAAATACTGGCAAGCTAGGTCTAAGGCCAATTGGATAAAGTTTGGGGATCTTAGTACTAAATTATTCCATGCTTATGTGCAAAACAACAGAAGACGAATTTCAATCTCTGCTATCCATTCAGACACACTAAGTTGGCAAACGGACCCAATCCAAATCCAGTCAATTTTCTCTGATCATTATCAAAACTTATTTGCTGAGTATCCTTCGACTTCTTCATTTAGTTTAGAATCTGGATATAAACTGTCTGAGGAAGATAAGCAATGCCTTCTTCGTCCAATTTCCGATCTAGAAATCGTTCATGTCCTTAATAAAATGCCTCCGAATAAGTCCCCAGGCCCTGATGGCTTTCCTGCTCAATTATTTAAAGCTCATTGGTCTGCGATAGGGCCTTCAATTTGCAAATCTATCCGTGCTTTCTTTTATTCCCAAACTTTACTCAGACAGATGAATCAAACCATTCTTGTTTTCATCCCAAAGCCTGAGAACCCAACAGGAGTTGAACACTATAGACTTATAAGCCTTTGTAATTTTGTGTATAAATTAAGTAGCTCGGTTCTTGTCTCCAGGATGCGGCCCCTCATGCAGAAAATTATCTCACCTCTCCAGAATGCCTTTGTTCCCAACAGAAGCGTCCAGGATAACAATCTGTTAACTCATGACATCCTGCATTCTTTGAGGAGTCATAAATCCAAATTAGGGGAAGCTGCTATCAAAATCAATTTATCCAAAGCTTATGACAGAGTTAACTGGGATTTCCTCCAATCTGTTTTAATGCACCATGATTTTCCCCCGGTCTGGATTAAGTGCATCATGCAGTGTGTTTCTACTGTTTCCTATACCACTAGCATTAATGGCTCCTTAGGCAATCCATCAATTTTTTCCTCGTAGAGGCCTCAAACAAGGGGACCCACTATCCCCTTGTCTCTTTATCTTAATCCTGGATTCCCTTTTCAGAAAACTCCATAATCAGGTGTCTCAAGGACTCATTAAAACTGTCTCCACTAGTCGGTCTGGCCCCAAAATTCCAGCCCTTGCCTTTGTGGATGACTGCTTTGTTTTTCTTCGAAATGACTCTCAAACGATTACTAGTTTCAAAAATACGATAGATCAATTCTGCCAATCTTCTGGTCAAATGTTCAACATTGACAAGTCCGCAATCATTTTTTCCCCACTTCTCCTAGTAACAAACGGAAAGTTTCAGCTACCTTGGAAATTGGAGTTCAAAATGCCAAAGATAAATATCTTGGTCTCCCTCTCATAACTGGAAGAGTTACAGATCATTTTGAATCTCTACATCAAGATTTCCAAACGCGATTATCAGTCTGGAGGGCTCATACTTTATCCAAAGCTGGCCGTCTCACATTGATCAAAGACACTGCCCAAGCTATTCCTGGAATAACCACTCTTCTCTCTGTAGTCAATGTGTAAAGGCAAAATACTTTCCTAATTCCTCTCTCCTCAATGATCCATTCAAGTAAAATGCTTCTTGGGCCTGGAAGAACCTCCTTAAACTCCTGCCTATATTCAATTCAGCTATAGCTTTTCGAATTGTAGATGGTAGATCAATTAAATTCCTGGTCTGATACTTGGCTTGGTCATTCTCCCCTAGTCGGTTTTTCACTCAGACCTGTTCCTTCTAGTTGGAAAAATAAGCCTATTACCTTCTTTAGAAACCAACATGGCTGGAAATTGGGCATATTGCAACATTTCCTTCCAACTCTTATCATCCAAAAGATTCTTGGTTACTCTTGGCCATTAACTCCCAAAAATGACTACTCTATTTGGGGTTCAAGTAACGATGGAAGATTCACAATTAAGTCAACATACATGTGGTTGTTCAATAAACAAAACCGAATCTCTCATCAACCCTTTATCCTTTGGATCAAATTATGGCACTTGCCTTGCCTCTATAGACACCAACATTTTGTTTGGCAATGCAGTAATGATGCACTTTCCACAGCCTCGAAATTAGCTTCAAAACAAATTCATACTTCCTCTCTTTGTTCTCTATGTAATCTGGAAGAAGATTCTTTCAAGCACATTATCAATAGATGCCATGCACTTCCACCTTATAGAGATTTTTGTGGCATTCAATCTTTGAATTCTCCTAACCTTTTCATTCACATCCTCAAGCTCCCCGAGTACAAATCAAAAAAATTGGCCAGCTATCTCTCATATCATTCACTCTTGCTGGGTGATGTGGAAAACTCATAATGATATTATTTTCAATAATAATACTCCTACAGCCATTGCTATTCATCACCAAATTAGAACTCTGGATATAAATTTTCTGGAAGCTCAAAACACCAAGCAGAAAATCCCAAGCTCCCCGAGTTCAAATCAAAAAATTGGCCAGCTATCTCTCATATCATTCACTCTTGTTGGGTAATGTGGAAAACTCGTAATGATATTATTTTCAACAATAATACTCCTACACCCATTGCTATTCATCACCAAATTAGAACTCTGGATATCAATTTTCTGGAAACTCAAAACACCAAGCAGAAAATCCAAGCTTGACTCGACAATTGACCTTCAGTAAATGGAATCCTTCAACCTACACAATGCCCAAGCTTAACACTGATGGTGCTTCATCGGGTAACCCTGGAAAAGCAGGCATAGGGGGGATTATAAGGGATAAAGCTGGTTTTTGCGTTGGTGGGTTCATGATGCCCATTGGTGTAGCTAGTACTATGCTTGCTGAAATATGGGCGATTCATGAAGGACTTCTTCTAGCTCACCATTATAAGCTGCAATCCTTGCACATAGAAACAGATTCCCAGATTGTATTCTACTTTATTTGTAGAATCCAGGAACCTCCGCTGCTACTTCAAGACATGTTAATTGACTGCAGATCCCTTATGTCCCAATTCAGCCGGGTTTGGTGCTCTTTTGTCTACCGTGAAGCCAATGCTGCCGCTGATCTCCTTGCAAAAACTGTGGCCGGACTGGAAGGGATGAATATGACTTTTGTTAAGCCTCCATCTTTTATGTATGATATTCTAGGGATGGATAGACTAGGAAGGGGACTACCCCGAAACATTCCTTCTTAAAACTACTCCTACCATGCTTGTAAAATAACTATGTTGTTTGTGTTTGTAATATATTATTGGTGTGTTCTCTTGACCAAAAAAAATGGATGTTGTTTGTTTACTGGATATGATGCGAGTCTATAGTCTAGCATTTTTCTTTTTTCCATCTACCATATTCTCATGAGAAGATCCACAGCTCTATAAGCTTCTTTTTTCAAAGTGATTCACTTGATTCGATGATTTCTGACTATTTGTTCATTGTTTTTCATTGGAGCTTAGTGTAGCTTACTATGTTTACCTTGGTTTCTTTGGTGGCTGAATCCTTGAGTATCTATTTCCCTCCTTCCTTCTCCCCCTCTCTCTATATATACTCCCTCCAACCCACAATAATATGCACATATGAAATGGCACAAGAATTAAGGAGAAAAGTGAAAAAGGTGATGTGTTGTGAGTGTAGATGGTTGGGTAGGAGAGCAAAAATGGAGTAAGTGGGTAATTGTTGTATGACAAGTGGGCCATTTCCATTTTGGGACTTTGCAGATTATTGTGGGACGCTCAAAAGGTGTCTTTTTGCATATTATTGTGGGACGGAGGGAGTATATAATATACATATAATATAATTCTTTTCTTTCACTTTTCCATCCTGTTCTCCATCTATACTTGTTTTATAGGAGGTATGCAATGTGGGATTGTTTGTACTACCAGTTGATAATAGGGTGAACCGGGTCTTTTCTTCACAGCTTGTTTTAATTTTATTAAAGATTTAACAGTCATTTTTACTTATCTTCAGCATATTCCACTACGTATTCCTATAAGCATTTAGGACAATATGTTAAATGTCACTATCAGTAACTTTTCTGGAATTAACATCATGATACCGTTATGATCTAACCATTGTAAACTAATGCAGGCGTGCAATGCTCATGGGCTCTATTGTGTACCACTATGACACCTTAGGCAAGTTTCAACTCCTTACAACCATGTACTTTCTGTAAAACTGCATCTGATTCTGCATTTTTAGGACTGCAGCACTAAGCGAGTAGGTTTAATAATTTGTCATTTGTTAAGACCTTTTCACTGAATGTGAGTCCCGGACTTTAGCAAGTTACAGATAGTTTTGGAAGAGCTTTAATCACCTCCTTTTGATGGTTTAGGTGCTGGTGCTGTAGAATTTATTATAAACCACGCGGAGGTTACAATTGCATTCGTGGAAGAGAAAAAAATTCCTGAGGTAATTAACCATTGTTTTACACAATGTATCTTCACTTATCATTAAAGATGGTTGTTTGTGTTTGATATTTAAATATAGTTTGCTTTTCTCAAAAAAAAAACAAAAAACATTGAAGATAGAATGTAATAATGGGTAGTTTATAATGAGAAGGTGCTGCGCTGGACACTCTGTAATCTTGATGATGTTGGTGTGATCCACACCAAGTGAAACAGAAATAAATAAGTACATTTATTTTAAACTCTGCAGCCCTATTCATGAATATTTTTTCCCTTGCAGCTATTGAAAACAGTTCCTAATGCATCAAAATATTTAAAAAGTGAGTTGCTCATAATATTGAGATTTATTCTGTGAAATCATTTAAGTTTAGAGATACTAATTTATGCACTTAAACCTTTTCAGCCATTGTGAGCTTTGGAAAAGTTACTCCTGAACAAAGGGAAGAAGTTGAAAAGTTTGGTTTGGTGATACATTCTTGGGCTGAATTTTCAGTATTGGTAAGCTTCTGCAACTGGTATAGTAAATAGATATTATGACAACACTTGTGAAGTCTAATAATAAATACTGCCAGTCTGCCACTGTTTAACCTATTAACTTAGTTTAAGTAGATAATTATCAAAAGAAACTTCACTTAATTTGACTGATTGTGTTTCATATTATTGAAAAATCTGTGAATCCTGAAATATATGATTTTGGGAAGTTTGACCCTTTGACCCATACCCGCACCCGACCCTTTTCCGGAGTCCTTGTTAGTTGTTACATAGACTACCTGATGTATAAAGCCAAGACACTTTACCCCATAAAAAGCATAGATATATATATGTCAAAAGAGTTGGTGGAACCTCTTATACACTCAAATAATCCGATGATAACTCCTATTTCTCTGCCAGGTGCTCTACACTTTTGAGAGAAAATTCCCCTTACTAGAGCTGATCTTATAACGGTTATCTATATATGTGATAGTAATGATTATATTCTTTAATAAGTAAAGAAGAGTGTGTTTATGCAGATAACCACTAATCAGCTATTCACCTCCTAGTGCATGTATGTAGAATTTGCTAGTAGCTGAGGGCATATCTGGTAATCTTTTACTTAGTTGACCATGCGTATCTCGTGTTGGAGATATCCAAAGCTTTTGTTGTGAAGGCCAATATATTCATAGCGAACATCTTCATATAGTTGCTTCAGCACTGCCAAAAGTAATTCATCCTATATTGGAAGAGAGTTCATATGATCAATTTAGACGAAGGATTTTCCAATAACATAAAAGATTGATATTTGTAATTTTCCACGTGTTATATGGGCTGTACTTGTCTATTTCTACCATCAAGTAGTTGAAGTGTTTTCTTGAAAAAATTACTGCTTGGTTTAAAACGTGGACATCTATTCATGTACGGGGAGATGACAAGCAATTCGATCTGCCGGTGAAGAAGCAAAGTGACATTTGTACAATAATGTACACCAGTGGAACAACTGGCGACCCTAAAGGTGTAATGATTTCCAATAAAAGCATTGTTTCTCTTGTAGCTGCCGTCCACCGCCTGTTGTCTAGTGCAAATGAATCGGTAATTACCTAGTCTTTTAATGGACATCCACATTCATGAGAAAATATTTAGCTGAATGTGGGAATACCAATTGATGATAATGATAAGTCCATTTATCACAGATTTTTACTAACCTCTCCAAATTCATGTTTATGAAACATTTACAGCTGACTACTAAGGATGTCTATCTTTCATTTCTCCCTCTGGCACATATGTTTGATCGTATCATTGAAGAATGCTTTATTAATCATGGGGCCTCAATAGGATTTTGGCGTGGGGTAAGATGACATTTTTTTTAATTTTTTTTTTGTAATTAAGTATTTTATACAATAACTCGGCCGTTCTCATGCCCAGGATGTCAAACTATTGATTGAAGATATTGGCGAGTTAAAGCCTACTATTTTTTGTGCTGTTCCGCGGGTGCTAGATAGAATTTATACAGGTTTGTTCTCTTTTAAGTTTTTTCTTGGACATGTGTCACTGGTTTGTTTGTGCCTTTTCTGATCAAATTGCAGTGTTAAAAAGTCATGTTATTCTTGGGCAGTTTTACTGTTTGGGGAATATTTGTTTAATATGTGAGTTTTTTGTGCTGTTTAGAGTGGATAGCTGCAAATTCATAATACAATAATCAATTTCTTGGGGTGCGCCTTTTCTTCATCCCGTCACATCCAAACAAGCGGATAAAGAGAAATGACCTGCATCTTTTCAATTGGCTTAGATTGGAAATGTGACATTTTGCTGCTTGGAAGAGCGTTTGGGATGGGGTTTGGAAATTAAGATCATTAGTAAATTTGGAGAAGGTGAGATAGAGCTAACGTGTAGGAGGGTGATTTGATTTCTGTACTTTTGTTACTCCCTACGTCTCGTAATGATAGCCCCATTTGACTATTCAAACTTTTTAACAACATATTTTCATTTCCATCACTAACCGTAATGAGGTTTACTTATTACTCAATTACTTCCTCTCCTGGTTGGCTCTCGTCCCCTCCTCTCTCACTCTTCTTCCTTGGTGGACAAATTTGGAAGTTCAATGATTTTAACCTAACAATTTTGGAAATGGGACTATCTTTTGGGATAAACAAAAATGGCAAGTGGGAACATCTTTATGGGATGGAGGAGTAAGACCACAATGAGCCGCTAGACATAGTGAAATCATTCATGCGTTTTGAAACTTGATTGTATTGGTTCCAACCTAGCGAACCCCAACTGTTTGAGGGAAATAGTTACTTGCTCCAACTGTTGAGGGAAATAGTTCATGGTATCTTAATGGTAACTCTCCCTCTTGTGTCACTATACCATATTCTTCCTCTCGTCTTTTAACTAGTCGTGTTTTGCATTAAAGTTACGAATTACGTGACCTGGATAGGTTGAGCAATGCTGTAGGTCGATCTAGACACATGGGAGGTCGACGTCCAGTTTAGGGGACTTGGTGGTCCAATGGGCCTTGGTTGGGCTCCAACCGAGATGCTTTAAGATGACGGAGTTGGGCTGGTTGCTATGGCCCAGCTCGACACTTTTCCTTTCAATGTGATTACATTTTAATCCAATAAATTATCCCTAGCTAGTGTGATAGACATTTTAATGAAGTTCTTTTATGGGATTGCGTTAAGTTTCACTGCTGCTGCAATTTATTTTATTAGTTTTTCTATGTACTTACGTATAGTCTTTTCCTGTGCAATATGCAAGACGGTATGGATGGTAATCCTGCTGCTAACACCATGAAAAACGTTTCAAGGTTTTTTGCTCTTTTGACGGTTCCATTCACCATGAGTTTTCCAAAGGTACATGTTTCTCTTTTGAATTGGCAAATTGATGATATATGTTGTGTACTGTCCTTACAGATTAGTTCACAACTTCTTGCTTTAATTTGATGAACAGTTCTTATACCCCAGCTTTAATTTGATGAACAGTTCTTATACCCCAAGTGAGTGTCTATTTTTCAAAAGTTTGTGTCCCTATCATGAAGTTACTTAAGTTATCTTTAACTAATATCATAGTCCAATGTATACTTGTAAGACTACAAGTCTATAAAGTGGATATTATTTAGTAAGAGTACTTATGTAAACTTGTTACTAAATTTCTTAAAGTCAACCTTTTAAAATTTAAAAATATCTCTCCATGTAAAACAAGTTTAAGCACCTGCACTTAAGAAGCAAGCCTATTACTCCCTCCGTCCCTAAAAGATTGTCCTGTTGTACATTTTGCAATTATTAAGGAAGAGCTTCACCTTCTTGTACCTTAGTAGATTTGCACTAACATTCATGCCTAAGTTTAGAAATGGGACATACTTTTTGGGATAAGTCAAAATGGCAAATGGGACAATCTTTCAGGGACGGAGGGAGTATTTTATTCTATGGTTCAAAGCCTCTCATACTTCTGGCTGGGCTTAAGCTTCTAATTTTGAACAAATGAAGTATCATTGTTAGAAATGTTTTCTCTGTTTTTCCACTGTCCATTTTCTTATTATTGTAAACATAATTTTTTACCAACTCAGCTTTTTGTCTTCTCCGTGATTGATGAAATTCGTAAAAGTGAGGTAAAATTACTTTTCAAGATCATAAAATTTTCCAATTATTGCAAGGTGGTTATACTTCGTGTAAAACCCCATCCCACAATGGTGGGAAATGTTAAAGTGGAGTGGTACTTAAGGGGTTAATTTCACTGCCCACCCCTAAGGTTTGGACAAGTCTCATTGCCCCCCTTAAGGTTTGAATTCGTCACTGACCACCCTTTTGACAATAAATTGAGTACTTTACCCCCATTTTCAAATAAACTTTGTCTTTATTACTCATTAAATAAACTAAATACTAAAGAATCTCATATCATATTAAAAAATAATTTTAAATATAAATATTAAAGTTTAATTCATTAAGCACATACATTAAGTATTTAAATTACTAATTATCAATTAACTATTTTTCACATATTTTATTTTATAAGCCAACTACAAAAACAAATAAATTATAATTTTTTAAGAAATAACCATATAAGCAACTCAATAAGTATAAATTTAATTAATATTTTATTTTTGAGCAATTCAAATAACATTATAGAGAAATATTGATCATAATAGTTGTCATCATGCCAATAATTATAATAATACTATGCTCTAAAATTTAATATTTAATAGCCTCTTTGTCTTAAAATAATGTCAATTTTTTTTTAGATTATTTTATCTCAAATAAATGCCTATTTTTTTACATTTTATATGGCTATTTGAATTTAAACTTTATCGAGTTGGTTGTATTGTTATTATCAAATACAAAAGAGAATAAAAATTATTTTTAGGATATAATTTTTAAATTAATAGTCATTTTTACGGAGGAGTTATCAAATATTAGTTTCTTAAAGAATAAAATTATTTGAATTCATACTTTATTAATGGCTATTTCTTTAAAAGCTATAATAGTTATTTTGTGAAATAAACTAAACACCATTAATATGTGAGAGAGTTGATTTATAATTATTAATTTATTTACATAATATAGAGGCTTAGTTTTTTTTGGTAATATACTCCCTCCGTCCCACAACAAGTGACACAGTTACTGTTCCGCACGGGAATTAAGGAAAAAGTGAAAAGGTTGATGTGTTGTGAGTGTAGATAGTTGAGTAGGAGAGAGAATGAGCGGAGAGAATAGTAAATTATAATGGTGTTGTGAGTATTAAAATAATGTAGGAGAGAGAATGAGTGGAGAAAATAGTAAAGATTCTTTGCCATTTTAGGAAGTGTGACTTATTAGTGGGACGCCCAAAATGGCAAAGTGTGTCACTTGTTGTGGGACGGAGGGAGTATGAGATTTTACAATGACTTAATTTATTTAATGAGAGATAAAGGCAATATTTATAATAAAGTGGGGGTAAAGTTGTCAATTTATTGATAAAAGGGTGGTCATTGAGACGATTTAAACCTCAAGGGGGCACTGAGACTTATCCAAACCTCAGGGGTGGGCAGTGAAATTAACCCGGTACTTAAGTTCCCACAAAGCTACCACTAGCATCAAATCATCCAATTGAACTTTTGGAGGCTGTGATGGGCTGTGGATGACACAAGATGAGGTGTTCAGTGGGCCAGTGGGTGGTGCTTATGTAGCGGGTCGGGTCTTCGTGCTTGGGTCGTTGCAAATGGTATCAGAGCAGGTCCCGACCGCAAGTGTGGAACAAAGTGCTACACCGCAAGAGGCGGTGGGAGCCACCTCTTGAATCTGTACCAGCCACCTCTTGAATCCGACACTGCTCGGGGTTTCGATCCTAGTGGACCTTGCCGGGGACGACAAGGATTTAAGTGGGTGTGTTTGTAAATTCCCATCCCACATCGGTGGGAAATGTAAAAGTGAAGTGGTACTTAAATTCCCAGAAAGCTATCACTAGCATCAAATCTTCCAATTGGACTTTTGAAGGCCTGTGATGGGATGTAGTTGACCTAAGATGAGGTGCTCAGTGGGCCAGTGCGTGGTGCTTATGTAGCGGGTTGGGTCTTCGGGCTCGGGTCATTACACGAGGTGTCCATGTACAATGGCAGGTTTAGAAACTTCATCTAATGCAAGCATTTTATTACATTTCTAATACCGATGAAACTGAGGCGGCACAATTTTGATAAGATAGTAACCAAAGGATATTCATTTTAATTTATGAAGTGTCATTACACCAAAGAATTGGAGACCCCTGTGTGATTCACCAAATACTGTATATTTCTAATATACAGTGTGACTAGGCTAAAGTCTATGGCCCATGTTTCCCTTTCTATAAGGCAGTCTTTGATTTATTATGTTTGTATGTATGCAGGCCATTTTCTGTTACTGGATTACTGCCAACTTATACTCGCTCGCATATGGACTTGGTGAGTCATACAAATTTTCTTAAATGCTGATTAATAGGCTAGGTTTGCCCGATTCATTTGGCTAGTCCCACATAGTTTTGATCTAATTTCACAAAATTAACCTTTGAGATGGTCAAATAGATTTCTTACCATCTTAAAATACTCCCTCCGTCCCAAAATGAAAGTCCAAAATTTTTCAAATTTGCTCTTGATTAAAAGCAAATTTGAATTTTGTTGGACATTCGTTTGGGGACAGAGGTAGCAACATTGTTTGGTTGCTCCATTGTGACTTGGCGGTCCCAGGTTTGTGGAGACGGGTTTCTCTGCTTAGTTGCACAAGCAAGACTCTGTAAAATACTCTTTTCTGGGCCCCACAATATTTGGCTAAGCAGACTTGTGCTATATCTTATTTATTTTTTTTGAATATTCCCAAAAATATTTTTTTCATTTAATTGTTTCAGTCATAGGGTGAAGAGTTTGTGGCCTCTGTAGGTGAGAGGGGCGAGGCGTAGTTTTTTTTTTTTTTTTTTTTTTTTTTTTTTTTTTTTTTTTTATATTCAAGTTTTGAGGGAGCAATATTTTTGGAGGTGCGGTTTGTTTGTAATCTTAATGAATTGTAGCCTAGAACTTTTGGATCGTCGGTTTTGTACGATAGGATGTATTTTTATTTTGTTTGGCACATAAATTGTCTTCCAGATATTACTACATGTGAAAAAATCCATACCATATATTAAGGTGTTGATATCCTTACTAAATGCATGGACAGTAAAGGATGAACACTGATGGTGCATGAGATTGAGTACATGTTATGTGGTGTAGCGAGTTTTAACGGTCAAACGTTGAACTCGCTACACCATGTAGCGAGTTCCAAAAATGAGACATTTTAGGAAATAGTTTGAAATGTGAGATATTTTGGGAAATAGATTTTTAAAAAAGAATTATTTGAGAAAAAAAATCCCATTCTCATTTTCCATCCATCTCCTTCCCTGTTCATATTCAAGCTAACGTCAATAAAGAAAAATTGAAGATCTGAAGTCGTTGCACCTACCCAGTCAACATTGTCGCCCCCTCCCACTCCTCGCCTCTCTATTATTAGAGATATTATCCCACGTTGGAAATTGACAAATCTTGCTTATGACATATAAAGATCCTGGATTATTTCCCTTGACACCAATTGGTTTTAAGGTGGAACCTCAGACTTTAAAATGATATCAGAGCATGTCTATTACACGATCGATGCTGCATTTTTCTCAATACCTTCTCACAACTGTCATCTTCTAGGTTCACAAATCACCCAAACCTACCTACAAATTTTCCTAATTTTTTTAAGTCAGGTCGGCAAGTTGAGAGATTTGAGACCGAAATTGGGTTTCTATTTGTGATTTTGATTTTGTGGGTGACTGGTGGTGGTGACCGGTGGTCGGCGTGGACTGTGTGTGTGTATGTGTGTGTGTGTGGTGTGGGGGGGGAAGAGAAGTGTGTATTTAGATGTTAATTGATTAAGGGTAAATAGGTACGCAGGTTAATTAGTTCTAACGTTCATTAACTTTTATTAATTTTGGCTAGTTTTGCTAATTACTCCCTCCTACTTCAGGGGGTTTCTAGGGTAGTATTTCAAGTTTCTTAAGAAAATCTTTAAAAAGTGAATAAAGAAAATTTTTAAAAGTTAAAACATTTAGGGGTCGTTTAGTAGTCCTTCTTAGGATCAGATAGGATTATTAGTCCAATAAGCTTGATGTTTGATAGATTAAATACAATCGGAGTAATAATCCTAACAATCCGGATAAGGCCTCTTATCATCTCTTATCCCCTTCATATTTATCCCCAAAAAAGGGTGATATTATTAATCAATGGATTAATAATCTCTTCACTATTAATACGGGTTAATCATATCAGGCTACCAAACGAGCCCTTAATCTTTCCCCTCTTTTTTATTGTTTTTTTTTAAATATGTTAACATTATAAAAGCATAATGAATGTTTTTTTTTTTGTAAATATATTTACATTATAAGGGTATAAATGTCTGAAACACTGTTCAAAATTTGTCTTTTATGAAATGAAACTCTTAGTCTTTGGACTGGGGCGGACCAAAAGAAAAAATAGGACTCTTGAAGTGGGACGGAGGGAGTAATTAACAGTACGCATGTTAGTTTACTGAATGTTTTAAGGTTAATTAAAGATATCGAGTTCGAATCCTCCAGACAATATAACAATGCTAAAACATGTTGGAAAATGATAATAATCAATGTTTTAGAAAATTATATTTAACTTATTTGTACGCCACATATAATTATAAATTTATATTAAAACTCTTTTTAAATATAGAAATGCAACACTTATTTTAAAATTGAACGAAAGTGTGACATATTTTGAGATGAGAGAGTAATAAAATTTGTAATAGTTGTATATACAGTATAGATTTATAGAGTGAAAGATAGACAACAATTGAACCTACATATTAAAAATGATTTTCTTAAAAAAATAATAATTAAAAACCCAATAATTGACGTTATATTTTGAATCGGCCTCTAAAGGCTAGCCATGAAAAACATGATTAACGCCCATTTATTCAGGTCTATATGATTCACGTTAATTAAGAGAAATTATTAATTATATATAAACATTTTGATCGCTGGATACATCCTGTTCCTTTATTCATTCAGTTTCCACAATTTATACAATGCTACCATTTAATACAGCCAACTTCTGATTATTTTTTTTCAAAATATAGGTTTTTAAAAATTTATATATCAAAATAACATCATAAAAATATTAGGTACCAAATTAACACTTCTTGATGGAGTCCGGAATAAGGTAATCCGGAACTGCCATTTTCGGAATTCCTTTTTTTTTTTTTTACAAAACTGAATTCAGATTTTTTCAGAAAATTGAATTCTGAAACTGCTAATTCCGAAATTCAAATGGAAATAAGGAGCCTGCGTTGACTTTTGATGAATTTGTGTTTGGTTTGACTACATGCACATGTGGGCCGAGACATGGCTGAATGGGCTAAGCGTTTGTTTTGTTTGGCTGGCTGGTTTGGTGTCCTTCTTCTTCAGCAAGGTTTTTGGAATCGTCCCGCATCATAAATACGTCCCATTCTCTTTCAGTTTATGCTGGTTGTAATTTCTAGTGTGATAGGCATATCAATAAATCTAGTGTGATACACAAATTCACCTTAGGAGGTTATTTTGGTATATAAATTTTTAAAAACCTATATTTTGAAAAAAAAATCCTTCTATTCAATTAGATTGGAATGACCCAATTTCCGAAAAACATAATGCTCTCTCTGTTTAAAATAATTGTTATTTTTGTAAAAAAAAAATTGATTCAAAATAATTGTCACTTTTGATTTAAAGGTATTGATTTTTCACTTTTACATATGCGTTGAAACTTGTAACAATTAATTAGTTGTTTTATTGAATAAACTATTGTAGGAGAGTGAAACAACTAATAATAATATGAGCAAAAATAGTAATTTTGTCATTAATTAATAGCAATAATTGATTTTCTTAAAATTAGTGAAAATTCAAAAAATATCAGTTTTTTTTTTTTAGATAGTGACCCATAAGTTCTCTTTTTACAAATTAGTGACCATCAAGTTCCTTTGTATGTCCTTTATTATTTTATCTATTATAGACAAAAATGCCCCTAACAGTATGAAATTCCTAATGGTTTGGTGGGGACTAGGGTTAAGTACTGATCCAAATCCCTAATGGACTCAAGCCCAATTCATCTTTCTCTCTCCTCTCGAAATTCTAGATCTCGTCGCCGAAAATCCATCGAACGGCGTCAGAATCAATAAAATAACCAAATGCAGTATTTTATAAATTCAAACGACAACAACGCGCAGAGTTGCTAAGGAACACAGGTCGGAGCAACAGCGAGAAACAGGTTAGAGAATAGAGAGAGTATCGCCCCCTCACACCGGAGCCGCAGAATTCGCCGGCGAATCACAATCAGAACACCATCAGGTAGTGCCAGATCTACGATTTGTAATTGCTAGCGCTGAGAGAGAATCGCACATTCTCTTCGAATTGAACTACTCACAGCACTTTGACATGTAGTCGTAGTTATAGTTGTACTCCTCCTTTGTTCAATTTTCACTTTCTCGTCGGAATCCATGGGTTACACTGAGTTACCAAATCTCGGTGATTTTGACCGAGTCAATTTTTATGTGTAGTATTTTGAAATTAGATGTAGTATTCTGAAATGCAGTAGTTTAAAACTTATGAAATTAAATATGACTAGCAATTATGAATGTTGTAGTTTCTTAAATATAAATGAATGTTGTATCACACAATACTGCATCATAAATGTTGTATTATACTACTGTTGCTTATAATACTGTATCAGAAATGTTGTTTTATACTACTGTTCTTTATAATACTGAATCAATAATTTTTTTTAATTCAGGTGGGCAAGTTGAGAGATTTGAGACCGAAATTGGGTTTCTATTTGTGACTTTGATTTTGTGGGTGATTGGTGGTGGTGACCAGTGGTCGGAAGTGACTTGTGGGGGTGGGGGGAGGGGGGAAAGAGAAGTGTGTATTTAGATGTTAATTGATTAAGGGTGAATAGGTACGCAGGTTAGTTCTAACGTTCATTAACTTTTTAATAATTTTGGCTAGTTTTGCTAATTACTTCTTCCGTTCCACTTCGGGGTTCTAGGGTAGTATTTCACGCTTCTTAAGAAAATCTTTAAAAAATGAATAAAGAATTGCAAGTGGGTAGAAGATTAGAGGAGAGAGAATATAAAAGTTAAAACATTTAATCTTTCTCCCTCTTTTTGATTGGTTTTTTTATAAATATGTTAACATTTTATTTTGAGGGCATAATTAATGTTTTTTTTTGTAAATATATTTACATTATAATGGTATAAATGTCTGAAACACTGTTCAAAATTTGTTATTTATGAAATGAGACTCTTAGTCTTTGGTCTGGGACAGACCAAAAATGAAAGTAGGACTCTTGAAATAGGACAGAGTGAGTAATTAATAGCACGCATGTTACATTTATTGTTTAAATATCACGCACGTTAATATAAAAATATGAGATAATACACATGTCAGAAAAGTCGTTTACTCCAACAACAATCACCTAGATCACTTATGGATGTTTTAAGGTTAATTAAAGGTATCGAGTTCGAATCCTGACAATATAACAATTCCTTATGGAATTCAAACCAAACATGATTTGCCAAAGAATTGAATGAAAATTTCATTCCATTCCGTGTCAACCAAACGGAGGGGTTTGACCAGTTTTTTTCCATTCCAATTCCTTAAGGAATTCAATTCCATTGACCATTCCATTCCTTCACTTTTTTTTTCACCGAACCAAACGGCCCCTAACAATATGTTCGGTAACTGGTAGCTGAACATTGTTACTTTGTTCGAACATGATTGACCAAACAATGCGATATTGTTTGGCAACTACCAATCGAATAAGAATACCGATAATTCATTTTTAAACAACAAAATAAAAGACTTGGATCAATCAAAATATTTACGTTTATGCGTAAGTCCGATGCTATTACATCCATGCTTGAGCAACACAATATAATTGACTTCAATTTTGAAAGAATATTGTATGCGTGAGGGAGGGAGAGAGAGATCATCTCTTTTTTTTTTTTTTTACTTTTATGGAGATAGAGTAAGAATATTGGTAAAGGTTTATGGGAGGTGAAAATTTAATAATGTTGCGGGTATATTTAGTTAATAGGTAGAGAATAGGTAAGTAAATGATCGAAGAAATACAATTGCTGGCAGTAGTGCGGGGGTATTCAACAATATTGCAGGTGTGTGAAAAACAACACCCTTACTAGAAACACTTGCAATCCATCTAGTTATTTGAAAAAAATAATTATCATAGTTAAAATATATATGTAACATTTATCTTTCTACGTGTTTTTTTTATTATAAATATGTATGTAAATTGTATAGAATTTGTAAGCACTTCATAAAATTAATTTTTTAGTTGAAATGAAACTATTTTGAAATTTTTGTAATTTCCGGTCTATAATTTATTTAATTAAATATAATTGGAACTCCTTTATTTTTATTTTGAAATATACCTATATAATATACCAAGTAAGATGTAAAAAGAAGTAGAAAATAGACTCAGTTGACACATAGGTGGGTTTAATAGGAGAAGAGAATAGAAGGGAGATAACAACTTCAATAGATAAAATTTGAGGTACCAAAATTAGATAAGGAGTTAATCAAGTACTAAATTTGATACCTTGGTTAACTTTTTTCAAAATTAATTTTTTCCATATTTTAAATTTATTTCACATTTAAAATATTTTATTTAATTGAAAAGACATTTTAATAGTTAAAATAAATAATTTTAAATATTTATAAAAAAATCTCTTTTTTTTAAATAATTATTTAATTTCAATTATCATTTTATCATATATAATAGGACACATTTAAAGCGATGTGGCGGGAGCTGATTGGAGGGTGAGTGGCGCGTTACATGCACGCAGAGACAAAGGCGAGTGTTGCCATCTTACCTTTTTTTTTTTTATTGATACACGTGTCGCACTATAACTGGCTGGTTTATTTTCAGATTTTTATTTCTCATCCCCTTTTTTCGACCTCAATTATTTTATAAAAAAAAAAAAATTTTAAAAAAATTTTGCACAAAAATTCTTAATTTTTTTTTCCTCTTTAATTAGAGACTAATTTCATTTAATTTGGACAAAAAAAAAACCACTCTTTTTTAAATATAAATTTCTTAATTATCCTTTCTTTATTTTTTTTTAATTTTTCAATATCTTTTTTTTGAAAATTAATTAAGTGTGAAGTATATTTTTTTATTATAAATGATGATAATAATAATCATATTTTTGAATTGAAGTATTTTTTTTTTTTGTTAAAAAGTAGACATTTTTTATATGTCTAAACAAAAATGAACATTGCTTATTTCGTCTCAATTAACATTTTAAAAAATAATACTACTTTATTCGTCTAAAAATTTAATGTAATATTTTGAGACGAAGACACTAACATTACAAACATTAATTGTAGAGGCGAATGAAATAGTATTATTTTTAAAAATATTTGCTCATTTTTGAATTGAAGTAGTTTTTTTCCTTAAAAAGTAGAATTTTTGTATATGTCCAAAAAAAATTACTATTCCTTCCTTTGGCTCAATGAACAGTATAAAAAATAATACTACTTTATTCGCCTGATAAATTAATGTCATATTTTGAAATATTAATTGGGATGAAGGGAATAATGCACATTTTTTTTATAAGAAATTTAGTATAATTTTTATGTTATTCATTTGTAATAGAAAGTAATATTCATTTTTGAAATATTGTAATGTTAGTGCTTTCGTTTCAAAATATGACATTAAATTTTTAAACAAATTACGTAATTTTTAAAAATATTTGCTCATTTTTGGCCTTACCTTGGCTTGGCCCTTGGCCTTCCCTTTCCCTTTGCCTTGGCCTTGGCCTTTATCCCACATGGAAACAAAATCAAAGTAAGATGAGTTGCCTTGGTTATATAATGAGGATGAAGCTTAGCCAAGCATGCATGGTTCGTCATTGGCATTATCAATGGTCGGCTTGGCCTTGGTCTTGGCCGGCCGTGTGTTGCCATGTGTCAAGATAAAAAATTTTAATTTAATATAAATATAAATTAATATAAATTAATTAATTTTTTTACACCAAAATTCATAAATTTTTTTTTCGTCTCAATTAACATTTTAAAAAATAATACTACTTTATTCGTCTAAAAATTTAATTTAATATTTTGAGACGAAGACACTAACATTACAAACATTAATTGTAGAGGGGAATGAAGTAGTATTATTTTTAAAAATATTTGCTCATTTTTGAATTGAAGTAATTTTTTTCCTTAAAAAGTAGAATTTTTTATATGTCCAAAAAAAATTACTATTCCTTCCTTTGGCTCAATGAACAGTATAAAAAATAATAATACTTTATTCGCCTGATAAATTAATGTCATATTTTGAAATATTAATTGGGATGAAGGGAATAATGCACATTTTTTTATAAGAAATTTAGTATAATTTTTATGTTATTCATTTGCAATAGAAAGTAATATTCATTTTTGAAATGTTGTAATGTTAGTGCTTTCGTTTCAAAATATGACATTAATTTTTTAAACAAATTACGTAATTTTTAAAAATATTTGCTCATTTTTGGCCTTGCCTTGGCTCGACCCTTGGCCTTCCCTTTCCCTTTGCCTTGGCCTTGGCCTTTATCCCACATGGAAACAAAATCAAAGTAAGATGAGTTGCCTTGGTTATATAATGAGGATGAAGCTTAGCCAAGCATGCATGATTCGTCATTGGCATTATCAATGGTCGGCTTGGCCTTGGTCTTGGCCGATCGTGTGTCGCCATGTGTCAAGATTAAAAAATTTAATTTAATATAAATATAAATTAATATAAATTAATTAATATAAATTAATTAATTTTTTTACACCAAAATTCATAATTTTTTTTCGTCTCAATTAACATTTTAAAAAATAATACTACTTTATTTGTCTAAAAATTTAATGTAATATTTTGAGACGAAGATACTAACATTACAAACATTAATTGTAGAGGCGAATGAAGTAGTATTATTTTTAAAAATATTTGCTCATTTTTTAATTGAAGTAATTTTTTTCCTTAAAAAGTAGAATTTTTTTATATGTCCAAAAAAAATTACTATTCCTTCCTTTGGCTCAATGAACAGTATAAAAAATAATACTACTTTATTCGCCTGATAAATTAATGTCATATTTTGAAATATTAATTGGGATGAAGGGAATAATGCACATTTTTTATAAGAAATTTAGTATAATTTTTATGTTATTCATTTGTAATAGAAAGTAATATTCATTTTTGAAATGTTGTAATGTTAGTGCTTTCGTTTCAAAATATGACATTAATTTTTTAAACAAATTACGTAATTTTTAAAAATATTTGCTCATTTTTGGCCTTGCCTTGGCTCGGCCCTTGGCCTTTCCTTTCCCTTTGCCTTGGCCTTCGCCTTTATCCCACATAGAAACAAAATCAAAGTAAGATGAGTTGCCTTGGTTATATAATGAGGATGAAGCTTAGCCAAGCATGGATGATTCGTCATTGGCATTATCAATGGTCGGCTTGGCCTTGGTCTTGGCCGGCCGTGTGTTGCCACGTGTCAAGATAAAAAAATTTAATTTAATATAAATATAAATTAATATAAATTAATTAATATAAATTAATTAATTTTTTTACACCAAAATTCATAATTTTTTTTTTCGTCTCAATTAACATTTTAAAAAATAATACTACTTTATTCGTCTAAAAATTTAATGTAATATTTTGAGACGAAGATACTAACATTACAAACATTAATTGTAGAGGCGAATGAAGTAGTATTATTTTTAAAAATATTTGCTCATTTTTTAATTGAAGTAATTTTTTTCCTTAAAAAGTAGAATTTTTTTATATGTCAAAAAAAAAAAAATTACTATTCCTTCCTTTGGCTCAATGAACAGTATAAAAAATAATACTACTTTATTCGCCTGATAAATTAATGTTATATTTTGAAATATTAATTGGGATGAAGGGAATAATGCACATTTTTTTATAAGAAATTTAGTATAATTTTTATGTTATTCATTTGTAATAGAAAGTAATATTCATTTTTGAAATGTTGTAATGTTAGTGCTTTCGTTTCAAAATATGACATTAATTTATTAAACAAATTACGTAATTTTTAAAAATATTTGCTCATTTTTGGCCTTGCCTTGGCTCGGCCCTTGGCCTTCCCTTTCCCTTTGCCTTGGCCTTCGCCTTTATCCCACATGGAAACAAAATCAAAGTAAGATGAGTTGCCTTGGTTATATAATGAGGATGAAGCTTAGCTAAGCATGCATGATTCGTCATTGGCATTATCAATGGTCGGCTTGGCCTTGGTCTTGGCCGGCCGTGTGTTGCCATGTGTCAAGATAATAAAATTTAATTTAATATAAATATAAATTAATATAAATTAATTAATATAAATTAATTAATTTTTTTACACCAAAATTCATAATTTTTTTTTTCGTCTCAATTAACATTTTAAAAAATAATACTACTTTATTTGTCTAAAAATTTAATGTAATATTTTGAGACGAAGACACTAACATTACAAACATTAATTGTAGAGGCGAATGAAGTAGTATTATTTTAAAAAATATTTGCTCATTTTTTAATTGAAGTAATTTTTTTCCTTAAAAAGTAGAATTTTTTTATATGTCCAAAAAAAATTACTATTCCTTCCTTTGGCTCAATGAACAGTATAAAAAATAATACTACTTTATTCGCCTGATAAATTAATGTCACATTTTGAAATATTAATTGGGATGAAGGGAATAATGCTCATTTTTTTATAAGAAATTTAGTATAGTTTTTATGTTATTCATTTGTAATAGAAAGTAATATTCATTTTTGAAATGTTGTAATGTTAGTGCTTTCGTTTTAAAATATGACATTATTTTTTTAAACAAATTAAGTAATTTTTAAAAATATTTGCACATTTTTGGCCTTGCCTTGGCTCGGCCCTTGGCCTTCCCTTTCCCTTTGCCTTGGCCTTCGCCTTTATCCCACATGGAAACAAAATCAAACTAAGATGAGTTGCCTTGGTTATATAATGAGGATGAAGCTTAGCCAAGCATGCATGATTCGTCTTGACATTATCAATGGTCGGCTTGGCCTTGGCCTTGGCCGCCGTGTGTTGCCATGTGTCAAAATAAAAAAAATTAATTTAATATAAATATAAATTAATATAAATTAATTAATATAAATTAATTATTTTTTTTTACACCAAAATTCATAAATTTTTTTTTCCTCTTTAATTAGAGACTAATTTCATTTAATTTGGACACAAAAAAAACACTCTTTCTTAAATATAAATTTCTTCATTATCCTTTCTTTATTTATCAATATCATTTTTGTGAAAATTAATTAAGTGTGAAAGTAATATTCATTTGATGTTTTCTTTATTTCTATTTGATATTTTTCTACTTTTAATAATTTTATTCTCTTATTTCAAAATAAATCACCAAAAAATCCTCTTTTTTAAATATAAATTTGTATGATAATATATTTTCCATTTGTTGTTTTCTTTATTTCGATTTGATATTTTCCTACTTTTTATAATTTCATTTTCTTATTTTCTTCCTTTTAAGATATATGTACATTTAATATTAATAATTCTATATGTATATAAATATAATTACACCTACTTTGAACTTGAAGCGTCATTTTATACCAAGACCAAGGCCATTTTTGATTCTTTTTTTTTTCGATGTGGAAAATCTGCGTTGGCATTGGCCTTGCCTCGGCTCGGCCGGCCTTGGCCTTGGCCTTCCCTTTCCCTTTGCCTTGGCCTTCGCCTTTATCCCACATGTAAACAAAATCAAATCTGACATTAATTTTTTAAACATATTAAGTAATTGACGAGGTCAGTCCAAGATGATATACCAAAGTGTATACTGTTCGCAGATGATATTGTGCTGATAGATGAGACAAGAGAGGGTGTTGAAAGTAAATTGGAGTTGTGGAGACACACTTTGGAATCTCGAGGTTTTCGATTAAGCAGAAGCAAGACTGAATATTTGGAGTGTAAGTTTAGCAGAGTTGGAAGTAGGGAGGCAGGGGCGGTCACATTTGATGAAAATATTATCCAAGCTTCTGAGTTTTTTCGCTATCTTGGATCCATTATTCAAAAGGATGGAGAATTAGATGGAGATGTGGCTCATAGGATTAAAGCAGGTTGGTTGAAGTGGAAGAGTGTTGCAGGGTTTCTATGTGATCGCGGCATGCCGAATAGATTAAAGGGAAAATTCTACCGCACGGCAATTAGGCCGGCATTGCTTTACGGCACCGAATGTTGGGCCGTGAAACAGTGTCACGTGCATAAGATGAATGTGGCGGAGATGCGTATGCTTCGATGGATGTGCGGTCATACAAAAAAGGATCGATTGGGGAATGAGGTGATCAGAGGTAAAGTAGGAGTTGCGCCCATTGAGGATAAAATGAGGGAAAATCGTCTACGGTGGTTTGGACATGTGAGAAGGAGACCGAGTGATGCACCGGTTAGGAGGCCGGAACAGTGGAGAAATGATAAAATGGCGAGGGGTAGGGGAAGACCCAAACAAACTTGAATTAGAGTAATTGAAAATGATATGAATTTACTTGGAGTGGATGAAAGTATGGTGTTGAAGAGGCCGGAGTGGAGGGCAAAAATCCATGTGGGGGGTTGATTTTTTTTATTTTTATTTTTTTTATTTATTCATTTATTTATTTATTTATTTATTTATTTATTTATTTTATTTTATTTTTTATTTATTTTTTATTTATTTTTTATTTTTTTATTTATTTATTTATTTTTTTTTTTTCACAATAACATATGAGGATTCATGTTAGCCGACCCCAAATTATTTTGGGACTAAGGCTTGTTGTTGTTGTTGTTGTATTAAGTAATATTGTATAAAATATTCCTCGGGACGAATATATTAATTTATTTTTTTACCCGAAGTAATATTATTTTATAAAAATTAATGTTTATAATGTTCGTGTCTTCGTGTGTTAATAGCTATCCGTGCATCGCACGGGAGTTACACTAGTTAAAATAAATGAGTTTTTTTTTTTTTTTTTGACAATAGTGCCCTCTAAGGTGGTATTAGTCAGTTGTTTATTCCGCAATTGAAATAATCTGCATTATAATAAGGGTGAGTTTGGCATTGCTTCTGACTCCCTGAAAGTGATTTTTCAAAAGCGATTTTAGAAAAATCAATTATTTGTAATAAATAATAAAATTTATAAGTATGTTTGGATAGTATATGTTCAAAACTGATTATTTAAGATAAATACCAAAAATGACCTTTATGATATGTATCTTGATATAATAAATGTATAAAAGAGATAGAGGTTATTATTGTAAAAACAACACAAATGACAGCTTCTAAGAATCACTTTTAGCAAAAGCTGGGTCATAGCTGCTTCTACGAAAACACAGTTTTTTGCGTTTTAACAGCTTAAAATCATAATCAATATTGTTATTCAAACGCTATTAAAAGTGATTTTGATCTTCAAAAGTGATTATAAGCCACAAAAAAACACTCCCAAACTCACCCTAAATCTTGGTGTTTTATCGCTTTTATTTTTATTCGCTCATCTTAAGGAAACACTTGAACGTCTAAAATGTCCTTAGATATCATAATGATTTCAAATTGTTTTTTTTTTCTGATGCCCAATTTCACAAGATTGTTAATGACTTAAGCAAATTTGACTGGTTTAATTTACCAAATATTATCATGTAATTAATTATTATGATTACTCATATACAATATATAAATATCACCCGGATGTAATACGACTAGGGATTAGGTGTTTCAACAATTTATTTAGCAATAAACTCCAAAAGTGTTTCTGCACATCACGTTAGAGTGATAATATGAATTAGCTGATGAAGGAATCAAACAAAGGATTACATTTTAGAGAAATGTCTTTATGACGAAATAGAAATAAAAAAAAAAATGGATGAAATGAATACCCAACAATATCCTACTTCAGTCATCTAAATATGTACCGCCTGAATTTAGAAGTGTAACAAAGGATTACATTTTAGAGAAATGTCTTTTATTTCTCCTGTTTTTCAATTTTTTATTGAATTCCTGTTATCAAGAATGAAATACTCCCTCCGTCCCAGCAGAAGTGTCGTCTTTTACCCAAAATGGTGTCCCGTTTGAAGCGTCACCTTTCCTAAAAAGGAAATGTTTTATTAATATTCTATTACACCCACTCACTATTCCCTCCACTAATTCTCTCTCCTACATTATTTTAATACTCACAACATCATTATAATTTACTATTTCCTCCACTCATTTTCTCTCCTATTTTCAAATTACACTCACAACATTTTTTCTTCCCACTTTTTTCCTTAATTTGCGTGCCATCCCTAAAAGGGTGACACTCTTGCTGGGACGGAGGGAGTAGGTGTTATCTTCCTAAATGTAAAAAATTTTTGCCAAAAAATAATTTTAGAACATTTTGATACTTTATCTTATAATTATAATTCAAGTTAGATAGACGTGTGCTACATTTTTCAACTAAACACAAATACTAATTTTATTTGACAAAAACTTACGTGAGAACAGGGATACCCGTCTCATTCAAGAGACGGGTCATTCCGACCCGAACCCCGCTCCTGCCCTTGCCCGTCTCGTGTAAGTATACACGAGACACATCTCGTGTGAGTTTACACGAGACATTCCATGCCTTGGTCCAGTCCAGCCAACAGCCTTGTGAAAAGTAATAGTTACCATAACATAATGTAATAATTGTATGCATATAAAGTAATAGTTTGTATACATTAAAGTAATACATATATACAGAAAAGTAATAGTATTTTTTCCTATATACACGAGACACATCTCGTGTGAGTTTACACGAGACACATCTCGTGTGAACTCACACGAGACACATCTCGTGTGAGTTTACACGAGATGTGTCTCGTGTAAACTCACACGAAATGTGTCTCGTGTGAACTCACACGAGATGTGTCCGAGCTTCGGATCATTCCGACCCGTTTCATTTATGAGACGGATATAGCTGTTCTCCTGGAAGACCAGCTCATTTTATTTTGAGATAATTATGACCCTCCTTGTTACTCCCTATCCCTCCTGCAACTAAACGACGAGCCCTAAGAATAGTACTAGTACCTTCCACTAAGTCCTACCATTTGCAATTGAAGTTGCCCTTGGATTAAAGTTCCCACACCTCAAACAAAACCTTCGCCTCCTCTCCCTCCCCTCCGTCCATCCCTCCTCTCACACTCATACCACCCGAGCACACGTACACACCCCGTTCTCTCTTTCTACGCCCTCTCCGACTCCCCATCTTCCCCGGCGACCAGCGATCTCTGCTACTCCGGAAACCGGTGATATTCTTCTCCCTTTATCTTCCTTATTTTTGACCGGCGATCTCTTCTTTATATCGTCTTCCTCATCTCCGCCCGGCCAGATCTATGCATCTCCGTCTGGTATAAAGGGGAATCCAGCCCGTTACCATCCCTACCAAACGCATCCTGTCCAAAATCCTAAACCCTTCCTACAAAACAAATCGGTTGGCTTGATTAACAAACCGTATACACACAGACACATTCACTCTCCCCCTAAACCATGGGAGTCCTCGAGAAAACACCTTTGGAAACTTCCGCAGTTGAAGATGCAACTGAGGTAAGCTGTGTCAGCGACGAAATCGAAGCTAAGAAGACGAACGGAGATATACGACTAAACGCAAGAACGGCTGATTCTGACGAATCTGACTATTCCGACTCTTCTGACTACACCGACGATTCAGATGATTCCGACCAAGAAACTGAGGCGTTATTGAGCCGTGGTTACTTTAGAATCCGGAGTTCCCCGTCGTTTGAACCCTTGTCATTATCAGAACCTACAATGATGGCTGTTAAGAAATTAGCATTCCCAAGCATGACTGAGGTTTGACAAATATAAATATATAGTATATTTTTTCAGTTTGTGCGATGCTTAATTGATGGTGTTGTGCAAATTTATTGTAAAGGTTGAATTTTTATTTATGTTAGACACCTAAAATTCTATGGCCATCATCGAACTGATATAAATATTGTGTTTCTTCTTATTACCGAGAGGAGAAATTAGTTTTTTTTTTTTTTAAAGATATACTTGTACTCAATAAATTTAGCTTTAACATGACAATGAAGATTGAACATTTTGTCTCTGTGCTTGTGTCATACATACTTTTGCTTATCTGTGTTAACTTTCATTGCATTAGGTTAAACTATATGCAACCATTTTTAAGTATTATTTTCTTTTTGATGAATGAAAATGCTTCTTTTCACTATTAATTAGAAGTGCATAATATAAAAAGTATGAAATTTGCTCTACCATTTTGCTAGTAGGTCAAATTTGCTCTACAGATCATCATTTGGCAACTACTTTTTGTAAAAGTTGCCAAAGCTAAGGTCCTTAATCGTTTTCACTTGAGAGATCTTGAAGTGAAGAGTCTTAGGGTGTTCGGAGTTTTGTGATCCATTATTTTTAAATGGAGAACCACCATTATTACCATCAATTCTTTTCATTAGCTATGCATTCATGTTGTTTTTGCTTATATGCAATCCATTTTGGGTCATTTTTTCCTGATTTCTTCATTTGTGTTGTGTTACCATTTGATCGGTATATAATTCTTTTCTCTAATTCTTCTTTCTATAAAGGCACCCACCCATTGTGTATGTTTTTTATGTGCAATTATATTGGTATTGCTATCTAAGAGTAGTTCATACTCGTATACTGTTTCATTAGTCAATATATTATTATGGTTGTAGATCCAAGCCAGAGCAATTCCACCTCTGCTGAAAGGCAAAGATGTACTTGGAGCTGCAAGAACAGGTTCTGGGAAAACCCTAGCTTTTCTAATACCCGCAGTGGAGTTGTTATACCAACATGGGTTTGCTCCTCAAAATGGGACCAGTGTCAACAAGGGAGCTTGCCATTCGGGTATTTATTGAAATATAATCATGTGTCTTTCCAAAAATAGAGAACAATCCTATTTTGAAAGAAAACAAGAATTGTTCAATGCAATTCAAAGTAAAGCCACAAATCTAATAGTTTATTTTGTTAAATGAGATTTCAGAATGGGGAGGGGGTATATTTTATCTTTGATTGGTCAAATTGGAAAGTTACATACTCGTGTTTTTTTTTCTTTTCCACCTTATGTTGTAGTGAACTTCTTGCCCATGCATATACTTTCTATTTGTATTCTCCTTTCCCCAAAATATGATGGCCTTTCGATGACAAGTTGTACTGCTAAAGCATACATGGTTTGTTCATCACAATTGAACATGTGCTGGTATACTTACTCTTTTTTGACAAGGGAAAAGAATGTGTGGTGGTATACTGAAAAATTCGCATTTGTCATAGGGCTTGCTGTTTAGTGCTTTATAAATTCTTTCTAGAACAAAAAGGAGAGGGATTTGAATAGATGAATAATGTTAAACTTGAATTTCATAGACTAATCACATCTGAATTTTACAGACCCATAACGTGGCATCAGAACTTATGGAGAATCATTCTCAGACACATGCGTTGGCTATTGGTGGTTAAGACCGAATAGAAGAGTCAGAACGTCTTGTGAAAGGAGTAAATTTGTTACTTGCTACTCCTGGACGACTCCTTGATCATCTTCAGAATACCAAAGGCTTCATCTATAAAAATATCAAGGTACCACAAACACTTATTATTTGTGTTTCATGCTATTAAGGAATTGCCAAATACGTGTTTGTTTTACAATATTATTCTGTCTTATGTCAAACCTGTAATGTAATAAAAACTAGTATTCCCAACCCGTGCCAATGGCACGGGTGAAAGTATGGCATGGTGAAAGTATGGCATATTTTCAGTTTAAACCAGCTACATGCCTACCCCAAGGTCCATACAAATTTATTTTCTCCACCATCAATGCATGAATGAGCTTTACCTGGGCAGCTAATTTGTCCAAATATATTTAAGACAATATTCTACTTGTCAAAGGTTCAGGATTAATATCCGATAAAGGTAGACTTTTTACCTCATTAACCAAATATTCAAACTTGCATACGATATTCTTCATTTTCAAATTTTGATTAAAGAATGGGAGAGGGGAGCAATTTTTGGGTTTGGGGAGGAGAGCAATGTGTAACAAAAGAAGAGAAGACACATTGAAAGGAAACCGCCAGTCATAGTTATTAAAAGCGCGCCTAGGCGCGGGGCGCAGCGAGGCTCACCTTTGGCGCCTGGGTTGTGCAAGGCGAGGCGATGTTGCCCAGGCGAGGGATTAGGCGCGCCTTTCCGTGAAGCGCGAGCTTTGATTTGTTGCGCCTAGGCTCCAGAAAGAGTTTGAACGTCAATTCCGTCAATTGCCTAGGCTCCTGAATGAAATTGACCGTCAATTGCGTCGATTGTAGAAGGAAATTGAACGTCGATTGCGTCAATTGAGTCGATTGCAGATTGAAATTGAACGTCAATTGCATCAATTGCGTCAATTACAAAGTGATTAACCCTAAACGAGATGTATAAATAAAAGCGTTGGACACTTCAAACTACTCAGCGACCTCCGACGACCTCCGGCGACCTCCGGCAACCTCCGGCGACCTCCGGCGACCTCCGGCGACCTCCGGCGACCTCCGGAAACCTCCGGCGAGACTCCGGCGAGTACTAACGAGCCCAGCAGGTGTTTTTTTTTTTATGTAAAGCTCTTCATTTTTTTTCCAAACAGGTGGTTTTTTTCATTATTAATTTTTTTACAACAGTGAACATGCAAAAGCAAAAGGTGTTTTTTGTGTTTTTGATTAATTTGGAATTTTGATGTTTAGATTTCAGTAATGTAGATTATTTAGGGTGTAATTATTCTTTATCTTTTTCTCTTTGTCAATATGCTTTTGTAATTGTTGTTTATATAAGCTTGTTTGAACATCTATTTATGCTTGTTTCTTTTATGTTTGTTTCTATTATGACTTAAAACATATATTTTTACTATTTTAAGGCATTTTCTGGGCATCGTCACTCGGCCTTGCGCCTAGGCTCCGGGCACACCTTTTGCGCCTTGGTGCGCCTTGAGCCTTTAATAACTATGCCGCCAGTAGAGTATCAAATGGAAATTTAGAAACTGTAGAAGGGTATAATTATGAAAATTACACAATAGGATCATCAGGAGATGAACTACTCTCTTTTAGTTGAATCTTGTTTTTTATCTTTTTTTTTTTTTTTTTTAATTTGCTACTGGTATATATCAAATATTGTTTTTTGTGTTCTAGTACTGTTAGCCCTGCAATTTATCTCTATGAAGAACATATTGTATACGCTTATTTGTTCATCTCTGAAACCATTTTCTTGTTACTCATTTAGTCATATACAACACGGGTTCATGAAAAATATAGCAAGCATTCAGACTCAAAGAAGATTACTTAGATTTCAGCGCAAAGACTCAATTTTATTGGTTCTAGAGTGACAGTAGAGCTAATGCGTTAATGGACATAGTCCCATTGAGAATGATTATTGCTTATTGGTTCTAGACATTTGGAAAAGGAAAAAAAAACTCAAAACTCCCAAGTATGGATATAAATCTCGCACTGAAGGCAACCACATTCATCTTGGGAGCTATAAAGTAAAAGAGAGAAATTAGATCACACTCAATCTCAACTTATAGAAACATATCACCTTAACCCTTGTTGATGTTTCCTCCATATCACAACCATCTGCCCAAAAAAGAAAACCATTAGTAGCTTAACTAAGTGAGTGTACTTAGATTCAAACTCTCTGTTTCTATAGTGTCACATGACTTTACCCTTCTCCATCAAACATAGCCAATGCCTATATAGTCTAGTTCAATGAATTAATTATAAATAGCCACGGGAGTATTTTATTCTGTATTTCGCTATTCCTTTCTTCTATAGCATCACATGAATTTACGCTTTTGTCATCAAACATAGTCTATGCCTATATAGTCTTGTTCAATGAATTAATTATAAATACCCATTGGAGTATTTTATTATGTATTCCTCTATTCCTTTTCTATTCTTCTTCCAAATTCCTCTCTCTCTCTTCTTTTTAATAAGCTTCTCTTAATTTCTGTGCCACTTCCCTAAGTCTATTTCAATCTATTAATTTTGATTTCATATTATGACATTATAAAAACCCCTTCTCACTTCCCCTCCCTCCCTTCCTCTCAACCCACCCTTTATTCTCTTCCTCGTAAAGAAGCATGAAGGGTTGAAAACATTGGTACTTGGTGCTTTTGGCTTGTTAGGAGTATCTTAGTTTCCCTTGCTTCCTTTCACTCGATCAACATTTTTTTTGGCTTCATGTTTTCTCCTTTGATTCTCTTTTCCTATTCTCCTTTCCTTCTTTCGATGAATTTCATATCTCAAAGCGCAATCTAACAAAAATATAGAATATTAACATGCAACTCCAAGTAAATCTTAACTGCAAACTCCAACTAAACCACAATCTCAGTTGGTAGCCACTACCCAATTATTGTAAGAAACAAAATTCTAATGCATACTTCCAAAATTATTTTGGCCATATTCACCAACTGAAAAAAATAAGACCAATACTCATTAAACGGGTTCACCCCCTCCATGACTTTGGCCTTGGCTGGTGGTTGCTCTTGACCGGTTCCCAACACACCTTCTAGCATTATTCTCAATATGCACTTAGAATCCCAAAATTCCATGCTGAAATTTGTAGATTCATCTTAAATGATACAATATCAGGCCATAACTTAAGCTCTTCATACGGCAAAAACCCTCATGTGAACCATGTGCTTGTACTCACTTATTTATCACAATGCAACGGTGCAATACTACCTCAAACATACCTTGACATAATTTGGCACCATACACTTCCCCGTGCCATTGATACTTTCACCTAGATCGAAAACACAACTTGGGTGGGTCAGTACAATCTTTCCAACTTCTCTCCACCATTTTCCATGTCCCAAAAATTTATTAAAAAATACTCAACTCTATTGACAAATAAAACCTCTACTTTCTCCTTTGCAACTTTAGCTTCGCAGACAGGGGCCAATATGGAAGCACCAGAAGAAATATTCACCCTATTTGCACCATCACCACTAGTCCCAACAATGTCCACTAATCATTCAGTCCGTCAACACTCTTGCAGCGCTTAATTGTGGTTCTCGCTAATCCCACAACCTATATAACCATTCAAATTAATTTACAGCGATATAGAGAGGTATTACATAGTTTCCATTTTAGGATATTAACATTTGATTTGTTATGATACACCTAAAAGGGGAAAGAAGTAACATTTGTAATGGGACGGAGGGAGTGTATGGATTAAAAAAAACAGCTCATAAACACAGCAGTTTGGTTAACAATGGCAGCAAACAATCATGGTCCATAGTTACTAAAATTAAACTCGAAGCAAAATCTATTTATAGACTTTAGAATGACTCGAAGCTAGTAAACTATTTCAAAATATATCCACCAAAACTAAATAGCAAGTAGGACAATGCTGGTACACAAAAGTAAGACAGATAAATGACAGTAAGACTTGAGATCAACATCCTTTTTTGATTACATACATGATACACCTCATAACAGATTACAACCAAGGCTAGATAGTTGCAGTAAGTTTAAGATTAAATATCGTATAAAATACAAAGCAATAAATAATTCTTAAAAGTGAAGTCCAGCCCAAGAATTATTGAAGCAGTCAAACAGCGTATAAGCGTTGATACTAAAGAGTCTTCGGATTGCTATTTGTTAAAGAATATGTTAGCCTTGTTATTATATACTCCCTCCGTCCCACAAATATATGCACTTTTTGGGAGGGTGCGGGACTTAAGGAGAAAAGTGAAAAAGGTGATGTGTTGTGAGTATAGATGGTTGGGTAGGAGAGAGAAAGTGGAGTGAGTAATGGTTGTGAGTAGAGAGAAGTGGGTCCCATTTCCATTTTAGGAAAGTGTAGATTATTGTGGGACGTCCAAAAGGGGTAATTTTGCAGATTATCATGGGACGGAGGGAGTATGTTGTTATTACACACAAATAAGATTAAAGTTATGATTGCTTGCTCCTCCTTTACCAATCCGAGATATTTTAGCACAAATAGTAATGAAAGACTGAAATTTTGAAACACCCAAAATATAAGCTACTCTATTTTACCAACTATGATGTACCAACTACCAACAATTGTTAATACTGCACATACCGCTTCGACTGATTAATGTAGAAAACCCGATAAATGATCGAATTCCAATTATTCCCCTGCTTTTGTAATCTCTTGAAACCATATACGTATACTTGGAGAACAAAATGTTTATGAAAAGTGAACATTTCAAAATTTCTCTTCGATGAAAAATAGAAATTTATGTTGGCAAGGAGAAAGAAAGAACTTGTGTATATGAGTATATCCATTTATGTTTGCATTCGTGTGTCACAGCTCAGTCCCTTATATTGAACACCTTAAAGATGACTCCTCAGAAACTAAATGTATTAATCAAAATCACAACACAGTTCAAGAGTACTCTTTTAACTCACACTCAATTCACTACTCATTCCATTCCTTCATTCTATCCTCAATGGCTACCTACTATATATTCACATTCTTCCTCTCAATCACAATCTCCTTCACATTCTTCACCCTCACCTTCAAAACCACCATTGATGAACCTACAAAAAAACTCTCAAGCTGGTCCAATAAAACATCTTGGCATTGCTGTGACTCCTGCACAAATTCTACTTCTTTCCTCTATAATCTCTCTAAAATTCTAAAGCTTCAATCTTTCTAGTCAAATCTTTCTTCAGTTGTTAACTCATCTTGACCTCTCTGATAACCTCTTCAACCAGCTAATTCTATTACACCTACTGTAATATAGATTACCTAAAACAGAGAGAAAAACAAACCTCCCTGTTTTCTAAAATTTTGTCAATACTTGTCTGAAAAGGAGTTATAAGCTTTTACAATTTGACCAAATTCTCAATCAAAATAAACCTAAATTGAACTGCAAAAGTTAAACAAGCATAATCAAATCGAGGAACCAAACAAACAGGAATTCCAAATATTGTGACAGGAAAATTGACAAAAAAGAAAAAATGATGCACCTTTCCCAGTTCGATGCTGTAACACTGGAGAAAGGTATAAAGCTTTAGAGAGCAGCCGACTGGGCTCTAAAGCGGATGCATTTGTAACATCCCAAACCATAAAAACTATTCGAGCAGCAAAACTCGAAACGAATCTAAAAATTCCAGTGCTGGAAGGAGTAGTTTAGGGGGATGTGGTCCAGTAAACGGTGCCCTAATCAAAGTGGATCGAGAGTTGCTTGAGCCGCTGTCCTTGAACCCCCGACTGATTCTGATGACGTATAACAACATGACAATCGGTGAAGGGGAGGAATTTTCCAATTAGGGAGAAAATTGAGTAAAGATTGACGGAAAGGAAAACGGGGCGGGGGAGAGGGGGCCACGAACTTGCAGAACAGAGAGACCGAATCCCTCCAGCTACCTTATTTTCCCCAATTGACATGTCGATTTTCGACAAAAATGGATGAAAATGAAGAAAAACACTAATTTCGTTAGAAAACTAACTGAAAATGAGATAATATTTAACTGAAAATTGGATGAGAGTAAGAGTGTGTGAATATTTGAGAGTAGAAGAGCAAGAGTAGAGAGAAATAATGTGGAAATAAAATGGTAGGAGGGAGGTGATATTTATAGTTAGTAAATTAGGCAAAAAAAAAAAACTTTTTTTAATTTTTGTCGGCCCGACGAACATAACGGCTAGTTTGAAAAAGCAGCCGTTGGAATGCTTCTGCTCGACCGAGCAACTCATATGACTCGGCCGAGGCCGAGCATGACCGTTAAATGGTAAACTGACACTGGAAAATGACTTGCTCGACCGAGCAACCCTCGGCTGAGCATAACTTCAAACGGTAATATAACTGTTGGAAAAGTGATCGTTGTTACCGGTTAACCGTAGGTTAAAAACCGGCGGTTCCCGATTTTTAAAAAACATTAACCTTAACCGAACCTTGAAAAATCCGGTTTCGGTTAAGACGGTTACGGTTAGCCCGGTTGATCGGTTTTGACCGATTATAAATCGTCCGGTTAACAGTTCCGGTTAGGAAAGTGGTCACCTCTAAGTTTATAGGTCTGTTCCATCATCACCATTCTTTTGCACTATTTCTTCCTCCAAATCCCAAATAATTTTTTCTTCACCAATACCCAATTTATTATCAAATATTGGGGGTTTTGACCAATCAACAAAAACGTCCCCCCACTTGAGGCCAGATTAAGATTAATTGGCCCTGATTGTGTTTCGTGTGAAGATGAATCTTCAATTACGGAATGAAAATTCTGACTAACCTCCTCTCCCTTGAAACCTTGAGTTTGATTTTTAGGGTTCTGATTTATGAAATCGACTGCAACAACTTCTTCTTCTGTTGAATCGGAATCCCTTCCCACAACCGGTGTATCACGAAGGTGATTTTCCTTGCATCCTACAACCCCAAGATCTAAGCATGTCGTTCAGAATCAATGAGATCAGACTGATTGCCAACATAATATAATCCTATGGGGTCATAAACAAAACAAAGAATGAATTGTCAAAAAAAAGCTAAAAATGGGTTTTGGACTGGGAACGACTCTTCCCCGTGGGCACGACTCGTTCTGGGACAGAGCAATACGAGTGCTACCTATAAGACGAGTCGCGAGTAAGAGTTGCTGCTGGGCACGACTCGTGCCCTGGCTTACCGAATGCTCCTCTGAGCACGACTCATGAAGACGAGTGAAAAGAGCTTGGCACGACTTGCGCTCTGTAGCACGAGTCGTGCGGTCAGTAGGGCCAGATCCGTTTTTACCTTGTAAAAGGGGTTTCTCCCTAAAAGTTAGGGTTTACTTGAAAAGTATAAATAAACCCTTTTTAGGCAAATTGGGCGGACGAAAATTGAGGTTTAAGAAACATCAATTGAGAAGATCTAGATTGAGAATCAAAGATCAAAATCTAATTCCCATATAGCTTAGATGATTGAAAACGAGTTTCAAGTTTTAGATCTAGCAATTCTACCAAGATTAGGTCTTGGCTTCGTTCGACGTGTGGACACTGATAGGGGGATTTCGCAATTCAAAGCCTAGAGTTCGTGATTCAAGGTTCGTTGTTCAAGGTTTATCAAGATCTGCAATGCGGACTTGTAACACGTATATCAAAAGACAAAACGCATCGAGGTTGGTATTCTATTCATAGCAATTAAATTTATCCATCTAGAACGGATCCATGGCTTTTGGGTTTTTCGTGTTTTATTGCTTTCTTCTTCCGCTGCATGGACCCAACAGTATTTACATCTGTCATATTGTTTCGTGTGCTTCTGTGTATGATTACATGTGTGGAAGGGTGTCTACCTAGTACCATCGCATGAGGTGTATGATCCTATTTATGAACAAAATTATCATGTGAAATCTCAAGCTTTCAGTGCTTAAATGTATATTGTGCGCAGACTTGGGCTTTGTTCGTTTATATGTTGTTGATCATATTTTACGCAGTTATCAAACTCTTAAATGGTAGGGGACTAGTTAAGAAGTGGTGTAACTCTAAAGTCTTGCTAAAAGTCAACCTGCCATTCATCACGGGTTATGAATGTTGATTTTGTTTCTTTTTATATTTGTCTACTTTCAGGACTGGATTGTGCAATATGAGCCCCCAAATGACCTTAAGGTGCTCACAATATATTTTGAATTGTATTTGTTCATGTTCCTCACTTGTGTAGTCTGCTTATAAATCACATTTCTTCGACTACTTTCAGGAATATATACGAGTTGGTCGAACAACACGTGTGGAAGGTGCAAAAGTACGTGTTGTGCTTTTCCTGCATAATAAAGAAATGCCATTCATTTTACATCTAAAGGTATTTGTGTGTATATATATCATGTACATATGTATGTCTTTTAGCAGTTGGTCCTATTGAATTTGAAATATTGAAAGAACAATGGCATCTTCCCATTATCTTTGCTTGGAATCATATTGCTGACCATACTGAAATTGATATCATATTCATTATTATATGATAGGATGAAAATGTGCCTGTTAAAGTGTACACATTTGATGAACATAAGCTGGAAAATGTACGGTCTCATATGGTAAGTCTTTGCTTTAGGATTGTTTAAATCTTGTTTTGACATCAGGTACTTAGTAGTGTCCACTTGACTTGAATTGGATTTTTTTGGGTTGATGCAGGAAAACTTGGTGCAGACAAACTATCATTTTAACAACGCTGCAGAACTAGCCTATCTGTCATACACGTGCATATGACTCACATTCCATGAAGGACATTTTTAATATTGAAAATCTAAATCTGAGGGTAATTAATTCCTTTCCTGACCTTCGGTTTATTATAAAGTAGCAACTCTTACCTTACTTGTGTATGTGTGAAACAAGGAAATAATATATCTAGATGCTGTTGAGTGGCATCTCAAATATGCGGAGGAAAATTATGAATCCATGGTTGCAGATGGCGCAACCATATCATTGCACTGAATCCATTGATGAAAATACTTAAGAGGTAGCAACAGGTTGGCGATGTAAACCTGTAACAATTCCTAATTTGTTCTTTGTGGATAAAGCAATAGTCATATTCCTCTTCCATGAATTGAAACTGTGTTCGATAAGAGTTTCAGTGATCAAACACAATCCGGAATGATCATTCGGATGTAAGAAGAGAGGATGAAGAGGACTTATCTATAGAGATTGCTCAATCGCATCATATTCATCAGGATCGACACGAGTTTATGTGCGAGTTTCATTGGTGCGAGCGTCGGTGCGAGCTTCAGTAGTAGTCGAAACATTGTCCACCATTGAAGAACATCTAACCCTAGAAAATCGAGATTATTGAACCTTGATTAGCTAAATCAAGGTAGATATTAGAGAGATTTGATTTCGTCTGACAGAAATCAAATCACAGATCATGAATAATTGGATATCTGGAAGATGACCAAGATATCCAATCGAGATTGATCAAACCCTAGAAATTGGGAATGCGGAATTCATCTGATATCATATAGAGAAAAGTAATAGAAATGATTTCATTATTCTGAACTGATTACATGGCTTAGAAAGAGTTTTATACATCAGGACACTAATAAACTTTTAACTCTAACAACCTTCCCTCCACTTGACTCAACTAACTAGAGTTATCTAACAGACCCAATAACAAAGTTAACTCCCTTAGTTTGTTAACTGAGTAGCTCCCTTGTCCATATTAGATTGTCAGTTTTGATAGACATCTCTTGCTTTGCTTTTAGACAACATAAGATTCTGCCCTTACTGTTATATATTCTCACATAATATGCTTGTAGGAGTATTGAAGAATCTAATTTTACTTAACTAACGCTTCATACAGCAAAAAGTTTCCTCATTGAGCTGCATGCACATAAGAATTATGTGCTCTCAGATGTCACTTTGAGAGTTAACGTGAGGTAGCTAAAGTTTACTTCTCTTAACAATGTGGTACGGAGTATTTGAGTAATATTCATAGCTTTAATTCAGAAATGTTTTAGTGCTACGTCTATGCGATGTGTCTAGGAGAACCATTATCTGCATATAAGTTGTAAAAGGATGTAACTTGCTAGGTTTTTTTTTTTTTTTTTTTTAATTAATGGACATTGATGGGTGTTTATTGTGCATTTGGTTATTGACTAAACTACATATTTCACCCGTTAATGTACTTACATGCCATGCATTCATGCAAAAAGGCCTCGTAGGCAAGCAACTAAGCAAGCAATCAAGTTAGACCCAGGTGCATATAAAACATGAAAATAAGAATTAAAGACATGAAACTTGAGAAACTTCAAGTTTGATTGGGAATTCAAAGAAACAACACTATTGGTAGCAAACATCACTAACATGATTATATCATCCCTATCCACCCTTTCAACATTAATTGTATCTCACGAATATCTTTTCAATTAATTGAGACACACCGGTTTAGCTGGTTATGCAAAGGTGCAAAATTCTCCTACTATGCAACTTTTTACATTAGCCATGTTGAGGCAATCTCTACATACTTCCATGTTCCTGTTTTTCTTTTGCAAAAAAAAAAAAAAAAAAAAAAAACTCGCAATTAACCTTTTCAACTTGTTTACCCTCTTCTCAATTTTTTTCACCGAAAGAGATATACCTTCTGAAACTTTTTCCTTCATGTTTACATCATGGTCAAGGAATGATTCTATGAGGTCTCCGTCTACAAAGTTATTACAATC